>LT554888.1:145803-168248 GCA_900079185.1 Absidia glauca
CACTCTTGATTTCAAATCCCGATTGACCATAAGATTATTTTTTTTTGCCCGTCCTATTATTTTGCTCCTTCTTCCCCTCGTCATTACTTTTTTGCCTCCATTGTCATTCTCTTTACTCCACGACGTCAAACGAACGAACGAACGAGCGAACGAACGAACGAACGGTAACTCTCCTCTTCTCACGTCTTGTTCATCTTTTGCTTACCATTACTAACTTTTTGCCTTTTGCATCGTTCCTCTTTCTTTTGACACTAGATCGGCTACGACGATGACGACGGCAATAGGGACGACGACGATGCTAATGACGACTCTACCACTGCTTTATGTCGCCCAAAAAGGCACTTTTAAAATTTTTTAATGTAAAAAACATGGGGAAACCCTCGCAAATTTTTTTTAGGTGCACTCCCATCCCATTGTAGAATCTATTTGTCCAAGTACCTAATAAAAGTATACCAAATCTTGCCCTTACCCTTCCGCTACTATCACTGATACTTTACACAGCTTGGCCGTCTTTGTCCGCCTCCATTTGCTTGATTTTACAGTAGCTTAGTCATTCTCATTACAACCCGTCGCCATTTACACATTAGCTTAACTCCGGCCTCAAACATAGTCTGTACCATAACCCCTTAGTCCTACCCCATCAATAAAGCCTACTTGAATCATCCTACGAAAGTCGTTTCTCAAATCCATAACCATGACAATACCATGTACATTATAAAGACCAAACTACAGATGAGTAGCTCATCATTGACAACTCCTAAAACACCAATGGTTTACTAGTTATAATGAATCTAGTGACATGTATATGATCGTAATGTCTATCTTCGCATACATACAAAGTTTTATTGGTACAATAGGATTAATGGGCTATGGTAAAGACTATGTTTGAGGCCGGAGTTAAGCTAATGTGTAATTGGCGACGGGTTGTAATGAGAATGACCAAGCTACTGTAAAATCAAGCAAATGGATGCGGACAAAGACGGCCAAGCTGTGTAAAGTATCAGTGATAGTAGCGAAAGGGTAAGGGCAAGATTTGGTATACTTTTGTTAGTAACTTGGACTACGAGATTCTACAATGGGAAGGGAGTGCACCTAAAAAAAAATTGCGAGGGTTTCCCCATGTTTTTTACATTTAAAAATTTTAAAAGTGCCTTTTTGAGCGACATGAAGCAGTGGTGGAGTCGCCATTAGCATCGTCGTCGTCCCTATTGCCGTCGCCATCGTCGTAGCCGATCTAGTGTCAAAAGAAAGAGGAACGATGCAAAAGGCAAAAAGTTATTAATGGTAAGCAAAAGATGAACATGACGTGAGAAGAGGAGGGTTACCGTTCGTTCGTTCGTTCGTTTACTCGTTCGTTCGTTCGTTTGTCGTCGTGGAAAAGAGAATGACAATGTGGAGGCGAAAAAGTAATGACGAGGGGAAGAAGGAGCAAAAATGAAGGACGGGCATAAAAAAGCTCTTGTAGTCATATCGGGGTTTGAAATCCACAGTGCATAGGCACACATTGTTGGAGGAGTGTGTGGGTAGGGACGGTTTTGCTGAAATTATCGAAGGACCACTGTATTTATCTGTCGCTTTCAGGTGACCTTGTTTCTTCTGTTTTGCCCATCTTTAAGCTTCACAGTCTTCTGAAGCTTGTACCGGCATGTTCTGCCCTTAGTGTACATAGCCCTATTGTCGTATTTGTATTTGTGGAAATAGAAGAGAGGTAGTTAATATGGTCTCCCATAGCAAATGTCCCCCATAGCAACTGTCAAATAGCCACGTGGGGAAGGGTTCAATACGACATTTAAACTCCGCATCAGCATAATCAGAATCGAAAAGGTGTAGACATTAGACGTAGGCAGATCGAGTTCAGATGAAAAAAAGTCATCAATACATGAGTAACGCAAAGGTGTATAGATGGGTGGTTTATTTATAATGGAAAAGATGGGATGGCCGAGGAAAGGGTGTACAAGTGTTGTATTTACCCCTGATTTACTGGCATCACTCTAATGTAGCTACTTATCTATACTAACAGTAGCTCAAATACAAAGGACCAAGCCAGGTCCCGTTGATTTACACTTTAAAGGGCCATTACAAGGACGGACCAGCCATTTACCTTGATCACATTGCGCAAACCCATCATCAATGCATCTGAACGTATCAGTCGCCTTACACGGGCTTCCATGTTTGGCCTTCCCACTTCAAAAAAAGAAAAGAAAGAGCAAATGAGTAAGAGTTATAGTCAAGTATCTTTTTCATTACCTTGCACCATCATCATTGCTGGAGGAAGGTTTACTGGATGGGGTAGCTGTATGATGTTTCGACTTGGAGTGATGATGGTGATGCTTCGATTTGGTAGGGGTCGGAGTTGGTTGAGGCTGGGTCTGGGTTTTTGAAGCCGCAGGAGTCGTAGGTTTATCGTTATCATTGCCATTGTCATCGTCACCATTGTCATCGTCATCATTGTTGTCATTGTCATCGTCGTCGTCATCGTCGTCGTTGTCACCACTGCCTTGATCTTCCTCTCCCTTGCCTTCATCATCACCATTGTTGTCATTGTCCCCACTGCCATTAGCACCCTTCTTGCCATGGATCAGCTTAGCGACAGCTTTTGCAAAGTTTGGCTTTTGAGAATAAGCTTGAGATACATCCCACATCATGATGCCACCAAAGAAAGACGACGATTTCAACTTGCTGACTGTTTTCATCAAGTCTTTGAGAGGAAGATAGCCTGATCCCGCGGCAGATGGACTAGCAGGGATACCTAGAAACAGCTTGACCTTTTTGTTGACCGACTTTTTCTTGGCCCAGTCTTCCCAAGTGTCATAGTTGAACTGACCAGAGTTCTTAGGGCTACAGTACTAAGCATAAAGGTTAAATTCATGCACATTCAAACTCCGCTTTCCTTACATTGTTGTAGAACTGAACCCAAACAAAATCAAACCATGCATGATCCAACGCATCACCTAACCAAGCGTCTGGAAATGGACATTGAGGTGCACTGTTTAGAAAGAAGGAAAGAGATGTTGAGTAATTTCTGTGGTTCATGGTGAAATAAATGCTTTTTTACCCTGAGATGTAATACGTTTTCGCCTTGTCTTTCACTATAGTAACCAAAAAGTTCAATAACAAGAAATAAAGGTCGATGGAAAGCATGTGCTTACGATAGTGCTTTCGCATAGTTTTGACAAAGGCAGTATAGCCTTCCACACTACCAGCTTCGATATCTAAATCAAACCCATCCACCACGGCTTTCCCAAAGGGGCGAGATTGATGTCCCGCTCCACCTCCAAATGTATTCCAGAGTTTATCGGCCCATGTAGTACCATCTTTTGCCGATGCTAAACCGTAAGACCCAGCGGCCCCGCCCAATGACAACAAGACCTTCTTCCCCCTTTTCTGACAAGCTTGGATCTCTTTTTCCATCTGAGGGCAGTCTAGGAGCTGTGTGCCTTGAATCAACCCTTTGCAGCGATCACTTTCGGTTGATAGATCGAAAGCCAAGTCTTGGTTGGTGCCAAATTGGTGCACAAAGGAGACAACCAGGATATCTTGTGTATCATCTTGACAGTAATAAGAAAGTGGCTTGTGGAGAAAGTCAGCAAAAAAGAAAAACAGAGCTTGTACGTACCTTTTGAGCCGATTTGCCACCATGATTCGTGCTGGCGGAGTTTTGACCCCTGAATAATACGTTTGAGTGAGGCGTCCCTGAGCTTTTTTTTTTTTGTTCATCCCAGGGTTATCCACTTACCAATACTGGACCAATTGCAGTGCTTGTGTATGTGTTATACAAAAAACGTAGAGAAAGAGAAGGGTCCAAGAGAAATATGATGCCTGCATCGTGATGTTGATCCAGGTGAGATAAATGAAAGATCACCCTGCTTTTATACCTTTCTGTGCCTTCCCGTCGCTCATTGTTAATTAGGCCATATTGTCTTTTAAGGCTTGACTTACTAACACAAAGAAAAGATCGTCAAATTGGACAATCATACATGATTGCCATACTGTACGGCTCTCCCACCCCCCTGATGAGCTCATTTAGAGGTTACCAAACGAAGACTGTAGTGGAGTTTGAATACGTCTGTGATCTAATGAAACCAAAGGTGCCGAGTGCTAACGATTCCCTTTTTCTATTCTTGTTGAATAATCAGGTATGAAGGACTCCAAAATCAATCCATTAGGTTAAAATATAGTTCGAGGCATGACATCAGCTATTTTTGAGAGTAATGGTATCATCACGCAGGATTTTTCTCATTGTTCCTGTTTTCCATGTTTCAAACTCCGTTTCTGTACTCTGAGTATACCTTGATTTTCGGAGTTGTGATTGGTCAGATCACGATATACTTTCGCACTCGGCGGGCATGAATTTTTGAATCTACCCCACCCTCTTGTCAGACTTTCGGATACAAAAGGCCTCGTCCACTTTTCTCTCTTCTTCCCTTCTCTTTCACTTTATAATCACTTCATCCTAATAACACTCACAAAGCTAATCCAATGACTTTTACTATTCAACCTCTTCAATCTAATCAACCTGGTGTTGACTTTGGTGTTTCCGTCTCAGATTTGGATTTGGAAAAGATCACAGGTAAGGAGTCCGTTGCCCATTTATTCCCACCCACTCAACTCATTCCTTATAGATGACGAATTCAAGCAATTGGAAGAAGCCGTGTACACTCATCAAGTAGTTGTCGTCCATAATCAAGGCCATGTCTGTCCCAAAACCCAATACAACATCACCAAGCGCTTCGAACCTGAAGTTGATACTTATGGTCATGGCGCTCAACATCGTGCGGAACAGTCGGTCATTGCCAGAGACTTGTCGCCTCTTCCTGAAGTCCCTCAAGTCCAGCTCCTGGGTCATGGCACTGTTAGGGATTACCAAGGTATCAAGGAACGCAAGCTGACACACCCCAACCATCGTGTCTTCCATCAGACCCATCTGACCGATGAGCAAGAAGCCGAAGGCAAAACCCGATTCTATCGCTGGCATATGGATGCTGCTCTTTACAAGTTGAACCCTCCCAAGGTGACCACTCTATTTGGTGTGAAGAACCCAGAACCAAGACGACAAACCCTGCTGTATGATGACGGCACTGATGATACTTTGGATGTACAATTGGGAACCACTGCATGTAGGTGCATTTGATCTTCTTCCGATGAAACATAAGTCCTAACATTTTCTCTTCTTTGTAGTTATCTCTGGCCAAAAAGCGTTTGAAATACTACCCCCAGATATGAAGGATTTGGCTTTCCGCACCAAAGTCAAATATGCCGCTCATCCTTATCTATGGATGTCCAAGGCCCGGGCGCGTTCCACAGGTTTGGGTATGGTATGCGAAGGGAAAGAACTTTCTCATGAAGAGCTTCCTCCCATCGATGAAGATGCTATCAAGATCTATCCTATGGTAAGCTAGCTACTACTGGAAAGAAACAAGTAACTGATGATCATCATTATCAATGATTAGTTATGGAAGAACCCTGTGACCAAGAAAATTCACCTGCAAGTCCATCCCGCCGCAGTGGAAGACCTGATCATTGATGGCAAACCTATCGGTGACCTGAAAAAGGTGCGTGATCTGCTCTACCAATTCCAACGTCCATCAATTGCTCCCGCCAACGTCTATGCTCACGAATGGCAAGATGGTGACTTTGTCCTCTTCCATAACCGTGGCGTGCTCCATTCCGTCGTAGGTACTCTGAAGGATACCGATACTCGTATCTTCCAACAATGCAACATGGCCTCCGCTGATGATCCTATTCCCGTGACCGAGGAAGACTTTGCCCCTTATCGTACGGAAAACTTTACTGCTATCAAGGTTTAAACGCTGGTGTTACCCCTTTCTTTACTATATATCTTTTAGCTTAGTATGTTGGTCTTTGAATAATAAAGATAGGTGTTTTATATATCCATTACAATGGCCAGAAATGGTAGCGTTGGTGATAGTAGTTAAGTCAAGAAGTTAGATTTGCTCATTATAGTCTTTTTTCTCCAAAACGGAAGAGACAACCCACCTTCAAATTTGACATGAGCCTGGATGTGCTTCTTATCTATCTATTGATACCTAGAACGCATGGTTTACTTGGATGTAATGCTAACTTTGGTACTACTCCAATCGGTCGCTTTTTTAGGGCTTATTTAAGCGTTCACAAATCCATTGGACATCCAATTGCATGTTTCTTGGTACCAAACGTTAGCTATGCAATGCATCGTGTTGCTTGTCAAATTTGAGGATGGGTTGTCTATCTCCATTTTGAGAAATAAATGTTTCTTTCCCAAAAATTGGACCTCAAATTTTCAAAATTTCAAATTTTCGATCGAATTCTCAAAAATTTTAAAACCCGCCGAAAGGTCAACCATTGGGTGCTAAACGTAAGCCTGGGGCATGAGACCACACAAAAGCCGGCTAAAAGTCAAGCATAAGGCCAGCATACGGCTCAAAAGCCACCTATAAAGCCATTTCAACTCAAGCCTGTAGCGCTAAACTCAAACCTGTAGGGCTTGTAGATTTTAATCTCCGACTGTTGGAAAAAGGACAGGGAACCCTCTCAGAAAAAGTGCCATTTTTCTTGCATCTCTTTTTTCTCCTGAATGGAATCAACGGCCTGCCTTCAAATTTAACATGGATCTAGATGTGTCTTTCGTCTTTTGTTTAATGCAATGTGCGCATTGTTTCACTCGATATATTGACAATTTTCAAGTCGCTCCAATCAGTCGCTTTTTACGGCTTATTTGAGTGTTCACGGACCCATAGGACATAAAAGAGCATGTTTCTTGATACCATTCGACCGCCGAGCATGGAATTATGTTGCCTGTAAAATTTGAGGATGGGTTGTCTATCTCCGTTCTGAGAAAAAAGTCATTTTTTCCAAAATTATGCACCTCAAATTATTAGATTTTCGAATTTTTGATCGAATCTCGAAATTTTTCTAAACACGCCGAAAGGTCCACCATTGGGTGCTAAACTCAAACCTGGGGCATGAGACCAATCAAAAGCCGCCTAAAAGTCAAGCGTGAGGCCAGCAGACGGTTTATACGGCGCATGTACAGCCATTTAAACTCAAGCCTGTAGCGCTAAACTCAAGCCTGTTGGGCTAAACTCAAGCCGAGGCCAGCGGACGGTTGAAAAGCCGCCTATAAAGCCGCCTAAACTCAGGCCCATAGGGCTAAACTTAGGCCTGTTGGGCTAAATTCAAGCTTACAGGGCTAAACTCAAGCCTGTAGATTTCAAACGTCGAATTTTGAAAAAAGGACAGGGGATCCCCTTGGAAAAAGCTCAATTTGTTTTGTATCTCTTGTTTCTCCAAAACTGAATAGACAACCCACCTTCAAATTTAATATGAACCAGGATGTGCTTCTTATCTATCGATTGATATCTAGAACGCATAGTTTAATTGGATATATTGATAATTTTAGTACTGCTCCAATCGGTCGCTTTTTAGGGCTTATTTGAGCATTCACAAACCCATTAGACATCTAAGTGCATGTTTCGTGTAACCAAACGTTAGCTACGCTATGCATTGTGGTGCCTGTCAAATTTGAGGTTAGGTTGTCTATCTCCATTTTGAG
Source organism: Absidia glauca (assembly GCA_900079185.1). Taxonomy (NCBI): domain Eukaryota; kingdom Fungi; phylum Mucoromycota; class Mucoromycetes; order Mucorales; family Cunninghamellaceae; genus Absidia; species Absidia glauca. The sequence continues at coordinate 153,356 of LT554888.1, forward strand.
AAATAAATGTTTCTTTCCCAAAAATTGGATCTCAAATTTTCACAATATCAAATTTTCGATCGAATTCTCAAAATTTTTAAAACCCGTCGAAAAGTCAACTAAGGTGCTAAACGTGAGCCCTGGGCATGAGACCACACAAAAGCCGGCTAAAAGTCTAGGCTGAGGCCAGCAGACCTGCTCAAAAGCCACCTAAATTTAAGCCCATAGGGCTAAACTCAAGCCTGAGGCCAGCAGAACGGTTCAAAAGCCGCCTATGAACCCGCCTAAACTTGGGCCCATAGTTCTAAACTCACTCCTGGGGCCAGCAGGCGGTTCATCTCATTTATAAACTTGATGCAGAGTGAAATCCATATTGCACACACAAAAAAAAAAGTCAAGCCTGAGCAACGGCAATAGGATCTCAGTTCCTTCGCTAAAGTTTGGTCCTAGGAATAAATACAGTGATCATGGATATGGTTTTAGGTAAGTTTTATTGGCTAAACGAGATTATGCTTGAGCTATATGGGGGAGGAGACTGCGATGGATGTGCATGACTGGGAATGACTAACCTAGTGACATGTACAAGAGAATGAAGAAGGGGAGAGCTAGTCAGCGGTGCCAAAAGAGTCAGTGGTAGTGTCTAAAGGGTGTGAGAAAGTAATAAAGCTCATTGAGAGGGCAATGGCTAAGCAATCCACACTGGGAAAATGAGTGCACCTAAAAAAAGTTACGAGTGTTTCCCATTTTTTCGTGAGCCCTTGAGCCCAATCCCTAATCTAAGTACATGTCCGTCTAATTCTGGTGCCAGAGAGCGTATATCCATTGTCATCCTAATCGATCTACTAAGAAAAAGAGGAGCAACGATGCAAATGACAAATGTTGGTCATGGTGAGACAAAGATGGACATGATGGTGAGGAGGCGAGAGCTATCCTACGTTTGTCGTTCGAGGTCGTTGTATAGAGGGTGAGTCGTTCGTGGTGCGGTATCTATGTCGATGGAAAAAAAAAAATGTGATGAAGAAGTAAAGAAGAAGCATGGAAAAGGAAAGACGCAAAAAAGTGATCCTTTGAAGCCATAACCGGAGTTTGAATTATAATGGGGGCGCTCAAATTTTACGAGCCCCTGGCAAACTCCCGCATGAAAAAAGGGTACCCCTTTTCCAACTCGATCCATCTCCAGTAGTCAACTGTTTGCTCAGATCGATGTAAGATGTGCATATATAAGCTATAAATCCTTGATTACATGACAGGATTGTGTTTATTTGAATAGGTATTAAGGTAGTTTTGTATGCAAGTAAGAAGATTGTGCCTACTCTTCTTGTTTTAGAGATCGACCATGATTCTCCTCGATCGTCTTCCGATTCCTCTTCTTGATCACATCTGTTTTGAGAGCCAGGGGACGAACGATGCCATGCAGCTTTAGAAAGAGACCACAGGCATTGCATAATGGCTTGCCTTGCCCAGACCTCCGCCATAAGGGCGTATTGGCGGTGTGGCAGTTCGTGCAACGGACGGTCAGTTTTGGGTGGCGTCGTTTTTTCGATGGGCTCTGCCGTTTCGTCGTTGTTGTCGTCGGAGCCAAAATTTTCTGATTTGGCTCCTCTGTGGACTCCATCTTGTTGAAATCATCGAGAATCCATTGGGTTAGGACCGGATCGTTCTTCAACAAGGGCGGCGTGAAGGGGTCGAGTGGCTGGCCAGTGGTACGAGAGGACGAATCCACGTGTAACGGAGATTCAACCCCCGACAGTGCTGTGCTGGTGGACAGCGGGGAGGAAGGTAGGGATGGAACTGCCGTCTCCACCGTTGGGCTATAGAACTGATACTGGTGTGAAAATGATGCTGATGGAGTGATTGTCAGATGTGGATAGAAGGAGGATGCCGCTGACGTGAAAAATGGCCCGGTGGGCGGTGGGGAGGGCGGCAATGGATGTCCCAATGCTTCTCTTTCGTTGTTAATGGTGATATGGTACATTGAAATGAAGACTGTTTTGCAAAAGGAAGAAGAAAGAGAGGGAAGGCTTAAGGAGGTGGAGGGTATTTTAAATACCAATGATGAAATCAGTGCATGAAATGGCGCTCTACAAATGATGGTGTCTTTTAAACGAATTGCGTGTGTGACAAAATCTCCCTAACTCCTACTATATAAAAAGAAAGTCTATTCTAAACTTGTCACGTTCTCTATTCACCGTCGATGGGATCCATATCAAGTAATGTTGCTGATAGTAAGTGATGCCCATTGTGCGAGCGACAGCTTATCATCCATTCTCTTTTTCTCCTATCAACTCTCGGCAGGTCACAAAAAAGAAAAGATGTGTACGGATACACGAAAAGATCTGTGGTAATGGATGGTTTGTTCCCCTCATCCTAGCTTCTCTTGGTCGTTCCTTATGACTCTTGAAAAGGCGGAGTTGTCAATTGAGTTGCATATATACGGAGCTTGAATTGCCGTTTTTCAAGCGCCGATCATTTTCCTCCCTGACACTTTTGAATTGCAGAATGAGTCTGATTATTTCAGGCTGTGGTAGGCATGATCAAGTGCTTTAGGAAGTTGACAGAGGTAAAACATCATCATAGCGTTGGTCTGAATGTGATCAACTTCTTAAATTACTCATGTATGATCCTAGTGCGACTGCAAATCTCCTGATGTTTTTACGAATCAACGTTCTACCATCTTTGACACACAAATTGCTAGATATAGCGAAGAGTATAGCGTACCCTACCTAAAGTGGAGCATGGTTGTATAGATCAATGCTCTTGCTACTATCATCATTATTACTCGAGTATCATTCGACTTACTCCTGGTGATTAGCCACTGGATTCAGTCTTCCACATGAATCGGAGTTCGAACTTGTCTGTTTTTTTTCAAAAGCGAACTTTTTTTTTCTCATTCTGCAACAACACTTCTCTTTCCTTCTTTTTTCTTAATTCATTAACAATCATCTTTGCTTATTCTTTCTGTGAAACAATCATACCTCTTTCTATTGACTACTGACTGAATGGTAACTCTGAAGGAAATCGTACGATCTGTCTCACAAACGGTCCGCCAAGCAACAGCCAAAACCACAGGACAAAGCACTTTGGACATTATCGATATCTTTCTTGATGAACATCCTTCGCTTCTTGTAACCAATGCAACTCATGGCAGCAATACCAGCACTCCAATCATCAACACCACTCCATCCTCTCTCCTTTCAGCTGCGGCAAACTCTGTTGCGACCAATCTTGGCAATGCTTCCTCAGCTAACAACACTCCGACTTCTTCATCCAGTGGTGGCAACTCTGTCAATAACACATCTGGCTCAAACAACAACAGCAGTAGCAACGCCAATAACAACAGCAGCAGTAGCAACAGCAACAACACTAATACAGCAAGTCTGACGGCAGAAGATATCGAAGCCAACGCAACCATTGACAAATTGTCATCCGAACTCTTCTTTATTTACAGCACGACCATCCTCTCTTCTACGTTAGCAGCCACAGCCATCTCTTGCACACCAGAAGCTCAACGACTCCACAACCAACAATATCTTCTACTCTCTTTTGTACATGCCCTTCTTCCACTGCTGGGTCCCAGCCGAATATTCCAAATGCCTTGGTGGACACGCGCTCTCCAGCCCATTCTGACTACAGCAGCTTACACCGACAAAATTAAGCAACAGGCTCGACAAATCATCATTACTAGTCTTATATTGGAACAGCAAATCATCCGGCTCAAGCAACAATCCACTTCGCCTACTTTTGCTACCTGGACGTTGGATTACTACTTGGAATGGGCAAGGGCTTATCAAGATAGGGAACAGCATCAATTGGAGCTCTTGGTGGATAAACAACAGCAGAAGGATCAACAGGACTCCGAGGAACAGGGGCAGCATCAACATCAGCAGCAGCAGCAACAGCAATCTGGAAATGATATTCGATTACAACACCAAGCATTACTGGATATGGAACAAGAAGAATGGTCGAAAAACCTCATGTTGATCCTCATGGCTCTTGGTGCAGCTGAAACAAAACCCTTCTTCTGTCTTTTGAACGGATACTTCCAATCAAGTCAACATAGACTCCAGATTGTCTATCTACTCAGTCAATTCATGCTTCGAAAGGTATAGTATAAACCAACAAAAGGAGGTAGGGAAAGAAACACACATACTGACAAGCAGCACTTTATCTCTATGCGAAAATAGAGAACGCACGCCCATGAAATCTTGGAAACTCCTCTATTTGAATCCATGCTGAAATCATTGATGGTAAGATGGACCTATCGACTAATCAGGACTCGCTCACTCACTCCTTCCATGTTCCTAGTATGACAACTCGACCACACTGATCGCCATCTCTGTCACCAATATGATTATGCTACTACCACGGATCTGCACCTCTTTACCACCTTTCTTGCCTCAACTATTCTACATCTTTGCCCGGGCAATCTCTTGGGATCAACTGCGTGATATGCGAAAGAAGCAGCATTCTTCTTCATCAAAGAGGAAGATCGACACAGATTGGGATTGTGCAGGTAAGGAGATAGAGAAGAAGAGGACGCTTTCAGCTAACGCACAAACCTACTTCGATTCCTCTAGACTACACCTTCTCAAAGCTGGCAGCACCACCTTCCAACCCCCAAACCGGCCCCTTCTTTACAGCTCTCTATGGTCTTTATCCGTGCAACTTTTTGAACTTTTTACACAAGCCCTACGCCTATTTTGAAAACAACGAATTCACAGTACCTGAAGAATTTGACGAAGAAACCTTCCGGACTCGGGCTATGGTACAAGTAGCAAGACATATGCTCCACCCCAACTTGGTGACGATGGATTTGGAAACTGAATTGACGGATCGATCGAGATGGATGAAGATGGAACCCCCTGATGTGATTGCAAGAATCATGAGTCTGGATCTGACGAATGCAGCTTCTCGTGTGGCATTTGCGAACACCACTACCACTACTACCACCACTACCAGTGCTTATGGCATCAGCAGGGATCACCATGGTGACGGAATGACATATGATTTCTCGGACAAACCTCGGCATACGAACTCTATGGACTTACTAGATACGTCACTTTGGACAGCAACAACAAGGGCAGTTAAACAAGATGACAAGGACGATCTCGATTTGCCGGGGATTCATCCTTCTCCGCCTACAGTTCAGCTCCCTCCAACAAAACAACAAACTCTGCACACATCGCCATTGTCAAATACCTTGGAATCTACTAGGCCCCCTATGATATCAAACATCCTACAACTTCATCGTGCTCTCAAAAGTGGCTCAGAGGTGCTGATTGGTGATGATATTTGGGTAAGAAAAAAGTAAAGAGACAAGAAGGTAACTGCATACTCAATCAATTAGATTATAGGATGCCAGTCTGGAACATATGACATCGCCTATCTCCTCAGCTTGCACATCACCTCGCGTAAAGGATCAGTCAGCGACATCGTTTTCGGATTACCACCAAACCACTCACACTGCCAGAATGGGAGGTGCGGACACAACACATGGCTCCTCCTCTTTACTCTCATCCTCCTCATCTTCCTCATCGTCATCCACTTGCTCTTCCGAAACTAAACTACTTATTGCGGCTTTGAAACGGGAAGTCCTCTTACTGCGAAATGAACTCAACTTTGAACTCTTCCTGAAGCAACAACACCTCCAACATATCGGTCGATTGCATCGAGAACATGTGATGGACAGCACAGTGGAAGCGGAAAGGCAGCAACTATATAACACCAATCGGATGCTCAAGGCTCAACTCTCACAAACCACGGCAAGTCTGGAAAAACTTAAATCAGAAGCAGTACTCACACGACAAAAGCACATCAAATGGGAAGACGAGCAATCCAACAAACTCCGGGGATATCGTGAAGCACGGAAGGAATGGCAAGCACATATGGAGGTGGCGAATACCAAGATCGAGGATTCTCGGCGTATGATTCAAGACCTGCATGAACAACTGGACGAATACAGGAAAAAGTAAGTAAGGACAATCACTCTTCACCAACGACTTTACTAATTCACTTTGTCTTAGGTCATTTAACATGGAAAATGAAATACAGACACTACAACCAACATTGGAAAAGGCGACCGAATACCAGAATCGGGTCAAGCAACTGACGCAACAAATGCTACTATGGGAAGAAGATACAACACATCTCAAGGAACAAAAACGATACATCAAAGGATTGTTATCTCAATGGTGGAGTATGGAAGAACTCGTGGCGAGTCTGCAAGCAGAGAACCAAAAACTGCTCACAGATCAAAGGTAAGGCACACCCTCTACACCATGTTGTGCGATCGCTAACTCTTCTTCTATTAGTCATGGCGAAAAGGAAATGGAGAAACTGGTCAAGCAATTGTCAATGCTCTCTGCATCACCCACTCCTCATCAACTAGCATCACCCCAAGAACAACAATCCCTCTTTACCAAGTTTAAAGATACCCGAAAAGCAGAGATGGATCAGATGAAACTGGTGCTACAAGACTTGAAGCAACAACTGACGCAGTCGGAAATGGATAAGATCAAGTATCTGGCGGAACTGGAGCAATACAAGACGAAACATCAACAGCTACAGCAGCAATCTCCTGGCGATGATCATGACTCTACTTGAATACAGGTCCCCTATTCCATCTTGTTTAGTCTAGTAGCTCTTACTTTGTACATACATCTCTTTTTTTTACCTGTCATATTAAATAAAAAAGACACCTTGGTGTTTATAGATTAACAATGTGTCATGATGAAAGAATGCTACTACTTTTTGTGATTCAGGCACACACTTTTTTTTATTAAACAGATGAAAACGACTATAGCTAGAAGGGGAGTGGGACTATAAATAATGATCACTGTGGGAGACAAAGTCATCGGTAGTGGGTACGATGTGGACACCCCTAGAGCGCAAGGTTGCCAAGGCACCATCAAAATCCTCGGCCACGACAGGTTTGGTAGCATCTTGAATCAGCAGAGTGCGGAACCCGAATTTGACGGCATCCAAGCAAGTCATCTTGACACAATAATCCGTGGCCAGGCCGCAGATCACTACGGTTTGGATGTCGTGCTGGTGCAAATGTTTGGACAAGGCGGTAAAGGCATGGTACTGGTTATCGGCGAAGCCACTGTACGAGTCTATTTCAGGGTTGGTGCCTTTTTGGACGACCAAAGGGATGGATGAGATCTCGGCCACCAAATTTGCGCCAGGGGTATCTTGCTACAAATCAACATTAGTGGGAGAATAGGTTGGGGTTATCATATACTTACGATGCAGTGATCCGGCCAAAGGACTTGGGTGCTTGATTGATCTTGGTAGGTCAGGTCAACGGTATCAAAGACTTGCTTGCCAGCATGATTCGATGCAAAACTCTTGTGGTTCTTTGGATGCCAATCCTATCAAAACGTAAAAGTTAAAGGGTGCATCGTTCAGGGATACATTCCACCTTACTTGCGTTGCAACCACAAGGCCATGCATTGATTCGATAAAGCTGATCAGCTGTTGTGCTTTAGGTATAACGTCACTCGCATGAGGGACGGGTAGAGTGCCAGTTTCTAAAAAATCGTATTGGATATCTACCACAATGAGAGCTACCTTGGATGGTTGTGTCATGGATAAAAAGGCAAATGGGAAAGAAAAGAGTGTGGGATTAAAAAGGCACCAAGATATAACCCAGCATAATTCACACTCCGACAGATTACCACCTATCCTTTCGGGGTGATTTGAACCGCTACATACCTGAGTCTTGAAGATCACTGAAGCCTATGCAAAAGAACAAAGTCATGAAGATGGGTTAAAGTAGGTTTTTTATTGACTGAATTAGTCTATGCTTAAGCTACATGTCTAGTGGATGGCAGTGAATACAGGGCTTGTCTTGGGATGACTAATCTAGTGTAATCAGCTAAGGACAAGGGAGGAGGAGAGCAGGCCAGTGTTATCCAAAGTATCAATAATAGTAGGCGTTGGGAATGGGTCAAAGTATAGTGCACTTTATTATCGGTACATTGGGTAGGTAATCTACTATGGACAGGATGAGTGCAGAAGAAAAAAAAATTCAAGGGTTTCCCCATGTTTTTTACATTTGAAAATTTTAAAAAAGGCCTTTTTGGGCGACATGAAGCAGTGGTGGAGTCGTAAATAGCATCGTCGTCGTCTTTGTCGTCGTCGTCATCGTTGTAGTTGATCTAGTGTCAAAAGAAAGAGGAGCGATGTAAAAGGTAAAAAGTGAGTAATGGTAAGCAAAAGATGAACATGACGTGAAAAGAGGAAAGTTACCGTTCGTTCGTTCGTTTGCTCGTCCGTTCGTTCGTCCGTTCGTTTGTCGTTGTGGAGTAAATAGAATGACAATGGGGAGGCAAAAAAGTGATGACGAGGGGAAGAAGGAGCAAAAATAACGGACGAGCAGAAAATATGTTCTTCTAGCCAAATCGGGGTTTAAAACTCTAGAGAGGTGGAGACTTGACAAATTTACAATTTGAACTCCGACATTGAGGTGGCGGTGTCCCCAGCAATTTCCACTCTAATGAGACGTCACTTTGAGCCCTGCGGGGTATAAAAGGCCCAAAACATTAAAATCATTCCTTCTTATTCACCTTCTCACCCCACTCTTTCTTTCTTCATTTGCCGTTGTCACTGTAAACATCCTTTTACCTTTCCCTTTCTCTTATAGCACAACATGTAAAGCGACAAAGTGGAAAACTAACTCTTTGTTGTTTGAATGTAGATCATAGTACACATCAACCATGCCTGTTAAAACCTTCAACAACGAATATCCTGTGATCGACACCGATCCTCATTTCTTCCGTGTGGTCCGTTACTTCAGAAACTCGGATTATGCTGCTTGGGCTGCTGGCACTGCTGCTGCTCCTGGATTGTTACTCGCCATGGGTAAGTCAGGCGGGGAATGAACGCAACACGACACTATACAACACCACGAAGCACAGCGAAACGATACGAACCGAACCGAAAACGAAACGATAGACTGACTGATATCATTCCTATAGAAAAAACCAATCCTGCTGGACCTGCTCGTAACCTTCGATTACCTCTTCGCCTGGCCACTATTGTCGGTGCCTTTGGTGGTTTCCTGTACGCTTACCAAAACAGCAGCTGTAAGTCGATGGATTGGGTGGAGGTGCTGAACGTCTGACGGTTACTGATGACCCTTTATAGTGCGTTTCTGGGGATGGACTGAAAATGCGCAAGAAGTAGCCAAGGATCAACAAGAGATGCAACAACGTTTGAAGGAAGGCAAGTCTTTGTACGGTGATAGCATGATGCCCGAACATGTGCAAAACGAATCATCTCGCAACTCTCGCTTCGCACAATTGAAATTCAGTAAGTAGTACTTGTGGAAGAGTGTGATATATGGTTACTGATTTATGATTTATAGGTGCTATCCCTTGGTTCAATTTGGCCAACCACAACAACCACGGCGTTGATACCTCTAAATATGAATCTTCTTAGACGATTAGATACATACATACACGCATACACTCCTTTCCTTTACATTCCTACCTAAAACTTTATATACTACTTCTTGTCAAATTGAAATAAAGCTTATGATTCAAGGGTCTCGGCCTAACGCTTCTTGATCAACTCTAATTTTTTTGACCCCCTTAAATACAACTCCGCTCAATTTCTTCTTTCTTTCTCTTTTTCTTGTCTCATGATATTGTATTCATGTCTTCTTTTGTAAAGTCGACAGCATCTACACCTGCATATCTCGATACTACACCAACTTTACGGAAAAAGCAATCACAGCAACAGTATCACCAAGATCTCCAGGAACCTCATCTTCACTACCGCCTTTTCCAGCAACCTCGTCACTATGGAAGACCATCCTCCATGTTACTGAAACCCATCCAACAGACCTCATCCATACCTCCTCTCAGTAACAGCTACCCTCATCGTCCACATAAAATCATACCATCAATATCCCCTCGATCTTCCTATCCAGCATTCACTCTACGAACCCGACATCCTTGTACTTATTCCCTGCTGGTCATTTGTATTAGTATCTTCTTTAGCATCCTCTACTTTATCAGCTCTTCTTCTTCTTCTTCATCCTTCTTCCAGATCAACTCTGGAGACACCAACATATTTGTCTCTCTTGTATCCAAGCGAGTGGCAACGAAATGGCGTGGCTATCTATCCCAGCGCTTCTTTGACTCTTCAGCAACCTTCCCTAAACGTAAAGTGATAGATAGACACAGTTGAAACTTGACTCACCTTTCTCTCTGACACACATACATGTTTATAGTCTATTTCCCTCGACACTGTCCTTCTTCACCCACCACCACACAACGGACACTGATGTGCGCCAAACCCGTCCCATCCTTTATATTCGCCGGTAGTGAAATGAGTGGATCGAAATTCGTCTTTGAACAGCTACGACAACACCCGCAAGTGGCATGGACCATGGATACCTCATCATCACCAAGAAACGAAGCAGCATCCACCACCACAGACGATATGTATTACTCTTTGGACGATACTGATGATCGATTGGATGAAAAGGGAAGCAGCGCTGCCTTTGAAACCTATCTCTCCCAATTCCCCTTTTTGACTGAACATGAACTGAACAATATCGAGAAGCAGCAGGTGGTCGTGGGTGAACATGCGCCACATTACCTTTATAAAAGCTATTCGACAGCTCGAAGGATCCGTGAAACGTTACCACATGTAAAGGTAAGTTGATGATAGATGTGACAATCAGTACAAGGAACTCATTGTATTCTATGTTTAGCTTGTCTTTATACTCAGGGATCCAATCGATCGGGCTTACACTCAGTTTCTCCACGAAAAATCTATGGCCAGACGACAACAACAACATAATACGACGTCGACCTTATCTTTTGATGCTCTGGTGGATCTGGAGCTCTCGATCTTGCATCGATGTGGCCATACAAGTATACAAACTGGCTGGGAAGGCTTTGTCAAGTGTCATGAAGGAAGTGAAATCAGGGCCACTTGGAATATGACTAATAGTAATGATAGTCGCTATGGTAATCCTACAAAAAAGACCCACATCCCATCGTATCCTACTAATCTCTCTCTCTCTCTCTCTCTCTCTCTCTCTTATATCAAAGATGCCTTGAAGGTATACGACTCATTAGCCAAAGGGATGTACTACAACGCTCTACTCCCATTCCTGCAAGAATTCCCCGCTTCCCAAGTTTATGTCACCCGAACCGAAGACTTTGTCAACAATCCATCCTCTTCCTTTCAAAAGCTGGCAAGATTCTTGGGCATTCAAGAGCAATTCTTCTCGGAACGCAATTTTTATGGTCGGATGGCAACGCAACAACAGGAAGGCAGCGATAGTGGGTATGATGATCTATCAGCAATGATTCTTCAGCAACAGAATAACGCACAGCAGCTTCAACAACTACAGCAAGGCTATCGACCGCAAAACACACCCACTCGTACTTCGCACCACCATCAACGACTTCAACAGCAAAGGGTGCCTGCTATGGGCTTGGAGGAAGACATACAACAACAACAATCGGATGTGTTCCCTATGCACTCGATAACATCACCATCTTCTTCGACAACAACACCTGATTCCTCCTCTAATCTCGCCGATTCCTCTTATGACCACCCGGCTCTGGAACTCTCTATACGGTATAGGTTAGAAAAGCTATTCAAGCCCTTGAATCAACGTCTGATGGAACTCTTTGAAAGTCAGGTGGACTTTGAAGGTTGGGATTACGATGTGGATCGTGGTTGATTTAGTATGGTGGGGGGGTCATTTACTTTTTATAGATCGTTTAGATTTGTAGTCACCTCATTGTCTTTGTCAATAAAATGAAACCATCACTTTATCTTATGGCTCTTATAGGTGTGGGAATGATGGGACAAGTATGGCAGCTCCATAAACTGGTCGATCTTCATGCATGATGCCAGATCGACATATTCAATCTCCGCCAGGTTTGTCCAAACTATAAATTGTAAGAACGGATCTCACTCATTTTTTCTCCTCTTCCACTTTACGTCTCATTATTCGACTACATCTCACAATGAACTTTTTTCTCGATCAGGTGAATGGATATCAACGACGCTACGCCAGTATGAATACTCTCCCTCCTCCTTGTGGTCAAATCAACGCAATGGTAACATTGGTCTACCAGACATTCATCGCCATCGTGAACATTTTGATATTATCTGGACTCAGCATGCTACAGGTACTATCTTTAAAATGGCTCTTTTTTACACTCTGCAGTGACTGACGCTTCATATACATTCTCTTCTCCTTTGTAGGAACTCTCAATGAACCATGAATCAAACAGGCATCACGACATTGAACAATGTACTCTTTATATGGATTCTGCTAAACCAACTGACGTCTTGGTCCAATCTGATCCTTGCCAATCCAGGCCTTGGCACAACAAGACGCTGCCCCTGAAAACTACTGTCAGCCAGACGGATCCTATCAAAAGCATCATCACACCAACTGCCATCTGTCAAAACAACAAATCGCTCACAATATCCAATTCAGGTACCAACAAAGTGACGACAGACCCACACATTCCACCACCGACAAAGGAGCCACCTTCTTCGCCCGCCATGCCGTACATCTCGCCGATACCTCGCTCTTACAAAAAATCCCTTCTACTGACAGCACCCTATTATCCTCCTCCCAGCCCCGAGTATTTTGAATCCAAGCAGGATGACATCCTTTCAGACCCTCAACAAGGTGATTGCAGCACATCTTCAACAAGCAGCGGTCCTTTCCAACCAATCGTGCAACAAGCTCCTTCGTGGAAGGAAGAGCCATCTATCCAACCTCACCTTTCCAAAGTTCGACTACGCCTCACCAAAACGATTAGGTAAGTCGAACAAAGAGTCAGCAGCCGCATGACTATACTCACCTTGCTGGTATGTAGATCGTGGGACGGCACACTTGAACAGAATCCTTTCTGGCACGAAATTTACAACCCCGGATCCAACTGGTAGCTTTTATAGAAATAGAATAGAGCAGTATCAAGTCCCTTTAGGTTAGAACTAGTTTGATACATGAATAAAAAGCCCTCTTACGTCCTTTTGTCGTTTGAAACGAATCGAATTATGCAGATTCAAAAGCCGCTTTACAAGTGGAAGGTTTTCGATCATACCAAGTATGGATCAGTGAAAATCTCACTTTTTTGACTTTGCTACTTTGCTTTTGAGGGTCACCTACGCAATAAATATGTGCCCCTGACATCCTCTTGTCGAAAAAACCAATAACCTACCGATCTTTTTAAACGCCGATTTTGGAAGTGAGGCGGATCATCCTTCATGAAAAATGTCATTCCTTGTTGGACACGGATGTTCTTGTGAATGAGATAAACAACCCATTGTCAAATTACATACGAAAAGAGGTATGCTCCTTACCTATCACATAATGTCAAGCATGTTTGGTTTTCTTTGATGATTCACCGGCTGGAGGGCATTCAAAACAGTCGCTGTTTTAGGACTTTGTGTACTGTTAACGGATCTATATGTAGAAACTTTTTGTTATTTTTTTCATCTTTAGATAGATATGGACTTTATATTCTTGCATGTGAAATATGAAGTAGGTTTATTCGTCTCAAATGTTGTCAAGTGGGTCATCTTACAAAAAAAGAGGAGTGGAAACCATCACATTCAAAAAAGCCTTAGATTTTCAAACTCCGCGTGCGGCCATACAAGACTCAATTTTTTTATCAATCTTTTCTACACTTCTTCTTTGCTTCCTCATCACTTTTTTTCTTTCCATCGACAATGGCAGCGCACCACGAACGATTCACCCTCTATACAACGGTTATGAACGATGAATACAGGGTAACTCTCTCCTTCTCACAATCTTGTCCATCTTTGTCTTACCTTGACTAAACTTTTGCCTTTTGCATCACTGCTCCTTTTTTTCTTGAATGATCGAATGGGCTGGCAATCGATATAGGCTCTCTACTACCAGGACTAACTAGATGGACATGCGGTTTGATTAGGGATCGGACGCAAAGGATTGCGAAAAACAATAGGAAACCCATACAATTTTTTCAGGTGTGCTCACTTTTCCACTGTAGATTCTGTAGCCATTACACTGCCAAGCTTCGCCACCCATTTGCCCGCTTTCTTTTGCTCTCTACTACCGACTCTTTTGCTGTGTCAGCCAGATCTCCCCTTCCTTCATTCCCTAGGTCATTACACTCAGTTTAGTCATCCATGGCACGTAATATACATACTTTTGCAACATCCTCCACTTAGACATAGCTTAAGCTTAGCAACATCCAGTCAATAAAACTTACTTAAAACCATCTTTATGACTTAATCTTTTGCGGTCACCTTGCAAACTCTATTATCATACCAGTAAAAAAAAATGTCTGCCATCATAGCCTAGATTCAAGATTATGTACTGTGGAAAGCTTTTGCGGGTAGACCGACTCTTATTTGTACAAGGTGACCGAGCCGGCACCAACCCATTGATCTCAAAATGGACTATGTGTCCCAGCCACCGCAAGAAACTGTGAGTAACCTGATTTTAAAGATCGCAGTGTTAAAAATGCTGGGCGTCGGAGTCTGAAATAAATCTGCATGATTGAAGGGTTCAGCACCTTTCCATCTGTCCATCATATGACAATGCGAACGGGACGGGGTGATTACCTGTTTGGATGCTTGAAAGCTCTAGTTTGACAAGAAGTTCCCAGACAAGCACCCGATGAGACATGGCTTGACGACATTTTTTTCTGCTCACAACCCAAGAGAATGCAAAGTGGTGTTAGTAGTATAGTGTAAAAGGCATGGAAAGAATCAATGTGTGAATCTGTTTTATTTTGACCAGCAATAAAGGGGATGAATGTATACATGGATACTATACAATAGTACAATGACAAAGGTGAATCATCACAGATGAGTCGAAAAATGGCGGAATTTGAAACAAAAGGGGAGAGTTTTTTTGCACAGCAAAAAAAAAAAA
>LT554888.1:168405-181339 GCA_900079185.1 Absidia glauca
GGGCGAGATCAAGGGCGCCCTTGGCACAAGAGGGGCAGGTGTCGACAATAGTAGCTTCGGTAGACTTGCCTTGGTAGGAGATCTTGATTTTCTTGCCACACTTGGGATTGTTGTTGCTGTTGGCGCCATTGGCCATGTCAATATAGTTGATGGCTACGACCATATCGTCGGCGGAGTTTGTTTTGCCACAACTACCGAGATCAGGAGTGTACCAAGTGCCGCGGCCAGAATGGGACCCAGAAGAGGAAGAATCAGTAGTGGGTTTTGCTGAAGCGGTTGTGGTGGTTGCCTTTTTAGTGGTGGTTGAGGAGGTGGTAGAGGAGGAGGAGGTGGTGGCGGTGGTGGTGGCGGCAGTAGTGGTAGTGGTAGTAGAGCGATCATCATGGTCAGAATCGTCCTCATGGTCAAAATCTTCATCATCACCTTCGTAATACACTTCGTTCTTCGCAGTATCCAAAGTAGAGCCGAAATCAGAGGACACCAGGTTATTCTGATGATTGCTTTGAGGGACGGTTTCATAACGAACAGTTTGAGAGTCGCGGCGCACCATGGGAAGAGGGAGTGCAGAGATTGACATGACCACCAGGGCCAAGATAAGCATCAAAGAGTGGGAGATATGCATGGTTTTGAAATGATGATGGTATTTACAAAGAATGAGAGTTGGAAAGAAGAAGTAATTAATGGGAAATGAACGGACTGTATTTATAGGCACGAAATTAATGATGAGGCGAGGGGGGCCAGATCTTTTTTGCCACAATGGACCAAATTCCAGCTCCGCTTTTGATTTAGATGCCGCCACCCAATCCAGGTACGGGTTATCAGGTTTAATCAGCCCCCATCAGTCAATCTGGGCGCCCGCCCCTTTACCACGTTTGACAGGCGGCGCCCAATTCTGGTGGTACATTCATTGTCTTTGGTCGGTTCCACCAAAGGAAAAAGAAGAAGTACCTACTTTTACCACATTGACCCTACCGGATCGGTGAATTTCCAAATTAACTTGGTGCCCACTTGGCCCGCACAGATGAAGGCACCTTCTTAATTCGTTCGAGACATACCTGCTTTAGGTTATTGTTGTTGGTGTAAGTGTAGCTATAGATGTGAGTGAGATAGGAGACGGTGTTGTAGAAAAGGCAAACGGCAATGGCACTTAAAATGCACACAGGCAGGTTTATTTGATACTATTGGTTCTATACTATACTATACTATACTATACTACATGATGGAAGAAGTAACTACAAAAAGCATCAAGTCCAAAGCCATATCTAGCTAGATCGCATATCTATTCCTTCCGTTCACAAGAGCTGGGTTCAAGCGGAGACGGAGATGTCCATTACGGTTGTTGCGGCTCTTAGTGATGATCGTCCAGGATCCGGTCCATCGGGAAGCCCCTATTTGCCCAAGTCGCCCCGACCTAATACGTAATGACCACAAGCAAAAAGATGTTGGTACTCTTTCTTGATTATACCTTGTATCAGCAATGCCATACAAACCCCTCACCCCCTTTCTTCGGACACCTAATCCATCCACCAGTGTTTCTTGTATCACGGTATCCATGAGTGCGGGATAATGTCGCATGCTGCTAGATTGATGCCAAGGGTGCTGAGCTGCTGATTCCTGAAAGAAGGGATTCAATAGTGTGCCATCTTGAAACCGCCGATATGTTGCCAATGCCTAGTTACTGATAAAGGAGTGCCGTCGTACAGTCAAAAAGCGATAGTTTGTCACCAATATCGCAATTGTGGTCACCACCCTTAATACTGACCAACAATTCTTCATATGTGCTGTAAAGATGGATGGATGCCATGGAGGTGTAGAGTCGCTACGACCCAGCATTGTCGCTTTTCGACTGATAGTTACAAACCATGAAGGTCGGATCAATTATGCCAAGGTTCAAAGGCTAACACCAGCCACCATTAGAATGGTTCACTGTAAGTGGAATGACGTAGGATGAATAGAGAGCTTAAGATTAGACGTGAGCTTTACAGGCAAAAGAGAATACCTAATTGCTTGAATCTTACCAACGCACGCGGCTGCCGATTGAATAAAAAGGGGAAAGAGAAACGACGAAAAGGATTTGTCAGGGCTAGGACTTAATGCACCAGATTTTTAAACTCCGATTGGGGCAATAAGATTCACTTTTTCCGCCAGGCGCTCTACTTTGCCTCTTCTTTGCTTCTCCAACGCTTTTATTTTTCCATCGACATTAGAGCAACTTCACGAACGACGACGACGACGACGAATCAACGAACCAACGAACCAACGAACGGTAACTCTCCTCTTCTTACGTCATGTTCATCTTTTGCTCACCATTACTAACTTTTTGCCTTTTGCATCGTTCCTCTTTCTTTTGACACTAGATCGGCTACGACGATGACAACGGCAATAGGGACGACGACGATGCTAATGACGACTCCACCACTGCCTCATGTCGCCCAAAAAGGCACTTTTAAATTTTTCAAATGTAAAAAACATGGGGAAACCCTCGCAATTTTTTTTTAGGTGCACTCATCTTGTCCATAGTAGATTCCCTAGACATTGCCCTACTGAATTACACTATCCCTTAGTCTCCTCCCTTTGTCAGATATTATTGATACTTTCAGCACCGCTGACCAGCTCCTTCCTCCTTCATTCCATCGGCCATCACACTAGGCTAGTCATTCCATGGCAAGTCCTGTACACATGTCTTCGACGCCACCCACTTGATCATATAGCATAATCATAGTCACATTCAATCAATAAAACCTACTTTAAATTATCTTTATGATTTTACTCTCTTGCACAAGCTTTAGTTATCCCAGGAACTCTTATTTGCACCTGTGCAAACCACCTGGCGCGCCAACGACAATGGAGGTTGTCGGTGTTTGAATTGTGGCTGAGTTGGACGAGTCGTCAAAAGAACATTCACAGTCCAAGTGATCTATAGTACAAAACGAACCAAGGTGGCATGCATCATACAGAAGTAGACCGTAATTAATCATGCAGTGGTACTGATAACATGTCATCCCGCAGTTTTGTTTAAAACAGTGCCACGGAAACATACTTCTAGCGATTCCCTCAGACGATCTTGTCATAGGCAGATGATGTGTACATGGGTAGAAATGAGTTAGTCAAAGCCCAAGATACAAGAGAGGTTGTGTTGTAAACCTTATGCATCAAAGAGACATACAGACATACAGATACAAAGACCTGGTATCGTATCAGAGGGCGTTTCACTAGAAAGGCAAATTCTGACTTTCAAACTCCGCTAGCGGGCGTCCTTTTAAAACCACATTTGTTTCCTCTTCTCACCTTCTCACCTTCTTCACTTTTTATTCCTCCACCAATTTACGTATCCTGTCGGCCATCATTTATGGAACGCACTCTTACCATTGACTTACCTTTGGTTGCCAAGGTAGTTAAGCGACATCTTGTCTATCCATCGTCTCTGCCTTCCTTTGGACCGGAGCCCTCGTCGTCTTTGACACTACCACCTCCTCAAAGAACTCTTCATCACTCCCCGTTACAACAACAGCAACAAGGACATTCCTTCAATACCCATCACCTCTTGCCCAGCGGCTCTATACTAGATGACCTATACAAATGGACAGCACATGTGGAACACGTAGAACAACAGCGCCAGCGGACTCAATCCATATCCTTGCCCGCTACACGCTCCGCCACTACCGATCCTCCCCTTCAATCCTTGAAGCAACCAGGTGGATTCCGACGACATTTTGTCCTTACACAAGCAGTACAACAAGGCAAACGACCTCCAAACTTTGTCACCAACAGCTTTGTGGAATTCTTATGTTTGTATGGGCATCTAGGTGAAGACCTGAGTGATACCGACGATTTGACTTCTTCTTCTGACGACGACGACGACAACGACGACCACCAGTCATCGAGTGGGTCTAGTGACGGGGATAGCTATAGAGCTGCTGGTCAACAGGAAGAGGGGAATGTGATGGCGTACGGTGGCCCTCTATTACACCATGCTTCTTTTTCTTCTTCTCAGCAACAGCAACAACAGCAGCAGCAGCAACAACAACAACCACAACAGCAACAGCAACAACAGCAACAGCAACAGCAACAGCAACAGCAACAGCAACAGCAACAGCAGTATGGCGCGATGGAGGATACGACAGCGACATCATCATCGATTCTACCTTCGCCAGTTGTATCTTCAAGGAAAGGCGGGGATCATCATCAACCACTACAGTATCGACATTTGCATGCACGGGAAACTATGCCACTCTTATCAAGGTCAAGACCGGGGCAGACTCTTCAAGGCAAAGCGACTCCTGGGAAAGCCATGTTTCTACTACTAAAATCGTTTGTCACTACAGGTAACGTCAAATCATATACACTACTGTACCACATAGTTCAACAGGATCGACTAGGGTAAGGTAGCTTGGTTGGGTGTTTATGAAACTCACTCTTTGATCTCTCTTACTCTCTCTCTCTGTAGGCATCATGTTTTTACCAAAAGCGTAAGAAATTACCCTCTACTCTACGTTTGACGAAACTCAAACTCACTGGGATTTGATGATCTAATTAGGTTTGAAAATGGCGGGCTACTTTTCTCTTTTCTGGCGATGATTGCATGGGCTCTTATATCACTGTGGTCCTTTTTACTATTGGTGCAAACAAGATTGGTGATCCCTGCTAGCTTCAGTGATATGGGTAGTGTGCTGTATGGCCCCAAGATGCGCATGGCTGTACTGGTGGCAATCACCCTCTCTCAGATTGGCTTCGTATGTGTCACTATGGTCTTCGTAGGTGAAAATCTCCAATCTTTGGTCCTCACATTCTCCAAGTGCCGCCTGATGATTCCTATGCACCTGCTGATTCTCGCCCAATGCTTTGCCTTTATCCCTCTCGCTATGATTCGCAAGATCCAACGACTATCTGTGTTTGCCTTGATTGCTGATGTGTTTATTGTCATTGGTTTGGCCTATCTATTCTACTACGACGTCAGCGAACTATCGACGGTGGGTGTGGCAGAAACGGTGTCTTTGTGGAACTCGACCCACTTTCCCTTGTTTATTGGCACTGCCGCTTTCACCTATGAAGGTATAGGCTTAGGTAAGCCAGAATATGAACATCATAGCGATCACTTCTTAACGTAAAGCTTTTGCTATTCTAGTCATCCCAATCACCGAATCAATGAAGGAGCCTCAGCAATTCCCCGCCGTCTTACGCCGTGCCCTCTTCATCATCACCTGTCTTTTCCTCTCCATGGGTGCCTTGTCTTATATGACTTTTGGTGATCAAGTCCAGCCCATCATCCTTCTCAACCTTCCCAGCAACAATCCCATGGTCTCCTCCATCCAAACGCTGTACTCCTTGGCCATCTGTCTCTCCATTCCGCTACAACTCTTCCCAGCAATCCGCATCATGGAAAACGGTCTCTTCACCACTCGATCCGGTAAAAACAATACAGTGGTCAAATGGCAAAAGAATGTGTTTCGGGTATTGGTGGTCTTCCTCTGTGCTTGCATTGGCATTGTCGGATCCAAGGATAAATTAGACAAGTTTGTACCTTTGATTGGTGCTCTGTTTTGTATACCTTTATGTTTTGTATTCCCGCCTTTGTTTCATCTCAGGGCACTGCAACTTCCTCCAGTGCGACGATTCGCCAACTACCTCTTGATTCTCTTTGGTATAGTATGGTAAGTAATGACAAAGTGTGTATCTTCCTCAGTATGAACTCTTTTCTCACTTTCTCTCTCTATCCCCCTTTAGTATGATGTGGGTGGCTACTTACACTCTAAGCCAATGGAATTCTGCCGAAGTCGTCGATCCTGTCAAGACTTGCATAAGCCATCGATCATAACATAGTTACAGTATTATTATATCATACCCCCTCCTCCTCTGCTATATCTATTGTCACCCTATTGAATAAACGTATTCTGTATGTCACAAAGATCTACATATTTGCTCATCACACCAAAAGCACAGCTTGATTACCAAGTGTATCCTGAATTTTGCGAACAATAAGGCTTTTTGTGGTGAGAGGGAACGTTGGCGGGGTTTAAGCGGGGTTTAAAAGGCTAAAGTCCCACTTTTTTTACACAAATCTTACTCTTTACTTCTTCTTTCCTTCCCCACCACATTTTTCTTACCATCGATTTTGCCATGGCGCCCTTCTCTGACACGAACTACGCATGACGACCCTTGACGATGGCAGCAAGGGTAAGCCTCCGTTTCAGCATCCTGTCCACCTCTCTCTTACATTACTAACATTCACTTGGGGAAACTCTCGCCATTCCAATGCAGAATCTCGTAGTCGAAATCAAGGTGTGCTCATTCCCTTCCACCACCATCACTGACACTTTTGCCCAGCTGGCCGTCTTTGTCCGTCCTCAGTGCTTGGGTTTTACAGCTGTTTAGTCATTCCTTTACAACGCCTTCTTTCCATTTACACGTTTAGCTTGACCATGGTCTCAAACATAGTCTCTAGAATAGTCCCTTAATGTTATTCCATCAATAAAGCCCACTTGAATCAAATAAATCTAATGACATGTAAATGATCGTATATAGGACCTGTCTGCGCAATTTGTAGGATGTAAAATATTCAAACCCCGCCTTATGCTTCGTTCACTATACAGGAACAAGAAGAGCCATATCAAACACTTCCAATGGCAAAATCTACACATACCGGAGGTTTCAGTTGTTTATTTTTATAAGATACCAAAACATAACAAGCTATTCTGATGCTAACTATCTACAGATTGGAGAGAAGTTCGGAGACAGACTGGGAGTTCTTCTTGAGATGACCATGGGCTTCATTTACCAATCGCACCGCACATTGGGCAGCCCCCCAACTGGAGCTGTGTCCACGATGTCCATAGTTATGTGTCACTGCTCTTTTTGTTCCTAGGGACGTAGCTAAAACCCCAAGCCAGTTAGTTGATCAGTAGAGCGATTGAGTTCACCTTACCAATGTATTGATTTTCCACACGGGGGTCATCCAATCCGATTGAGCTTGTCAAGTCCAGTTCTTCCACAGTCAAACCGTTCAAACCCTTTCCCCAGGTTAGTTCAGGGCAATATGTCGAGATTCGCTCCAAAAGATCATGGGCCTTATACTGGTGAATCGGTCGGTTGATCCCAAATACAACGGTGCCATCCAGTCGAGGATTCAGGTAGAGCTCTTCGCCGTGCTTGGTTTTGACATGAATCGATCTCCGCACTTGATTGGCCCGCACTGTCCATTGTTGCTGTTGTTGATGTGTTGGGCGTAGTGTCGATGATCCGTCGCAGTTGACAACGAGCGGGGCTGTGGCTTGACCGGCTCTTCGTTGGCGCCCACCCATGGCTAGGAACTGTGTTTGAAGCCAGGCCAAATATCGCTTGGTATTGATCATGACTATGCAAAAGGAATCAGTTCGCCCAGTTCTATACCAACCTTTCTCTTGTACTTACCTGTTGTATAATGGTAGCCCAGTCGTACATCCTTTGGTAGCTCTTGCTGATCAATCATCTTGAACTATCAAAAGGAAATATTAGCAAATACATCAACTTTCTTCCAATAGAAAGACCTACCCCAGGCACGAGGTGATTCCAGGAAGGGTTGGCTTGATCGTCCGTTGGTTCTTCATAGTACTTGAAGCTATTGCCTACCATCATCCCCGATTCGGCCGCTTTACGTTTCGCAAGGTGCCAGAACATTTTGAAGGAGGCGGTATCATAGTCTAAAAAGAAGAATATGAGTCATGGCATGCTTCTCATTTTCATGGACCTACGTTGTGAACTTGCATCGGCTTGCCATGACCAGGTCGTGTCATCAGTATGGTATCCAGTATCGCCTGGGAATTCATTGGCCAGCAGGGTCACTTTGTATCCTTGAAGTAGAAGCAAGATCGATGTGGTATAACCGTAGATATTTGCACCTACAACGTGGACTCTGGGTAAAGAAGATGTAAACATGTTGGGAAATGGTGGGAAAGTGAAGGAAGAAGAAAAAATATGCGCTGCCCCCTCTTTTATGCCTTGAGGAGGATATTTTCAAACCCCGCTTGGCGGGTGTCATTTTCTGGCAAGCTGAAATTCCCACCCCATGTCCTGAAAAAAGTTCACACGCTGATGATCGATCTTGCTAACAGATTCTACACACTTGAATCATAATCCAATCGATAGTGCCGAGTAAAAAGGCTCAGTAGCTGTTAAATTAAAAGAGGGTTTGAAGTACAGCCAGCATGGAGGCGTGGGAAGCGTTTAAAGCGATAGTAGATATCTTACTGCATGACTTTCCTATAAGCTAGATGCGAGTCAATTTTACGTTGACAAGTTCATGTTCAGCTATATAGGGCTTATTTAAGCAGAGATGGACGAATCAGTTTCTGTGAAAGATCTCCCCCTCTGAGCAGAAACTCGGAGTTTGAATATTCTGTAATGCAGTTTTCCTCTTCTTCTGTCTCACACAGTAGGCAAAACTTTGTCTCTCCATCGAGATGGGCGGACGAACTTCTTTTTTTCTCATGATCAGGTTTCCTATCTTCATTTGACGTTTACTATTCGAGAAAGAAAGAAGAGTCCCTATGATGAATCAGAGCTCTTGCCCCCCTGGTCGACGCTCCATTTAACAGCTTTTGAGAAAAAACCACACCATGATCTCGGGGAATAACTGTGTTTTCTGGGGCAACACTGGAACTTAATACTATACCTCGCAAAGTTTGAACACCGCTAACTCTCATGCTTTCTTTCCTTTCATGAAACTTGGCGTTCAAAACACCATGATCAGATTGCAACAGATTGCAAAAAGCTGAGCTACGTATGGGGCTCCAAATAACGCAGAATGTAAAAGGCAATAGCCTAATGAGCAAAAGAGTTTCCGACTCGATCGCTTCTCTTCTAATCTCTATGGGCACAGGACAAATGTCAGGATGACTTTGGCCCTATCGTAGTCGGCCTTTTCCTTTACTAAGAATACGAGAAGTTATACTGGATTTTATACGAGGTGTAGGCTTTTATGGGGAATGGCTAAGGGTACTGTAAGAAGGGATCAAATTGCCCTGACTTTGGGCGGATTGTGAATTCAAACTCCGCTTTCGGCTACAAAGGCTCACTTTTCCTATAATCCTTTCCCTCACCTCTTCTTTACTTCCCCATCACTTTTTTTTCTACACATTGACATTGGTACCGCACAATGGATGACTCGTTCCCACTACACTGTCCTTCAACGACGAGCGCAGGGTAACTCTCTCCTTCTCACCATCTTGTCCATCTTTGGCTTTCCATACTAACAAATGCCTTTTGCATCATTGTTCCTTTTTTCCTTAGTTGATCGACTGGGACGGCAACGGATATCGGCTCTCTGGCATTAAGATCGGATGGTCATGGACTTCAAGATCGGCTCAAGGGATCACAAACAGCATGGGGACACCCACTTTTTTTTTTTGGTGCACTCGATTTTCTATTGTAGGTTCTGTAGCCTTTGCACTGTCGAACAAGGACTATCAAATCAACGCTCTGCTTTGTCCACTACCATAGACTACCAGTTATATCACCTCTGCTTCACTCCACTTGTCATCACACTAGATTAGCTTTGACATGTTAGCTCCCGCCCCCGCCCCCGCCCTCACACATACATACAGATATAGACCTCCTCCATTGTTTCATTCAGCTATGTCTACATCAATCAATAAATCATGAACCAGTGATTACAGTCCAGTTACTGTAAGCTGTTTGTTCTATTTGGAAAATTACCGATCGGTACCTGACTTTGAAACATTGCTGCTGGCGTTGACAACGAGTGATATCCACAAGGAAGAATAGCAGTATGATCGACGGTTCTGTCTTTAAATGTATCAACGCCGATTGTTTCGCACAAATGCACGACTATGGAGCAAGAATGGGTTATATACGATGAATAGAACACATTTTAAAAAAAAGTCTTCAGGGGCATAGATGATAGTGACCATCCCGGTTTGACCCCTGAGAACAGCCTTTCCCATAGCAACGACCACTTTGGTGGATGTTTCTTTTTTTGGTGAGTACACTTTGAGAAATATGATGACTGGTCTTCCTTCAATGAGTCTGTGAGGGCTCTCCCGATGGTAAGTTAGAAGAAGCTCCTGCATCCCACCTTGTACCGCTTGCTGGCATTTTTGTTCTGCCGGCTGTGAAGGGATGGTAAAGTTAAAGTTATCCCCGTTGACCGTTATTCAACCCCAGTGGGAAACTAGGGCTTTCCCGAGTTACTTGCGAGCAAGTAAGCCACATGATTAGAGTCTTGAACGTCCACTTTTACGTTTGTGGACTACTTTTGTATGCGGCGTACAGAGATCCGTTCGTCTTGGCATTTTTGATTTTCAAACTCCGGTAATGTGACACAGGGCCGAAAATAAACTAGAAAGAGAAACAGGGCGCCGATTAATTCTTTCCCTTTCTTTCTTGTTTCTTCCCTAGTTTTCATGACACTCTCAAATCAGTGGTGGCAGTGGTGCTGGTGGTTACGCTCCTCTGTACTGTTGCTATTATGTGTGTCACCTCTGGTCTATTCCAACGATATACTATGCATAGATCATCACCGGCATCCTAGTCATTCCACAACCTATCAACAACACACCAGACAGTGCAACAAAGCGTCTTCAACCCACGTCAAGAAGGCAACGCAAACAACCACCAACAAAGTCTATTACACTCTTCATTGTGCAGACAAGAGTGCCGTGTGCGATCATGTCAATCATACAGTCCGTCAAGCCACCGACATTCTCTCCAGTCTCCTCCAACTTGAAACACCATTGTATGCCAATGTCTCTTACTTTTCGTTTTGCGATGCCTTTGACGAATGTACTATCGACAAAAGCGAAATCTCTATTGGTAAGTAGAAGAAAAAGTGACGACTGGAACGATAGGCTAAAGCCGATTACCACCAATAGGTCAAGCTTACCCTTCGGTATCTTACTTGATGACTGATCAAAGCGACAATATGACAAGAATGTATCCTCAAGCAACTCTGAAGCAATATACTCGATTGAAACCAAAACCACAATGGCTAGAATATGATATCATCTCCCAATTCAATGCTGATAACTATTGGTACTATTCGGTACGATAACTGGATGCAGTATGCTATGCTATGCTTATATGACTAACAACAATGGCTTTATTAATAGGACGATCCATCGGATATACTTCCCACTCAGACCGATTTGTTACGAACAATCCTCCATGAACTTGTCCATGGTCTAGGATTCGTCAGCTCATGGACAGATGATCTCTATCAACGCTTCGAACCCTATGTAGATAACTTGACACCATTCCTCACGCCCATGCTACTGATTCCACCCAAGCAACTTGACACCATCGCACAGAACGAAGACACCAACCATGGCAACCAACCATTCTGGGGATTCGTAGAGTTTCCTCTCGACAAGTACATGGTCTATCACTCTGTACCACTGACTTCCATCACCAACCTTCTGAATCACTGGGGCGACGCTAATGTCTTATACAACACGATCTACGATATGGTGAATGCTTGGATCAACTCCGATCTTCATCTTTATGCTCAATCAGCCTATCATGGATCCACCACAGCACAAGATATCGCCATTGCCCTACCGAATAAGAACGATACCCTTTTGATGGAAACTTCCTTGGTCCCTTTTGCTGACGGATCAACCTTATCTCACGTGGATTACTCGTCCTATCACAACACCGCCGATTATCTCATGACCTACACCACAAAGCCAGGTGTTGGTGTCACAGCTATGAATAAGAACTTCCCGACCGGCCCTGTGGGTCCTGGACTTTTACATGTGCTTGCTTCTCTTGGCTATCGTATCAAACGACCTGGCTATCAAACTATACGCCCTACATTGATCTTTTGGAATCCCCCTGATGATTTGGTTGGCACTACTGATAACCCCACTGCAAGTGCTAGTATCGTCCCCAATGGTCCTGCCCGTACCCCATATCCCTCTTCTTCCTCTTCTTCTCCCGCACCATCCTCTTCAGCATCCATAGCCTTTAATTCGACTTTGCCCTATCTACTGTCACCTCTGCTTCTCCTTCTTTGTATCTTCTTTGTATCTCTTTAGACTTGTCTTTTTAGAGTACCCCATATCTTCCTTGTGTATATTACCCCCTCTTGATCTAATGATCATCCCTTTCTCTTTATATCTGTACCATAGTCATTCACAGCTTTACCTTTTTTAAAATCAACCAAACAATAAAGCGCTTTCCTTATAATGTATTCCCCTGAATCCGTCTTGATGTAGATCACAAAAAAGTCCGCCCCTGGCAACCATTACAGATAGACATATGATGTTTTTATTTTTGTTAAAGACTACACTATGAATACAATGCAAAAAAGTTTGCCTCCACCATGAAAAGTCATGGGCCTTCAACGGTACTACAGGTGATAGAGATTATGTCAGTCAGTTTGTCGGGTTACACCGCTTCAGAATTACCTTATGGAACCCAATATCGTTGGCGTATTCGCGGAAACATTGACGACAAATGTTGAGATTGTACTTGCGAATCAAACCAGCACGATGGGCACAGACACGACTACAGGAGAAGAAGGAATGAGTGATCGAGTTGATTCGTTCAAGATGATAGGAGGCCACGTCTCCATACGTACCATTGACGGGAGCCCTTGCCATAGGACTTGGGGCGAGAGTTCCAAACGTTAGCGTGGGCCATGATGAGCTATGGAATGAAGAAGGGAAAGAAAAAGAGAAGAGTTTCGTTTGTTGTTTGACTTTTGCCTACGGTCACATACATTCAGGGTCCACCCATCATATTTCAAACGCCGCATCGTCTCCAGCGATTTACCCTTTTCATACTCCGATTGTTCCTCGGTTATAAGATTTATTTTTTTGCCCGTCCTATCATTTTGCTCCTTCTTCCCCTCGTCCTTACTTTTTTGCCTCCATTGTCATTCTCTTTACTCCACGACGTCAAACGAACGAACGAACGAGCAAACGAACGAACGAACGGT
>LT554888.1:181349-198032 GCA_900079185.1 Absidia glauca
CTCTTTTGACACTAGATCGGCTACGACGATGACCACGGCAATAGGAACGACGACGATGCTAATGACGACTCCACCACTGCTTCATGTCGCTCAAAAAGGCACTTTTAAAATTTTTAAATGTAAAAAACATGGGGAAACCCTCGCAATTTTTTTTTAGGTGCACTCCCATTCCATTGTAGAATCGTAGTCCAAGTTACTAATAAAAGTGTACCAATTCTTTGCCCATGCCCTTCCGCTACTATCTTTGATACTTCACACAGTTTGGCCTCTTTGTCCGTCTCCATTTGCTTGATTTTTACAGTAGCTTAGTCATTCTCATTACAACCCGTCGCCATTTACACATGAGCTTAACTCCGGCCTCAAACATAGTCTGTACCATAGCCCATGAATCCAATTGTACCAATAAAACTTTGTATGTATGCGAAGATAGACCTTACGATCATGTACATGTCATTAGATTCATTACAACTAGTAAACCAATGGTGTTTTAGGAGCTGTCAATGATGAGCTACTCATTTGTAGTCTGGTCTTTATAATGTACATGGTATTGTCATAGTTATGGATTTGAGAAACGTCTTTCGTAGGATAATTCAAGTAGGTTTTATTGATGGCATAGGACTAAAGGGCTATGGTACAGGCTATGTTTGAGGTCGTAGTTAAGCTAATGTCTAATGGCAACAAGTTACTGTAATGGGAATGACTAAACTGCTGTAAAAAGTAAGCAAATGGAGGTGGACAAAAACAGCCAAGCTGTTTAAAAGTATCAGTGATAGTAGCGGAAGGGCATGGGCAAAGAATTGGTACACTTTTATTAGTAACTTGGACTACGAGATTCTACAATGCAATGGGGTGCACCTAAAAAAAAAATTGCGAGGGTTTCCCCATGTTTTTTACATTTGAAAATTTTAAAAGTGCCTTTTTGAGCGACATGAAGTAGTGGTGGAGCCGTCATTAGCATCGTCGTCGTCCCTATTGCCGTCGTCATCGTCGTAGCCGATCTAGTGTCAAAAGAGAGAGGAGCGATGCAAAAGGCAAAAAGTTAGTAATGGTAAGTAAAAGATGAACCTGACGTGAGAAGAGGAGAGTTACCGTTCGTTCGTTCGTTTGCTCGTTCGTTCGTTCGTTTGACGTCGTGGAGTAAAGAGAATGACAATGGAGGCAAAAAAGTAAGGACGAGGGGAAGAAGGAGCAAAATAATAGGACGGGCAAAAAAGTTATCTTATAATCAATCGGGGTTTGAAATCTAGAGTGCATAGGCACACATTGTTGGAGGAGTGTGTGGGCAGGATCGTGTTCCTGAGCTTCAATTTGCAGCATATCCCTAACATATCAGAGCGAGCATGCTACTACATTCTCATGCTATGATGTGGACTTACCTTTTGAATGACAAATCGGCTGGATCAGAGAAGATTGAATGTTGCCAAATGGGATAGCAGGGGGAAGTTCCATCATGAGCACCGAGTCTTGTATAAAAGTCTTCCTGAACATCATGATCACCTGTACAAATGCATTTTCAGCGATGGTAGGTCGAATAGGATCGCCAAAACTGAGGTCTTTCTCCACTAGTCGGTCATGTCATTCGCCGATCGCCGGAAATCGTCTGATGTGCCTAGTCCTAGCCTATGTGCCAAATCCCTGCCCAAAAATAGTTAGCGGTGCAAATCATCTGGTAAGCCTGGTCATGATTCCGTTTTATTGATAAAGTAGTAGATGGGAGGAAGTATATATAATCTACAAGAATAACAGAGTTGCTATCATCAGAGCCACCGACGCAAACCAAGCCAAAGGAACACTTGAGCCTTCACTCTTCTTCTTCTTGCCAAACATGCGATCTTCATCAGATTTTGATTCCCAATCTTCGACTACCAAAGCTTCAGCTGCAATTGCTTTTTGACCTTGATGATAATCTTTTCCATTGAAAGAAAAGTGGTCGGCCACATATTCCTTGCTATCTGCGCCTATCCATGCCATCGATAGAGTAAAAAAAAACGAGTGAATCAACATGGTCGTGCGAGTTTGCTATTCTTACTTTTCTTGTAAGGGGTAGGATCATTGAGACACCCATCCAGTCGCACCATGGTATACCCTTCTTCGTTGATAGCGTTGATCATAAAGGGCACAGCCACCAAAGCGCCAGTGTCGGGGATATCGTACTGAATAGAGATAAAAGAGCCCTTTGCATCGTAGGTGTCCTTTTGGTGGAAGAAGCTTTTGCGATACACATCCTCGATCGAGTTGGGTCCGGTGGGTTCCTTGTGCGAGTAATCTTGACTATCCAGGTTATAGCCCACCAACACAAAGCCAAGGTCTTGAAGGATCGTCTCCACACGTGTATCGGGTTTGGGTGTATAGTGGAGTCGGACGTACTTGGGCGCCACCTTGATCAGGGTCTCAATCGTGCGTGCATTGTTGATGATGTCTTGTCGGAGCTCGTCGTCGGTCCACAGCGAAGAGTCGTCGTTCTTCACCCGGTACGTCATCCCTACAAAATGGCCAGCATTGTAAATGTTCTGCACCACCATGGCGTATTGTTGTGTGTAAAGCCTAATAGGAAAAAAAGCTGAGTCAAACTTTTCACACCCACCACATCCTTTGTTCACTTACCATGAAGCATTGAAGAAAAAGTTGGCCCGAGCATCGGCATTGTTGAGATTCTTTACAATCTTTGCTGTAGCATCACTAGGTCCTTCGCTCTGTTAAAAAAAATTTATACAATGTCAACAATGTCAATGAGGTCCTACATTGTCCGTCTCTTTCTTACATAGGTCACAGCAATCTGGCCTTGCGTTCTACAGCCTGTCATTTGTGCAGCACGGGGTTGAGTGCCTGAGGGTTTGCTAAGGTTGATGACAGGAGAATGGGCTGGTTTGGTGTTAGAGGGCTGGGTTGCATTCTTGCTGGTGCCCGAAGGAGTTGTCTTGGTGCCAGAGGGTAGAGTAGCATTGTTGTGGGTTTCAAGCGGGAGTGTTGTATTAGTGGCATTGGCGTCATTGTCGCTTTCTTTTTCTTCTTCTTCTTCTAATGTAGTGGTATTGGTAGGATGATCGGAAGTTGCATCTAAAGTATGGAAAGAGAGGAAGAAGAAAGAAAAAAAAAAGTTGAGTCCCCTTTAACGAAAAATCCCCGAACTCGTTTTCAAAGTCCGATTATGCAGCCACTTTTACCGTCTGCTTGCATGATCTTATCTTGTAGATGATTCCACACCAGACTTTCAGCTTGAGGGAGCAAATCTGGTCCTAGATCACTGTTACTGAGATCCAAGGGAGTCACTTCGGTAGCATTGCTCTCATTACTGCTTACTGCAGCAACAAGGGTCGAGAGAAGGACTAGATGAAAAAAAGACACCCCCTGATGAGTTTTGACAGCTGCAAAGTGAGTGATGGTGGTTCCTTACCGCAAATCGTATATGTTTTCACACGCATGATGAACTTGGAAGATATGAAGGAGGAGAGGGAGAAGAAGACGGAAAAAATGCAAGAGACAAGAAGTAAAGGGAAATACCCCCGGGTTTTTACTTCCTACATATAAAGAATCAACAGTCGAATCTTTAACAGCCGCATCAAGTGTCAAACATCAATTCTCCGTTTCAATGACATAGTAAGCGTACAAGTATGGTTTATTTGTAAAGATAAGATAGATCAGTAATCAGGATAAGAAGGGGAAGGAGGAGGAGCACTATAAGTAAATCACTAAAACTTCAAGTTCTTGATTCGAATGCCGATACCATCATCAGCGTCGTAGTTTCGTCGTCTTCTGGGTGGATCATCATTCATGGGTGGAAGAGGTTCGTCCGCCATATCCTGCAACCAATCAGGGATCACCTGTTTCGCCTCCTTCAAAAGCCCCACCATATCAGCCGCGAGATAACGATTGCGACGTTCAAAGAATGCAGTTGCCCGCCCAGTGTTACCAGCCCGTCCAGTTCGGCCAATACGATGTGTATAGTCATCAATATCCTTGGGTACGTCGAATGAGATCACATGGGTCACGTTGGGGATATCCAGTCCACGGGCCGCCACCGCCGTAGCCACAAGAATGGGTACCTGCCCTGATCGGAATGCTTGTAACGCTTCTTCACGTTCCCGTTGCAGTCTGTCGCCATGGATACTGGTTGCCTTTTTGCCATGGCCCACGAGGTATTCGCACAGACTATCCGCCAACCGTTTGGTTTCCACAAACACCAGAGTCAGTCCATCGCCGTGCTGTTCATCTTGCTTCAAGGTATCCAATAGTTGACGGCGTTTGTCCTTATCCTCGACATATCTAGTCATAAAATAGGAGAGGAATAGTTAGATCAAATGTGTACCTGAATCCATTGACTTACATGATTTCCTGTTTGATGTTTTCAGAGGCGCCACCGACCTTTCCGACCGTGAAGAAGACATACTTGTTCAAGAATTCCTTGGCCAGGGCTTGGATAGATTTGGGGAAGGTTGCAGAGAACATCAAGGTTTGTCGACCAGTGGGTTCGGGCATATCTTCGCCTTGTACAATGCGCCGGATCTGAGGTTCAAAGCCCATATCCAACATGCGATCCGCTTCGTCCAAGACCAAATACCGAATGTTGCTGAGCGAGAGGCGTCTGCGTTCAAGGATATCCACCAAACGACCAGGAGTCGCCACCAAAACATTGCATCCACGGCCCAAAAGACGAAGCTGCTGAGCGATATCTGCACCTCCATAAGCCACACAAGGACGCACAAATGACCGGTAGCTGAATTTCTTGGTTTCCTTGTAGATCTGAGATGCGAGTTCACGGGTAGGGGCCAAGATGAGGACTTCGGGGTAGGCTTTGCGAGAATCCCTAGTGGTACCATCCTTGTTCTTCTTTTGCACAGTCTTTTGTGGTCCTTCGGTAAAGAGCTTGGAGAGCATTGGGAAGAGGAAGCCTGCTGTTTTGCCAGAGCCTAAATGAAAACAGGATGAGTTAGTGATACAATGCTGTGGCCCCAATCCCTCTTCTTGTTTCTTACCAGTTTGGGCACATGCCATCAAATCTCGACCTGATATGACGATCGGAACAGAGTACTTTTGTACGGGCGTGGGTGTAGTGTACTGGGCCATCTTGATGTTGGATAACAGGTGTTCGTCGAGAGGAGGGCTTGTGAACTACAGAGAGAAGAGCATGCATGAGGCCTTTGATACTGTTATGAGTTTCTTCCACTTACGGATTCCATGGGTTCAAATACAGTGTCATCTTCGACCTTGACAGGGATGTTATCATATTGATCAAAGTTGATACCAGAGTGTACGAAATCAGCATCGGTTTCGCCAAAGAGCTTCTTTTCAGTGTCGATATCCCGTTCAGCAATGATATGTTGTCCATCCTTCCATTCACCGCGACCAGCCTCCTTTTTCTGAGGTTCGTCCATTGTTTTCAACCATGACACGGCAGAAGGATTCCAATCGGTTTGTGAAGCAGACATCCCGGCCGACCAACTACAAAGATAGATGTTTATGGTTAGAAAGCTATTTGTTACTTGTGATGCTCCACTATTACCTATCTGCCTGAGGGGTTTCAGGGGCTGGAGCAGCCGCGGCCTGTGAAGCCCATGAATCGTTCGACTTGGCTGCCGGTGCTGAGGTGGTGGCCCAGGATCCTTGAGCGGGCTGCGAAGGGGTAGAAGACCATCCATCGTTCTGGCTGCTGGCGGGTTTAGCTGCTGACCATCCATCGTTCTGGCTACTGGCGGGTTTCGGTGCTGACCACCCATCGTTCTGGCTACTGGCGGGCTTAGCTGCTGACCATCCATCATTCGGAGTGCTGGCGGGTTTAGCTGCTGACCATCCATCGTTCTGACTATTGGCGGGTTTGGCTGCTGACCACCCATCGTTCTGACTACTGGCAGGCTTAGGTGCTGACCATCCGCTGTTCGTGCTGGCGCTTGTTGTACCCCAGGCAGGAGCGTCGGACGTGCTTGAAGAAGAAGTATTCTGACTTTGTTGACCCCACGCTGCTTGTTGGTTTTGTCTAGGATACGAAAGAAGGTTAGAAAGTAGAAACAGAGAATAGAGCACCCCTACTTGTATTACCTTTGACCTTGTGTGCCACCACCTCTGCCGCGAGAGTTGCCTCGTCCTCTATTACCACCACCACCTCGTTGATTGTTGTACACAGCACCGCCTGTTCGTTTGTATTCAGTGGCCCAGCGAGCTCCATCTTGTTGTTCTGATGGCTTGTTCTGATCAGAGCCAGAGTGACCCCATGCGTTAGAGGAGGACATTACTATAAAACACAAACGTTTTAGTGTCTTTCCTCATACAATGACATGATCGTAAATAAGATCAATCGTCTAACAAGCCAAGGTTCAAGGATCTTTTCAATCTTACTTATATCAAAGTGTGTCTGTGTAAATCAACAGAAAGATCAATTGGAGGAAGAAAAGAGATGTGGTCAAAAAAAAATCGAGTCAGAAAGAAATAGGCGTCATCGGAGTTTTAAATGTTTGTCCTCACATTTGAGCATCTTCACTATGCCTAATGCAGACATGCCAGAACCAAGGGCTACTCCATCCGTATTTGGCCAGTTGAGTCAATAAGAAGTATACAAAGGCGTACGTAATATCAATTCATGGAGTCTTCACTTCGTTGCTCCACTATTTATAGCAGCAATGGTTAAAGGCAAAAATGTAGGTGAAGGCGAGCGGGATTTGAAAACAGCGGCCCTCCATCTGACAGCTGTCAGAGGTGTCAAAAATGTCAAGGGAGTCAAAGAAGTACACTTGAAAGCTAAGAGAGTTCCCTTCAACGATTTTGGTTTTTATTGATCAGTATCTAACAGCTATACAACACTATTACTAATACTAATCCTTTTGAATTTTGCCGGTCGTGGCAGATGTCTGTGAGGTGAGAAGATTGCATTGGGTGGGTAGTGCGGAGACCGCTTAAAAGTTGGAAGTAAAAGATCACTATTCCGTATATACATCTCTTGACCTCCATTTGAGCCCGTATTTTTGCACCAGGATAGTCGGCAGATACATCAGTAAACATGTGAGAGAGGAAAGGGTACTAAGGGGGTAAAATAGAAACCACGTTAACCGTTGCTTCAAGTGCTTACTGCCCCTTCTTTTGCCTTACTAAGTCCAGCCATAACCTAAAGCACCAGTGATGAAGACCGCCGTAATAGCAAAGATCATGGCAAATGTGTTTCTCATCAAGTTATTGAGCGAGACCACTACAAGTACAGGACAGAAGAGTTAGAGAGTAAGAATACCGCCATGTGGGCCGATTAGTTCCACTTTTACAGTCCCTGTCTTACCTGTTGCCGACCGGTGCGGGAATGCTTCTACCAAATAGGTGTTTGCTATTGTCAAAGCCATCGATATACCAAAAGTAACTACAAAGGATAAAGAAATGTCAGCATATACCGCTACTTTTGCCTTTTTTTGAGCACATACAAAGGAAAAACCCGATTAGAGAGATAAAGAAGGGGGCTCTGTAGTACAGGCACCATCCATAGAGAAGAGTTCCAGCACCAACAAAAGGAAGCGCGAAGTAAAGAGGTGTCAGTCGGTTCTCAGCTACAGAGATACCACCGTTTCGTTTAGTTTGCCGCCGGTAGAGCCAGTCTGATATCAGTCCTGCCATAATAGCCCCACATCCATTTCCTATGCCACCAGGAATATACAAGGTTCCAATAGTACCCGCAGAGAACCCGTAGAGATCCGAGAAACTTGAGGGTAGCATTGCGACCATCAAATAATACCATCCAAACGACATAGCCCCGCCCAAGCAGATCAGCCATACTTCAGGCCTTGAACCCAATCGGAGTAGTTCCATCTAATACAAAAACCATGATGAGTGATACACTTCTACACCAGCATGTTCGTCCATACTTTTCCATTTCCTGACTTACCACGTTAAAGTTGACCTTTGGACGAATGATTTTGAGTCCATGAGCAGTAGAAGAGGAAGGCGATGGTAAAGGGGTAGGGGCCACATACAAGGTTTCTTCCATAAAACAGACAGCCAGCAAAGTGATGATAAAGCCAATGATAGCCAAAAAGTAAAACATCCATTGCCATCCAAAGTATACCGTGATGTAACCACCCAGCATAGGTCCTACAGACTTTTAAAAGAATCAGTGGTCAGGAATCAGATACCTTCACTCGAGTCGCTTACCGGTCCAATGATCATTCTATGACCAACAAAAAAATAAATTTCAGTGACATGATACGCCTTACTTTGGTTGTGTATGTAGACTTACGAAAACATATAGATGGATACCGCACGACCATGCTCTGACTTGTCGAAGAGATCAGCACATGAGCCACCGCCAAGGGCCTGGCCAACACCGGAAAAGATGCCTTGAAACACCCGGAATGTGAAGAAGGCACCGAGATTGGTGGAGATCCCACATAAAACACTAAATACACTAAATAGGAGGATACCAACTATATAGATCCATCTTTTGTCGCCCAACCAAGGTGATTCACCGCCGAGAAAAGGTGAGATGGTGGGAGGTCGTAATTGAGTACTGTTACCTTCTGCCATAGCGCTCGCTAAGTGGAGCCATCATGAGAGGACCCAAGCCAATAAAAAATGCATAAAACGCAATAGAGAGATTGATGATCTAAAAGAAAGAGAAAGAAAGGGAAAGGAAAGGAAATGGGTTGAGCGGAGGTAAAAGAAAGTTTATTTTAAACTCCGATTTTTGACAGACCTTCAATTCAGAGTCAAAGTACTCGGTGATGGCTAGGACGCCTGGTGTCTACAGAAAAGAATCAGTAACGGTACAACATCCTCCTGATACTCATTACGTAGAGTGCTGCTGAAAAGTATGCCATAAAGGCAGATCCACATGCTATCAAAAACGTAGTGTACTTTCTTCTCGTTCGCCAGTGCTACAAAAATAAAGTCGCCGTTAATGCAATTGTAAACTCCGACGATTTGTACCTTTGGATGATTGGGATCATAATCGTCTTCTGAAACAGCTGGATCACACTCCTCCACCTTGATCACTTCATTGCTTTTCTGTGGTGAGGTATCGGTGCCCTTTTGGTGTGGAAATGGATGGATGGCTGAATCAGCGTCATTGTGGCCTATCATTCCGTTGTGGTGAGTATCCATAGCAACCCCGGGGTTTTTCCACGCATGACCTGTCAAATAGGTTACCTGGATCTTGATAACTGTTGGTCATTTCTCTAGACAAAAACGAAAATACGATGAGAAGACGAAAAGAAACGTGGAATGCAATGCTTTCGATCACCTTTGTAGGCCTCGAAACGAGATTCTAATGGCAGATAGTTAGGCGATTTCGAAAAGGGGTACATTATGCAATGCAAAGCATGAAAAAAAATAGAGCAGAGCTGTATGCAACCCAGTTCAGTATTGAATCACACAATATGACAGTACCCCTCTTTGTTCACAACGACAGCGATGACAGTTATGGGTTACAGGGCTCTATATTCAAGAGCAAAGAGTCAGATTGAGTCAAGGCATTCAAGATTGATACTATTCATTGTGTGTGCCCTGATGTATATCCACCATATGCTCTGCATAGTCTTCCCAAGTCGGTGCCTTTTTGAAACATGCATGTAATCGAAAAGGTGCGTGTACATTCACAGTGTTCAAGCTTTTTTTTCCATTGATGCGATAGGATGATAAAGAATGACAGGCCATCGGAGTGACCAAGTACCAATAATCATGATAATACATAATCCTAAACCATCAACCTGCCCCACAACAGACTTTTTCACCTTTTGCATCACCTTACACTGTTTGTTGTAAAATCATGCAGACAGCGAGGTAAGCCATTACTCCCTTTGCCCTGAGCAAGGTTACGGTGATGCTGAACGAACATCCATTGCCAAAAGTGGGCGAGTGAGGGACGAACCATAGCCCCTCCAGAAAATTCCCCTCCATTTCTCCCGCATGCCAAAATTTCGAACTCCGCTTTTGGCTACAAAGAAGTTTTTGTTGCCCGTTCTGTATTTTTGCTCCTTCTTCCCCTCTTCATTACTTTTTCGCCTCCCTTGTCATTTTATTTACTCCACGACGAAAAACGAACGAACGAACGAACGGTAATTCTCCCCTTCCCACGTCATGTTCATCTTTTGCTTACCATTACTAACTTTTTGCCTTTTGCATCGCTCCTTTTTCTTTTGACTCTAGATCGGCTACAACGATGACGACGACGATAAAGACGACGACGATGCTAATGACGACTCCACTACTGCTTCCTGTTGCCCAAAAAGGCTCTTTTAAAAATTTGAAATGTACAAAACAGGGGGAAACCCTCGCAATTTTTTTTTTAGGTGCACTCACTTTTCTATTGTAGATTGTGTAGCCATTGCACTTTCAAATAGGATCTTACCGCAGCTCACTCCCTTTGGACACTGTCATTGACGCTTTTGGCACTGCTGGACAACGCTTCCCTCCATTCACTGCGACTTTACACTACATTAGCGTGTCATTTACATACCCTTCCATTACTCAAACCTATAGCTTAGTCATATTGTCATGGAATACATAAAGTAAACATTTTTATTTCATTCATAACATGTCTTCAAGAGTGGTAGGGTGGTAGGGTGGAATGGATTCCGATTGAGGTGAATAGTGGGTGCTGGACGACTTCAATTTTACGATTGTCTGTGTGGGAGTGAAACGTCCTCTGTCGGGGTTTAAAGTTTGGCTTTTTGCCCAATCAATGTTGTATCGAGGAAAAGAAGGTGGCTGCCGTATAATGCATAACAGATACTATACTTATAATGGCAGTGTGGGGAAGCGCAGTGGGTAGGGAATAATAAACGGGAGTAGTAAACGGGAGAGATGACGGTAAGATCTACTGTGAAACCTACAACGGATTGACATTTCCAACTCAGATCATTGGCGGAGTTGAGCTGACTGCATAACCCCACCTAAAGAGACCCTTCCACTCTACGAATACGAATGGGTTGGTTGACTACAAAAGTGCCAGCCTGCCAACGCCGAGTTTGGACTAAGAAGAGAATGCTTTATTCGATCATATACAAAGACTAGTCAATAAAACAAACCAATCTAATCTAATCTAAGCAGAAGAGTCCTTGCCAGCAACATAGGTCTTGATGACGTTACCGAAGTTCTTGCCTTGAGTCACAGCGATTTCCTTTTCCTTGTCAGAGACTTGACGAGAGCCATCACCGTTGGCAACAGTACCACAGCCGTAAGCGCTACCACCAACGACTTCGGAGTTATCGAAGAGATGAGGGTTGGCGAAGCCAAGAGGGACATAGATGATACCGTGGTGAGCCAAGTAGGTCACAGTGGTGAGAGCTGGGAAGAACAAAAAAGGCATACCGAAGGGAATGAGTAAGTACGACAAGGGAAATAAGAATCTTAAAAGTAAGCACTTACCGGTAGTTTCTTGGCCACCGTGTTGAGAGGCAGTGGAGAAGAAAAGACCACCAAACTTGCCAGCGAGCTTACCACCAGCCCAGAGCTACAAAAAAGATAAGAAGTCAGTTTAACGAAACGCTAGCCGTGGTACAAACACAAGAGAACTTACACCACCAGTGGAGTCCAAGAAGGCCTTGAATTGAGCAGGCATGGTACCGAAACGAGTACCAAAGCCAAAGATGAGACCATCAGCTTCGACGAGATCGTCAAGGGTGGCGATTTCAACATCAGGCTTGGCAGGAGCGTGCATCTTGGTCAAGATTTCATCAGAGAGGGTTTCAGGGACTATGGTAGCAAAAGCACCAAGTTGCAAAGTTCATGGTGAGAAAAAAGACAAAGCATACTGTTCGAGACTTACCTTGAAGAATCTTGGCGTCGACACCAGCTTCCTTGAGACCTTCTTGGACGCTAAGAGCCAAGGTGTAGATGTGATGGTACAAGGTGTAGATGATAATGTTTACTTTGGGAGCAGGAGACATGTTTGTGTTTGTGTTTTGTGTTTGTGTATGTGAAAATATGGAAAAGAAAGAAGAAGAGCCTTGTCAGATCGTATTTATACTTTTCCAATCCCCCGTTTTACAAGCGGGGTTGAAAATGATTTGCAATCGCTTGGTCAGTTGTCGGAGTTTTGATTAGTCAATTTTTTGTCAGTGGTTATCAATCAACCTTGCTTACAAAATCTTATTCAAACTCCGGTAGGTATTTTTCATTGAAAAAGGTCGCCCATCTTTTTTTTCTACTCCTTCTCCTTTTTCTT
Organism: Absidia glauca; assembly: GCA_900079185.1. Lineage (NCBI taxonomy): Eukaryota > Fungi > Mucoromycota > Mucoromycetes > Mucorales > Cunninghamellaceae > Absidia > Absidia glauca. Next base: position 193,483 of record LT554888.1, read on the forward strand.
CAACTTTAATCAACTTTATCCACAATGTCTAGTGCACCCACTGTCTACATTATCCTTTACTCCTTGTATGGTCACATCTACACTCTTGCCAAACACATTCAAAGTGGTTTGGAGGAACAAGGGCTACAAGTTAAACTGTACCAGGTAAGCTTGACAAACCCTTTTGACGTGTCGCACTTTGTACTCAACTCTCTCTTTGCTTGACCAAGGTCCCTGAAACACTCTCGGACGACATTCTTGAAAAAATGCATGCTGCACCCAAACTGGACTTGCCTATCATTACTGCTGAAGAACTAAAGGATGCTGACGCTATTGTATGGGGTATCCCTACTAGGTATGTATAAAAAGGCTCAAGAAAGAAAGGGTAACTCAACTCGTTTCCCTCTCTTTCTCTATGCATAGATTCGGCTCCATGCCTTCCCAAATGAAAGCCTTCTTGGATAGCACGGGTGGACTTTGGGCCAATGGAACTCTAAGCGGCAAACCCACTTCCGCCTTTTTCTCCACTGGTAGTCAACATGGTGGTCAAGAGGTTAGTATAAAGGATCATTCCTGCTATTACTACTATGTACTAATGCGTATGTCTATGTTATAGTCTACTGTCTACAATCTCATTCCCTACTTTGCTCATCACGGTATGCTCTACGTCCCTCTTGGATTCGCCAACGCCAATATGTTCGACAACTCCGAAGTCATTGGATCCAGCTCTTGGGGAAGCGGCACAGTCAGCGGCAGTGATGGATCTCGGCAAGTCAGCGACAAGGAAAAGGAAATCGCTCTCACTCAAGCCAAGAACTTTGCAAATGTGGTGATCTCTATGCAAAAAGGGAAGGTTACCTTGCAGCAGCGCGAACCCAGCTCTACGGAATCATCAACTCAACAATCTTCTCCTGTGGTACAAAAGGAAAAGCAAGTACAAGACCAACCAAAGACCGATGCTCCCGCTGCTCCCGCCAAGGAAGAACAAACGTCAACCAAACCTGCTGGCTCTTCTACACCTGATCATACAAAGGCTAACAAGGTGGACAAGAAGGAAAAGTCACCCAGCAAATGCTTCTGTATGTGAAGCCCCTGTCTCTGGTGCCTGCTCGACATAGTGATTAGTTTGTTTTAGAATACACCCTTTTTAGTTTTGTTATCATCATCCATCATCTATCTTTGTACCCATTAATAACTAATAAAAGATTCGCTACTACTATCTAGAACCTTTGTACGTCGAATTCAAAGTTTGCAAAACGAGTGCCTGGATTCTGACATCTGGACTTCTGTTTCATTTCAAACGCCGTCTTTTCCTAAAATGGACAATTTCAATGCGCCCGCCGATTTTCAGGTCTCGTCAGAGGCTTCAGGAGGATGGGGTTTTTGTGATGTGCATCAAGCTAAAAGAAACTATAGACAAGCCCTATGTCTAATTACGGGAGGTTGTGATGGCCTACATTGGATCTGCTATGGAAAGACTATTCTTTTAATGACCGGGGATATGAAGGAGGGGAGAACTCACCGGTGGCGCAAAAAAGTGTCAGTGGTAGTGGGGAAAGAGACAGCGCCTCTCTGCAGTGCAACGGATAGAGGATCTACAATGGAAAAGTGATTTTTTTGGCATGCTTTGCGTTACCCCTGATTTTTACCTTCTGAATTGCCAATTTTAAGTAGATGTCATACACTTCCTGGTGTCATAGGATTACTATCCGTTGCCATCACGGTCGATATATTTTGAAAAAGGTGTACTGAGGCAAAAGTCGAATGTTAGTCATGGTAAGAGAAGGATGAACAAATTTCACTTCCTCTGGTTGCAAGCTCATGAAATTTCGAACTCCGTTTCTGGCAACATCAGAATTACTTTTTGTTCGTCAATCCTTTTTTTTTTGCTCCTTCTTTGCTTCCTCATCACTTTTTACATTCCATCGACATTAGCACCGCACTAATAACGACTCGACCGCTACACAAAGACCTTAAAGGACGAACGCAGGGTAACTCCCTCCTTCCCACCAGCTTGTTCAACTTTGGCTTACCTTGATCAACATTTGCCTTTTGCATCGTTGCTCCTTTTTTTCTTAATTGATCGAATGGGATGACAACAAATATAGGCTCTCTGGCATCATGGCTGGGTGGACATGCACTTAGATCGGGTATTGACTAAGGGATTACGAAAAACATGGGGAAATCCTCGCAATCTCTTTAGGTGCACTCACGTTTCTTTTGTAGATTTTGCAGACATTGCTTTGTTGAAGATCACCACGGGCTTGTCTACTTTCTTTACTGACACTTTTTGCACTGGCGACCAGCTCTCCCTTTCTTCATTCCATAGCTCAATACACTAGATTAGTTGGTGCATGGCAAGTCCTACATATAGCTTAACCATAGTCTCACTCAGTCAATAAAACCTTGAAATCATCTGCATAACTTTACTCTTTTGGATATATTTTATTCATCTTGAAGCTCTGACGTACACTGGTGCGCCAGGTCTTTACCGATTGCTATCATATTACGAGTGTTTTAAAAAGGCGGGGTTTGAAATAAAGGTGGGCGAGCGGCCTTATGAACACATTTGACTTTTTTAGAGACTTTACGATTTCCAGTTGTAAATTTTGTAACGAGTTGCCCTATTTTTCAAAACTGAGACGAATAACCTGTCTTCAAAATTTACATGGAGCAAGTTGAAGTGCATATGAATCGAATGGTACCAAAATTGAAATCTAACTGCGTTGTATTCTTCTTGAAACTATACGCTAAGCCTCAATCCAGCGACTGGTTCCAACGGCCTCAAAGTTAGGTATTTTATCCACCTAAACACAACATTCTTGGCATCATTCGGCGGACACGGAGCACTACTTTCTTCATGTGAAATTTGAGGTGAGGTTTGTTATCTTTTCCCGAAAAAATCCATGTCCAACAAAAAGTGACACTTTTCATGGGGGATGGTCCATCCTTTTTTTTTAAAAAGCAAAATTTGGAAAGTTCGGGAGCTTTTTGGTTTTCTGAACTGGAAAATGCCAGAAACACATTTTGCTTGCGTAGATAGAGCTCAAAAGACAAAGTAGTCGAGTCGAAAAGTGAGATTCCCTCATTCATACACTTGACACACAGTGAAATCCTTAATATTATCTCCCAAAGTCCTCGAAAGTCCTCAAAAGTCCCAGAGCGGGCTTGATAACTTTTATTTATAGAGGGGTTCAGCCCAAATAACAACAGTTATTCAAGGGTCGAGTCCCCAGTATGCCCTGTATAGTGTCGCCCACCCACTCACCCATCATAACCTATTTCACCACCTATGTCTTTAGTCTCTTACTCTAAACCATTACCGATCTATAGTATCCTATCCTATCCTATCCTTTCAATACCCTAGCGGTCTGTCGCATCAGGCACTAGTTAGGCCAAAAGGTGTCAACGCCATAGTTTAAACACCGCCAAGCGTCGAAGTAGACAATAAAAATGGTCAGACCTTGGCCCACCGGGTGATTTGTACCGCTACATATAAGAGTCTCTAAGAGCCCTGGAGCTTATACAAAAGAACAAAGTCATGGAGATGGGTTAAAGTAGGTTTTTATTGACTGAATGAGACTATGTTCAAGCTACATGCCCTAGTGGATGGCAGTAAATACATGGCTTGTCATGGAGTGACTAATCTAGTGTAATGAGCTAAGGAAAAGGGGACCAGTGTTATCTAAAGTATCATTAGTAGTAGACGTTGGGAATGGGTCAAGAGATAATGCACTTTAGCGGTACAATGGCTAGGCAATCTACAATGGACAAGATGAGTGCAGAAGAAAAAAAAATTCAAGGGTTTCCCCATGTTTTTTACATTTGAAAATTTTAAAAAGGGCCTTTTTGGGCGACATGAAGCAGTGGTGGAGTCGGCAGTAGCATCGTCGTCGTCCTTATCGTCGTCGTTATCGTCGTAGCCGATCTAGTGTCAAAAGAAGGAGGAACGATGCAAAAGGCAAAAGTTAGTAATGGTAAGCAAAAGATGAACATGACGTGAGAAGGGGAGAATTACCGTTTGGTCGTTCGTTTGCTCGGTCGGTCGGTCGTTCGTTCGTTTATCGTCGTGAAAAAAAAGAGAATGACAATGTGAATGCAAAAAAGTGATGACGAGGGGAAGAAGGAGCAAAAGTTAAGGACGGGGGAAAAAGTTCTAACATACAGCCAAATCGGGGTTTGAAATCTTGAGTGCATAGGCACACATTGTTGGAGGGGTGTGTGGGCAGGATCGAGTTCCTGAGCTTCAATTTTCAGCAGATCCCTAACATATCAAAGTGAGCATGCTACCGCATATCAATGCTATGATGTTGACTTACCTTTTGAACGACAAGTAGGCTGGATCAGTGAAAATTGAGTGTGGAGTAGGGACTCAGGGAGTCCCCCACCATAAAGTCCTTATTATACACCCTATGCAAGTCAAGCCGGAGCCACAGCAGCGGAATCTCGGCTCTCTTCGCTCGCTCAGGTTTGGCCCTAGCGACCGAGAAGGTAATCACGGAGATGGTTTCAAATAAGTTTTATTGAGTGAATGAGACGATGTTTACGCTAGATGGGGGAAGGGGGGGGGG
>LT554888.1:211876-230677 GCA_900079185.1 Absidia glauca
CTAGAAGGGATGGTATAGCCGAGTAAGACTACTGTAGCTGGGGTGGTCTAGTACGCAATCATGTAAAATCATGTGTGTTTACAATACGGTAGCAGGGGACGTTTAATCCAGGATAGTAAAGTGCTTATGGTCAATCTGATCCTTTGTTTGTGTGTCTAGTCATAGTAGCATTAGAAGTCCTTCATATCCGATAAAGTACTGTATGACGCTGGGAAGAATAAAAGTGTCTAGTCATGGAAAAGAGTGAAAGTCTTATTGAGATGGTATCAAAGTATGCTTTATTGAATGAATGATCAAGTTATATGCTAAAGTGTAGGGGTGGGAAGTCTGCAAAGGTGTAGACAGGACTTGCCATGGGGAAACTAATGTAGTGGAATGGCGTTGGGAATGGAGGAGGGGAGAGGAGGCCAACGGTTTCAAAAGCATCAGTTGTGATGAATACAGGGATCAGGCCAAAGAATAGTGCACTTCAGCAGTGTAATGGCTATGGAATATGCTATGGTTGAGGTGAGTGCGCGAAAAAAAAAATTTCAAGGGTTTCCCCCTGTTTTTCGTATTTAAAAATTTTAAAACAGCCTTATCTTGTGATATAAAGCAGTGGGCGAGTCGCCATCGTCGTCCTCGTCGTCGTCCTCGTCGTCGTCCTCGTCGTAGCCGATCTAAAAGTCGAAAAGACAATGTTAATCATGGTAAGCTAAAAGATTAGCAAGGTGCTGAGATGAGGTGAGGGTAATCGTTCGTTCGTTCGTTCGGAGGGAGTTCATTCGTTCGTTCGTTTGAAGTGGAAGGAGGAGAAGGAGGAGGGGGAGGGGCAATGTAAATGACGAGGGGAAAAAAAAGTGATGACGAGGGGAAGAAGAAGCAAAGAAAGCGTTTGGTGGGGAAAAAGTCATACTTATAGGCATTTTTTCAATCTCCGCCTTTATCAACGAAAAATTACAGTTATCCTGAAGATCTCACGATAAAAAATTTGAACCAGCGATGTCCATTACTCCTTCTCTCACTTTACCCTCATTAAACACCTTCCACATGACCAGTTGGTTCACTGTTCCCTGTCGTATCTGCGGAGAAGAAATCAACAACTTGCTCAAGCATGCGAGGACATGCAATCTCCGCCTAGTGCGTGGGACTACCTTGTAAGTACAGCCTCAATCTTCAAAGTCATCTACCTACTCACATCCTCTTCCATAGACGACAAGACGTAACTGAAGACACCCAAACCACTCTTACGGATTCCGACGAGGAATCGGACGTTGATAACAGTGTAGAAACTTTGGCGATTCCCTCAGGCCATGCAGAAAGGTAACTTTTGCGGGAGACCATAAGTTTAGACTACCATCCTTATTAACAATACTAATTCGTTGTTTATCTGTATGCCTGCATGAACACTTAGAACAACGCACAAGCCTACTGCCAGTAAAGCGAATGAAGCAAACAGTATCGAAGATGGAAAGCAAACATGACTCGTACACCTACTGCTTCTACCAAGGCATGATCAGTACTCCCCATCTAGCTGGACTTACTTTAGGTGACATTAGAAGACTATGAATAGCTTTAGCATGACTTTCTATGACAATAAAACCATTTGCCCTTCCTCCCTTTTACATGACCACCTTATTCCCGGTTTTTTTTTTCAGGGATTCCCGGTTGTTGATTTTTTCAGAAGGAACATTAGAAAACTATGAATATGCCTTCCAATAGCTTATGGAGAAGGAGCGAAGTATGATTTATTAAGTGATTGAGATAATAATTAAGCTATATGTCTAAGCGTAGGGGCGGGAGTGGCTTGCCATGGAGTAGTTAATGTGGAGTGTTAATGTAGTGCAATGGCGTTGGGAATGGAGGAGGGAAGAGCAGACTAATGGTTTCAAAAGCATCAGTTGTAATGGACACAGGGATCAGGCCAAAGGATAGTGCACTTCAGCAATGCGATGGCTATGGAATCTACTATGGACGAGATGAGTGCATGGAAAAAAAAATTCAAGGGTTTCCCTCTGTTTTTCATATTTAAAAATTTTAAAACAGCCTTATCTTGTGATATAAAGCAGTGGGCGAGTCGTCATCGTCGTCATCGTCTTCGTTATCGTCGTCGTCATCGTCGTAGCCGAGATCTAAAGGCGAAAAGAAAATGTTGGTCATGGTAAGCTAAAAGATTAGCAAGGTGCTGAGATGAGGTGAGGGTAATCGTTCGTTCGTTCGTTCGTTCGCTCGCTCGTTCGTTCGTTCGTTCGTACGTTCGTTCGTTCGGAGGGAGAGGAGGAGGAGGAGCAATGTAAATGACGAGGGCAAATTGACGAGGGAAAAAAAAAGTGATGACGAGGGGAAGAAGAAGCAAAGAAAAGGAGTTGGCGGAAAAAAGTCATACTTATAGGCATTTTTCAATCTCCGCCGTACCTAGGTTTAAGGCCCATAAATGAAATTGGATACCATGCGGTCAAGACTCCATCATTTAAATGATCTAATGGTAGGAATCTGATGATACATGACAGAATAATCTGCAGCTCATGCAGCTTTTCTAGCAGAGGTGATGTGCCTTCAGCTTTACGTGTCAAGTGCGTATAACTTTTACCAACAGATTGTGCCTTCTTGTATTGATCGCTACCACATATCATCCCTCTAATCAATTAATCGACCCCAGCTTGCTTTGAAGCTCTGATCACATCAGCACTATACTGAAACATATCCTGCTAGAATGCTCATATCAGAGACATCCACGGCAGAAGACCACTGTGTACTTCGCTTATCACTACACCTGACGTTGCCTATTATGTAAAACCAATCATTACTTTTTTTATTACCCACCCCCAGCGCAATGTTAAAGTCTAATCTACAGCTAAAAAGAGTCATCTATTCTAAACCTTGTCACGAGATGCACAAAGACATTGGTGTCGTTGACGGATATGGGCACGTTTGTCCATGGGGGCCAGATGGCGAGGTGAGGAGCCTTTTTCAGTTTCGCCGTGACTTTATGGTGTGGTGTATCCAGATAAGCCGTCGAGAAAAGACACAGGTACGGATCCTCGGGTGCGACGACGATGGATTCAGGTTTTGGCACATCTACGCACCAGGCAAATAAAAGCCCACGGTCCTCCCACACATCCACACATCGACAGAGCCGTCCGCCTTCTTTTTCGTAGACCCTTGTGACCGAGCCGTGTTTCGCCACTAGAGGTTTCCCCGATAAGATCAACGTGAGTTAGTGTGATGATCTGATTTCTTTTTTCTACAAACTTACTTTCGACGCTTATGAGAGTTTGCCACTCGTGGAATGCAGACAGCTCTTGGTTGATGCAGTTCAAGGCCATAGACGCCAATCCACCCCTACCGTTATATAAATCAACATTAGTGTTACTCTTGCATAACACAAAAGCGACTTACTCTATGATGGGTAGATGTGTCTTGTAGTTGGCATGTTGATTGTTGATGCTATCCAGTATGAAGGAGGGCGCCTGTGGCACTTTATGCTGCAGATGCTGGGTATCTTGAGGTTGTTGGTATAAAGAGAATGATGGGTGAGAAAAGGAGGAAGCCTTTGGTGTGTCGCCAGGAACGCCGGATGGACGAGGTTGCGATGGTGAGACGCTATCGTTGGCGCTGCGTATTGGGGATGTTGGCGGTGAGTGGTTGGGGCTAATGAGAGACGTTTCATCAAAAGACAAGACGGTGCTTATGGAGTCGTTGTCTTGATCATCGCCAGCGTCGGACAATCGTTCATTTTCAATTGCCTCCAAATCGAATTCCAGTTGACTTGTGCGGTGTGAGGTCTGTGCAGAGGAGTTGGGCCGCCATTGATCCAAGCCCGCAAGCGCCTTGAAGGGTTTGAATTCGATGTGACTAACCTTGTTTTCTTCATCGGTATCTCCATCAATGTCCTCCATGTCGATCGCCGGGGTGACTGTCGTCGTTTCTTGGTATGAGTCGAAGAGGTCGTCGTCCGATAAACCTTCAATAGGATCGCTAATGCCGTCCACTACGCCATCGTAACCAGCTTCTTCATTAGCATCTTGGTCTGAGTCTTCAATGTCGCTATCAAAGTCTTTCTACAATGACGAATAATAGACGTAAGCCGCAGCTCATCCTTCTTGCAGTGCTTACTTCCAATGGGGATGATAGTGTTGACTGTCTAGTTTGAGCCCAGGAACGTTGATAAGAACTCTATAAACCCACCAAACAAAAGGCAACATTAGTTTGATTCAAGGTCTTTGTATCATAAAGCATTACCCCGGTTCGCTGTTTCTTCATGTGACATAAACGAAAAGAAGAGAGGACCTGCCGGTTTCCTTTTTTTTTGTGAGGACATGTCCATTTTTGAAACTCCGAATGTGGCTATAAAGTACCGATTTTTTTCTTTTTCCTATTTTCGCTCCTCCTTTCCTTCCCCACCATTTTTTCCTTTCCATCGGCTTTGCCATGGTGAACCCTATGATACGAACTATGCATGACGACCTTTAACGATGACAGCAAGGGTAAGTCTCCTTTTCAGCATCCTGCCCACCTCTCTCTTACATTGTTGACATTAACATCATCCCATCACTACTCTTCTTTTTCTTAACAGATCGAATGGGATGGCAACGGATATAGGCTATCTTGTACCAGGACTCGATGGACATGTGGTCAGATTAGGGAACGGACGCAAGGGATTACGAAAAAAAAAAAAATAGGTGCACTCCCATTCCATTGTAGATTCTGTAGCCATTGTACCGCTACCCCTCACTAATCTTTTGCCTACTACCCTTTGCCCACCATCACTGGCACTTTTGGCACTGCTGGACTGTTTACCCCTTCTTCTTTCCCTTTGTCATTATGTTAGAATAGTCATTCCACAGCAATTCTTGTGTTCCATGGCAATTACTGTGCTGTACTGTATGTCTTCCCAATAACCCTCCTCCCACCTGAATATGTAGCTTAACCATAGTCTCAATCAGTCAATAAACTCTACTTGTAACCATTCTCATGTCTTTAACTCTTTTGAATAAGCTCCAACCATCTCGCAGATTTACGCTGGCGTCGGAGTGTGAATAATCATCCAATCGTTGACAGGTGGTATATTTGTGACTTGAGCGGGGGCCCTTGATTGAAAAAACAATAGCTGTTTCCAATTTCGCTTCTCTTCTTCTTTTCGATTCAAAACCAATAACAACATTATGGGTGGACTTCGAACCGATCCTGCTATCGAACGATGGGCTCATCTTCGTGAAAACACTCATCTCTACTTCAAATGGAACCAACGTACCACCCGACGCACTCTCTTCTGGGGCATTGCCGTCCCCGTTGGATTGACCATCCTTTCCTATGCCACCGACGTAAGAATGCACATAAAACAGTGAATGAAGCGGTATTCTCAACCCTTTACTTTTTCTTTTTTTGACCTTTTGACAGCGTAAATGGAACTTTGCTGCTGCTCAAACCAAGGAAGATCTTTTGTTGAAGAAGAACTAGACGGAATACGACTATCTCACCATTCGACAGCGTTGAAAACACCTTTCTTAGGCACCTTACACGACTCATCCGTCCTATACACCCTTACTAGTTATCCCTCCACCAACGCACACACACACTCTCACTCTCGTCTCTATCCTTTACCATCATTGCTGTCTTGAAGAATAGGGAAATAAAAGCATAGACTGTCTGTTGTCCATCTTTTGTCTTCTAACCTTTTGTCCGACTGTGCGTTTGTAGATGTTGAACGGATACGATCGATTGGGCTCTCTGTAACTATAGATTTAACTAGTGACATTTAGATAATAGATGGGATGTAGTGGAATAAGGTCAGGGTCCATTGACGGGCGGTGAATAAAGATCGGCATGATGTGGTTGGATGACGGATGCCTATTAGTCTTTTGATCAAATAGCTAGTTAATGCTTGATTGTAGATCTTGTAGATGTTGTCGGGAATGAAGGGGGGGGGCTTTAACATGGGGCAAATAAAGACACTCTGTTAGTGCTTTGATGTGAGTTCCATCAATCAACTCGTTACGCTCATTTAGGGAATGGCTCGCTCGTCAGAAAACGTTTTTTACCTTGATCTGCCAATTTGTTGTAAAAGCCAGGTTAGAGAGGCGCACAATCTTTTGGATCATTGGGATTCCTAGCCACGGCGGATCCTCTCCATACCGCGTACATACTATGCGAATGCTCAAGAGAAAACAGGGCGCATCAAGATCGTTTTACCCTCACAGGTATCTCCCCTTGACCTTTTCAGCTCCATTAACTACCATCAGTCATCCTCAAGGACACTCGTATACGCTTTTGCCGAAGAAGACTGTCGGCGTTTGAAATAAATTTGCATGAATGTATTTCAACTCCGATAGAACAATTTGACGATAGCAAGGAGTACTTTAGTTTCGCTTGCCTCCATGTCCTACCTTGATTGGTTCATCTGTTCAAGTATAGCTTTCTTAACCTTGGTGTGTAGTGGCACAAATAGCGGTAGATGGATCCACTGATTACGGAGTGACTGATTTTAGGTCTAGCGATGATCGCTGATGCCTCGTATTTACAAAAGTGCGGTCCATCTTTTAGGTAGTTATTTCCTGAGAAACCTTATCCGAATCAGTGAATGCAAAAAAAGAGGAAGGATGCAACGTGAGTGTAGAAGAGATGTCAATTATCAACTCCATTGTGCGCAGGGGCCATCCTGTGGGGCATCTTGTGAGAAGCGATGCATCCCTCGGTACACTTTGAAACAGTGAAAAAGGTGAATGTGACATGTCATCTGCCCTGGAATGGATCTATTATGTGTCACCGCATCGAGAAATGACGAAGCATAAAAAAAACGAGCGGGGATTCAAAATTGTGGGCCTTATAGATGGGGCTGCCCCTTTTTCCCACTTTCCTTTCTCTTTCCCACCATTCTTTCTAATTGCACATGTTTAGCTAGTAGTCATGTCGACCAAAGCAGCACTCCAATCACCTTCTGCTCCGCTGAACGATCATCACCATCAGCGTGACCAACTTGGAGATCGATCCGAACACACAGAGTCTGTGTTTGTCACCAACCAACACCACTCACCACCGTGGCACCCACCGAATGATCCGCCATACGACAATGAAAGTAGAAAGCATGGCTACCATACAACACCACCTGACAAAAGACATCAACCTCACTTAAATGTATGCAATCATCAACAGGAAACACTATCACAGACGAAGAGGGAGCGCTTACGACGACCCCCTTCCCTCAAGGACCATCGGGATCAGCTGAACGAACTGTTTATGGCCCAGGAACAACTGGACAAGGCAAGTAAAGAACGCAACTGGTTTTATGAAGAAAACTCGCTACTGAAGTACCATTTACATGCTTTACAATACCGGATACATCATGCGGAAGCACTGTGGCACCGATGGATACAGCAACAACCCGCCTTTCGACGACAAGACAATGGCGATCGGCGTCTTTGCACGTCCACTCTATATGACGACGAGTACAACACATATATTCAGCCATCTACGATGATGATTCAACGTACCCAACCATCCTTTCCTTACGCTGCTGAAACATGGCAACCACCACTTTACAAGACACCCGTATGGCAACGTCGGCACAAAGCGCTCTGATAATTCTTTTAGTTATAGCATCTTTACTTTATAATCAAAAGGTCGTCAATAAAAACACTATGTATAACCTAAAATCGATAGGGAAGGGAGGGTGTGATGGTGTGCATGTGTAAGAGGGGGGATAACCTAAAAGTCCAACATGAGCTGAGGCAGGATCTTTTCAAGATGCTCCACTTGGATCTCTTCAATGGGTTCAGCCTGTCGAGCGTTTTCTTCGGAGGCGCGATGTATGGCCTCTACAAGATCAAGAAGAGAAATGAGTTAGTAGATTGCGTCGAGTTAAATGTTGCGTTACCTATTGTAAAAAGTCTAAAGAATTCGGCAGAGAGTTGCAAGGCTTGGGCATTGCTTTTAGTGCGAGGATCCTTCCAAACAGTCTTCATTACAGCTTGGACTGTATCCTATAGGGAAACAAGATGGTTGAGCTTGCATGTATCATATCATTGGTGCCTAATTACAGTTGAGAAGGAAGTCTCATTATCGTCATCCATGATTGATGTCAAGGGGAGAGAGAGAGAGATAGAATAGGACTTGGCGCACCGGGTGATTTATAGCCCCACTGTGTTTTAAACTCCGATTCTGGCAACACAGACTCACATTTCCCGACCATCCATTTCTGTGTTTCTTCTTTGCTTCTTCATCATTTTTTTCTTTCCATCGACATTGGCACCGCAACACGGACGAATTGCTCTATTCAATGACCTTGAACGACGAACGCAAGATAACTCTCTCCTTCCCAACAATTGTCCATATGTGTCTTGTCCTGACTAAAATTTACCTTTTGCATCATTACTCTTCTTTTTTTAGGTCACTCACTTTTCCAATGTAGATTGTCTGAACGTTGCACTTTTAAAAAGCACAGTACCTCATCTCAATTGCTTTGGACACTACCACGGACTCATTTGGCACCGCCGATCAGCTCTCCCCTTTTTCGTTCTGTTGCTCTTTACATTAGATTAGTCACTCCGAGTGCTGCAGAGTCCATCGCAGCCAACTCCCCCATATAGCTTGAACGTAGTCTCATTCTCTCAATAAAACTTACTTTAAACCATCTCCATGACTACCGTCTTAATTCCTAGAATCAAAGCTAAGCGAAGGCAAGTACCATGCATTCCTGGCATCCTCCAGTTTAAAAATCCAAAAAGTTGCTGAATTTTTTAAATGCCGCTTTTTGAAAAGGCTGGATCATCCCCCATGAAAAATGCCACTTTTTGTTGGACATGTGTTTTCTTGTAAAAGAGATACCGAACCTTACCTCAAATTTCACATGAAGATAGTAGTACTTTTTATCCATCGAATGATACCAAGGATGTTGAGTTCGGTGAATGAATGAGCGACTATGGGGCTACTGGAATCAGTCGCTGTTTTGGGCTTAGTGTAGAGTTTAGAGAAGCATACGACACAGGTATACTTTCAGTTTGGTATCTTTTGATAGATATACATTTGGTCTTGTTCCATGTGAGATTTGAAGGTGGGTTATTCATCTTTATTTTGAAAAATAAGGTAATTCGGCGCAAACATTTACAACTGGAAACCGAAAAGATCACTGAAAAAAGTCAAACGTGTCCCCCGCCTTTTCAAACTATGTGCGTAGCAGTTGGTCAAGACTTGGTGTACCTGGGCATGCAAAAGTTATTAAGATGAGAGGAACATAATCAAAAGAGTAGAGTCAAGGAGATGGTTTCAAGTGGGTTTTATTGACTGACTGAGACTATGGTTAAGCTATATGTAAGGCTTGCCATGGAGCAACTAATCTAGTGTAATGAGCTACCGATTGAGGAGGGGAGAGCTGATCAGTCGTAATAAAAGTATCAGTGGTACTGTGTACACGGATTAGGCCAAGGGATGGGGCACTTCAGAAGGACAATGATCAGAAAATCTACAGTGGTAAAGTGAGTGCACCTAAAAAAAAAAATTCAAGGTTTTCCCCATGTTTTTACATCTGAAAAATTTTAAAACAGCCTTTACGGGCGATATAAAACAGTGGTTGAGTCGTCGTCATCATCGTCGTCGTTGTTATCGTTGTCGTCATCGTCGTAGGTAGATCTAATGTCCAAAGAAAGGTGTACGATGTAATAGGCAATTGTTAGTCATGGTGAGCAGAAGTTGGACAAGATGGTGAGAAGGAGAGTCTTACCGTTTGTTCGTCGTCGTTCGTCTTTCGTCGTGGTCATCGTCGTTCGTAGTGCGATGCTATTGTCGATGGAAAAAAAAAAGTGATGCAGAAGCAAAGAAGAGGCAATGAACAAAAGATTGACGCAAAAGTATTCTTGTAGCTACGGCGGCGTTTTAAACCCCAATGCACCAAGTGAAGAAATGCGGAGTTTTAAAAGGAGAGTTTTTATTCCTGGTCAAGTAGACTAACCAAGGTTAGGGCCATGTTGAAGAAGGGACATAAACAAAGGGGGAAGGGGATAAAAAGAGAGGAATGGGGTATGAATATAGCAATAGTGAGTAATAATAAAGAGGGATGGAATCAGCTTAACAAGCACAAGATCCACTGGTTTGAGCAGGTTGAGACAACTCCACACGGCTGGATCCACCAGAGCGGCCACCACCGTTTCGATTAGACATGATGTATTCCAAAGGTATCTTTTCAGCTACATGTCGTCATCAAAGCATAATGTATAGACAAGCAAAGGGAGTAAGTAACATAGTATAGGATTCATATCTTGCCTTTACTTACCAATGGCAGCAAATACAGCATCCACATTATGAGCTGACTTTGCCGAAGTTTCAAAAAAGAGCAGATCAGCTTCTTCAGCATAGGCTTTTGCTTCTTCCGTTTGCACTTGTCGTTCCGATTCCTCCTCGTCAGCAAGATCCAACTTGTTCCCAACAAGAGCAATCACAATGTCCTGGTTTGCTTGACGTTGCAGCTCCTTTACCCAAGATTTTGCCTTATCTAATGTCGCCTAAAGATCCCCACAAAACATCCTTGATTTTAGTATGTTTCCTTCTATTACAATCAATACAAAGGATGCTTACCGATTTGGTGATATCGTAGACAACAACGGCAGCTTGTGCACATCGATAGTACATGGGGGCAAGAGAATGGAAGCGTTCTTGACCCGCCGTATCCCAAATCTCGAATTTGATGGTTCGATCGTTCAGGTGGCACTTTTGAGTTAGAAATGCCGCTGTGGATATCAATAGCACGAGGTGGGTTAGTGAAATCATTCTTGTGTGTCTGTTTGCACCCCCCCCTTTCCCACTTACCTCCAATGGTAGGTTCTCTGTTTTCAGCATATTCACGATTGACAAAACGCAAGACAAGACTTGACTTGCCGACTGCAGATTCACCTATGTCAAAGCAATAGCAAAATAGTTATCAGAGATCAGGTTAGTTATCAAGTTCGCTGTCGTTCAAGATGGGGGCGACTCTGGTATCATATGTAAAGTCCTACCTAAGAGAACCAGCTTGACGTTGGTTGCCTTTCCATTGTTAGGAAGGCCGGAGGTGGTGACGGTGGAAGATGCTTCGGCCATGATGACGTATAGATGTGTGTAGCAAAAGAAAATGGGAACGGGAAAGAAAGGAGTGGAAATACATTTGCCTCACAATGTTTTCTTAAGAAGTCCACTTTCACCAAACTCCGCCAATCGGAATTTGAAATATAATCTTCAGGTGGCAAAGCCAAAGGTGATACAGAACCGAGGACATATCAAGTTACAGTAGTAATTCTGCAGTACTACTTTTACCATCTCTCACGATGACATCCACTTTTTGATGACGGTGCATTGTATCATTATCACAACAGGTCTATATGAGAAGCATTTACCGCCGATCCAAGCGGTCACCTATCCTGACCTTCGCTGGGAGTAGAAAGAGATGCTTCTTCTTGGCTATAAGGCTGTCATTATGCAAAGCAATAGAATTAAACACACATCATGCCCACCAGTTATCATCCAGGGGTAAGAAGACAAACGATTTCCAAAAAGCTGAAATGCATTAAGTTGAGCGTCTGAGTAGAGACTATTTCAAACCCCGCCGTTTTCGTTCGAGTTGAAAAGTAGAATGAGGGGGGAATTCGTCTCTCTTCTCTAACAATGGGCTCAGTTAAAAGGCAAGTAGACTATCACTATTTCATGTACATGTCATAGGGGAAGTATTTCAAGATCATGCTGCTCACTTTATTTTACTACTTGTCGGCATGTCTTGCTAGCTCGAGGGTCATGACCTTCGTTTTGCTCGCAAGTACAGCAAACCAACAAGATGACTCTATGGCGATACATACCTATCTCAGACCAGGATAGTAATTTTCATGGTACCACTTCTTTTTATAATGATATGTCCAATGCTCTTCCATGTAGTCAGGAAGGAACACACATCTGTCATCCTTGATAAATATTTCAAACCCCGCCATATACCACTGAGATGAAAATCGTGGCTTGAAAATCTTTTTTACGAACTTTATCTCTTCTTCTCTTTTGACAGTTTATCATAAATTTGTATCTTCATCGATACCCTCTTCTATTGTCTTGTTTGTATATTCATAATGTTTCCTAAACAAGTGGACTCTCTCTCTAACCAGTTATCGTCAACTCGACCTTGTATACCATCCATGCCCACTCCCGATCAGTCGCCACGAGGGTCATTGCCTCATGATGCACAAGACCCATCCGTAGGTAAGTACAACAAAGGGCAATGCATTGAACCTTGTCACTCATGTTTGGTTTTGGTTAGACAAAGGACGTCCCGGCACCCCTATTGAAGGCAAAAGCTCTCTCCCGTCCGACTTTTTCGCCCATTCCTCACCGCCACTCCCCATTAGCCCGTTATCGTCCTTTCGGGCCCAGGATACACCGACCACCGAAAGCCGCCACCATCGCCGGTCAATCTCCATGGATCGGGATATTCGCAAAAAGCTACAACAGATGAAAATGACTTCGACAGACGAACCACCACAGACGATCGACACCAACAAAGCCAAACGAGCGAATTCCATGCAAAAGCCTTTGGGAAGGCACAAGCTCAGTCTGAACAACTTTATCTTGGAGAAAACAGTAGGCACAGGCTCGTTTGGGAGGGTCCATCTGGCACAAGGTCGTACCACTGGGCGGTTTTATGCGATCAAGGCTTTACGGAAACAAGAATTGGTGGATAAGCGACAGGTGGAACATGCCAACAACGAACGAGTCATCTTACGCTCGGTGGATCATCCCTTTGTCGTCAAATTATGGGATACCTTTCAAGATGATGGCCATGTCTTCTTTGTCATGGATTATGTACCTGGTGGTGAACTATTTAGAATCCTAAGGAAGAACAAGGTAAGAGATAGGGTTGGCCCGACTGACTGATTCACTGACTGACTGACTTTGCCTTCCCCTAGTCGTTCTCAGAATCCGCGGCTCGGTTTTATGCAGCAGAAGTCTTATTGGCCATCGATTACCTTCATAGACTGGACATTGCCTACCGTGACATCAAACCGGAGAATATCTTACTGGACGCTCAAGGACATATCAAGCTGGCTGACTTTGGATTTAGTAAGAAGATGACCGATATTACATGGACTGTCTGTGGTAAGTACCGGGAATGAAAATGGACAAAGAAAACGTTGAACTCACACGTATGGCATGATCAGGTACCCCGGACTACTTGGCGCCCGAAATCATTCGCTCGCAGGGCTATACGAAGGCTGTGGATTGGTGGTCGTTTGGCGTCTTGATCTACGAAATGGTGATGGGCCAAGCTCCTTTTCAAGCGGAAAACCCCGTCGACAAGTATCAAATGATCCTGGACTGCAACATCACCTTTTTGCCCAACAAAATGTCCGACGATCTCGTGGATCTTTTACAACATCTACTCAAGGTGAAACCTACCGAACGCTTCGGCAACCTGAAGAATGGTGTGGACGATATCAAGTATCACCCGTGGTTCAAAAAGATTGACTTTGCTAAACTTGCCAAGGGTCAGATCAAACCGCCATATATCCCTGATGTCAAGCATGCTGGTGACAGCTCCTGCTTCCAGACTTACGCTGAACCTCCAACCACTCCCTATGGCTCGATCCTTGGTGACAATACCGACGACGACGACGACGACCGTGTGGATGACACAGTGCCTCAAAACTCAACAACGGATGTGGATCCATTCTCTGGATTCTAGATCTTCTCACTCTCTCACACACACTCTCTATATATCACACATCACTCCATAGACTTTAGGTTATCATCATTCTCAATTGTACATAGTTTCTGTATTGTAGTGCTTAGGTCGCCCTCATTAACGTTTATGATCATACCATCTTTGATATGCTTGGCATAAGAAAGAACCTTTAATAAAATATCTTTTCACTGTCCCAAGGAATCACATGATAAAATCACTTAGAGATATGGTTTCAAGTAGGTTTATTGACTGATTGAGACTATGATTAGGCTATATGTTCTAAGTAGTGGGGACGGACAAAGGTATGCGTAACTCGTCCTATAGAGTGACTAATCTAGTGCAATGATCTAAGGAATGAAGAAGGGGATAGCAGGCCGGTGGTGTCAAAGGTATCAGTATGGTAGTGTGCACACGGATTCGGCCAAGGGATGGGGCGCTTCAAAAGTACAATCACAAGGGAATCTACAAGGGAAAAGGGAGTGCACCCTAAAAAAAAATTGCGAGGGTTTCCCCATGTTTTTTACATTTGAAAATTTTAAAAGAGCCTTTTTGGGCGACATGAAGCAGTGGTGGAGTCGGCATTAGCATCGTCGTCGTCTTTATCGTAGGCGTCATCGTTGTGGTCAATCTGGTGTCAAAAGAAAGAGGGACGATGCAAAAGGCAAAAAGTTAGTAATGGTGAGCAAAAGATGAACATGACGTGAGAGGAGTCAAGTTACCGTTCGTTCGTTCGTTCGTTCGTTCGTTCGTTCGTTTGTCGTCGTGGAGTAGAAAATAATGACAATACGGTAAAAAAGTGATGACGAGGGGAAGAAGGAGCAAAAATAGAGGGCGGGCAAAAAAAAAGTTCTTAAGCCAAATCGGGGTTTGAAATCTAGAGTGCATAGGCAGGAGTGTGCTCCTGAGCTTCAGGTTGCAGGGAGTTCAAAGTCATACGCCTTTGCATTCTGATCAATTGGAAGATGAAGATGAAGTTTTATTAGACTATGAATGTATTCTATGAGATATGAATGAGTGTATGTATGCTGATCTAAAGTTCCGCCCGTTTTCCAGCCGTGCGAGTGAAGGAGGAGAGTTGCCATTCCACATCTGCGTCCGTCAAGTCCACTGTTCCCAATCTGATTTCATAAGCCCGTAATTCAAAACGTGGTCCCACCTCAGCCAGTTCGACGTCCTTTCCAGTTTTAACGAATACATGATGCCTATGAAGAGAAACTGTGAGTTCCACCTAGTGGTTTACCGGGGTGGGGGGGGGAGCTTACCTGTAGGAGATAAAGTCATTGTCATTCGCAAAGGTCATCACCCGTTTGCTATCTTCTTTTGGCACCGGGAATAGGTATTTCAATATGTTGGTGATCTGTCAGCAAAAAAAAAAAGAGTCAGTCTTTCATGTGTTTCATCCTTCTTCTCCTTCTGTACCTACACGATTGCCCAGTTTTGAATTGAAGTTATCGAATATCAAATGAGGGAATGCTTCTGAGACTGTGCCCTGGTCTTTAATGTCGTGTCGCAGAACCACATTATGTAATGAGAAGTAGGCAGTAGGACCATAAGGGAAGTGACACACTACCATACCATCTATTCATACGCCATTAAAGTGGCCCCCTCTTTTTGTTAGTATCTACTACGAAGAGTCCTTTGTCCCTTACTTACCAGGTTTGCCCCGATGTTCATGAAGGATGATCAAATCCGATACTTCATTGGTGCGACAGGCCTCGACGATTTCCTTCATGACATGGTTCCCCCGGTTGATACGTTGGGAATTAGGGAAGACCAAGCGCATTTCCTATAGCCAAATTTTCACCCGTCAGTGCTTTCCACACCTCCCTCTGGCGTTCTCTTTGCTTTTACCTTGGAGAATTGTTGTAATCGGCTGCTTGGGTCACGAGAGGTGGTGATAAGGATCTTTGGGTCAAAAACTCCTCCTCGAGCGTATTCGTCGTCGGCATGTGTCGTAGGTTCTAATAGAAAACAGCGTTAAAAATGGCTAGAGGAAACAAATCTATATGTATGTTTGACCTTACCTGCTTGCGCTTGATCGAAGGGTAGATCGGATCGCATTTCATCACCAGCATTGCGTAGTTCGGTAGGGATAGGCTGACCCTCTAGATAGCAAGGGGGGAATTATGAGTAAGAATGTCTGTAATCAACTGTCCTCCCTTGGATCACTTACTTTCAATCGCTTCCTTGATCCGCTGTTTACGATCGTATATGGTTCGTTCCTTTGATTCCAGGGACTTTTTGTAAAGGTATTCCCTTCGCAGCCGTGTGTTTTTACGAATCTACAATGACGTAAGTAATGGAATGTGAGTATGATGAGTTGTCTGCACTGAGATGTTTCTAGTACCATGATGAAGAGACAGAGAGAGTTGAGAAGAAAGACAAAAAAGAAAAAAAAGTTGAGACGAAAGAGGGAAAGAGAGAGCTTTGCTTTTTTCTCTCTCGGTCAAAGCCAATCAAAAACATTCTTGTCAAATTTCAAACGCCGCCGACTGTCAAATTATTCTGTCAACATGAAGGAGACAAGAGCAGGATTGGCCTTCCCAAAACCTGTTTTTGATACATAACGATCATCTCTTGCGGTTGCCGAATAGGGAAGGTAAGAAGAAGTCAAGTGAGGATAAAAGTACCAGCAGCACGATCCATCCGCTCATACTGATCTATGAATTAGCTCCCCGTCTCCTTTTATCCATGTAGACGGATTCTTATTGACAAATCGAAGGTATCCATCGACTCATGACCGACGAAAAAAGTTTCCTTTTGAAAGCCTGGAATCATTCTGCCTTGGTTCGATCATGCAAGCATGTTTTCAACCACAGACCAATGACAGGTACAAACATAGTTCAAATGACGCAAGTTTGGAGGACTGGTCCCCGGGCCAATACTAGTATAGACCGATGGGCTTTTCACTGCTTAGTTCTCCTTGCTCCTTGGATCTTTGCCTCCTCTCTTTTTAGGGAGGAGGGAGGCAAAGGTCGGTGCGGGTATAGAAGATCGATTATTATGCCACCCAAAAATAATTTCAGACTCCGACGCTTGAAGTCAACTCCGCTGGTCAGGGGAAACCGAGCTTGCTCCATCCTCTTGTCTAATGTATGTAAACCGAGAAAAGGTCGTTCACTATGTACAGTGATGTTCATACATACCCACTGTAAAGGGAGAAGAGATGATTGATCCTTTGAAAGGAGACTTATTGGCCTAGCTTGTATGGAATCTTTCCCCCCTCTTTTTTTTTTCCCATCACTCTGGACCCCCTCCTTCGCTCCCTTACCTTATTGCTTTAACAAGAAAGAGTGGCATGCTGGATCATTTCCTTTATAAACAGGACATAATCGAAGCAAAAATATGAATAGCCTCTTTCTTTTTTTCCAACATTCATCTTGATTCGATCACTCTTCTTTTCGTCCTTTCTTCCTTTATTGTGTGAGCTGTCATGGCAACCTCTCTCTCCTCTACTGCCACCGGCTATCCTTCACGTTTGACAGCAGCACCCGGACAAGGTAGAAACAAAAGCTGCCCCGATGTGATCTTGTTTGACAAGAACAAACAAGACAAGTATGACCAAGATGAAAAACAAGTGATTGATCTTGTTCATGCTGTGCTTGGTGTCGAACTCCTCCATGGACGATTACACCTTGATCTAAAGGACGGAGTGGTTTTATGCGCGTAAGATGTTCGAACCCCGCTCGGGCTATTTTTAGTAACCCACAGACGCTCATCTTCTTTCTGTCCCCCCCCCTAAATAGGCTCGTCAACCACCTCAAGCCAGGCACGATAAAGACAGTAGGGCAGAAAGATTTATCTTTCATCAAAGTAAGTCAATCAACCATAGCTTGCATGTGTACTCACTGTGATTTGTGCAGATGGATAACATTACCCGATTCCTGCAAGGTGCTCGCCAGGTAAGCGGCTGTTGAATAAAACTCTCATCTATAACCAACTCACTGTTAATCCGACTCTTTTGCATAGCTTGGATTAGAAGATCATTTATTTGAAACAGAGGACCTCTTCGACGCCAAGGATATGCCTCGGGTAAGCGACCGAAAAAGGCCACCCACGCACTTTTTTACTGGTTTGTAACGTAATGTTTCCCTTCTACTCATAGGTATTCGATACTATACTTGCTCTCTCTCAGCTATTCCTTAAAGCAGATCCTGAAAAATACTCCTGGCTTCAAGTAAAGGGAATCGCAGTAGGAGGAGATCATCAGGAGTCCGTCTCAGCCAAATCGGCGGAGTTTAAAAATAAGAATGGGTCTTCCCCTCCTTTTTCTGGCACCGCTTCCCCTTCTTCTTCTCCTCTTCCTCCAAGCAATGATACCGACATTAAAAAAGCAACCAAGTTTCACCAAGCACGTGGGATCTTTGACTCTATTGATAATCAAGAGCTACGTGTCATCACTAATACCCCTCATCCTCTTGATCACTCCGCTGTCACCACCTCCACTGCAGCATCACCCCCTCCACCAACGCCAACAACAACAGCAGCAACGAAACAAGATCTTTTATTCGCCAATGATTTAGATTGGTACGCACCTGCCTCTGCTTCTTCTTCTCTGCTATCACGACCACCAAAGTCACCTCTGCGTACTTCCTATCGCTCCAAATCGCTAGGTCATCAAGGAACGACAGTGGCAACCACTCTTCCGAAAACGCTTGGCTTGGACGACTTTCATAATACAGCACTTTCGCCATCAACGTCCTCCTGCTCTTCAGTGTTATCCACACCATTGTCGTCTCATTTCTCAGACGGCCACGACGATAGCCCTCGCAATGAACCAGGCCGCCGACGCTCCTCCAACACTAGCACCAGTACCAGCTTGGTGCGCTCTCCAAAGAAACCATCTCAGCAAGAAGACTTGGAAGAAGAAAAGATTCGACTTTATCTTGAAGGAAAGGATGGCTCTTCTGGTACGCACTATGTAAGTGAACTTGATTCAGGCACGAAAAAAGTTGGCTGACTCTCGTTCTTTTTTGTGGTTAGCAATTGGGTAACTGTATAGGGAAAGGGCAGTTTGGATCAGTATACCGCGCACTCGACCTATCTACCGGGGAGGTGGTTGCTATCAAACGGATCAAATTGGAAGAAGGGGAACTGGATCAAGAAGAAATGATGGTAGGCAAGATCACTGTGAT
>LT554888.1:238863-255348 GCA_900079185.1 Absidia glauca
GGTTACCGTTCGTTCGTTCGTTTGCTCGTTCGTTCGTTTGTTTGACGTCGTGGAGTAAAGAGAATGACAATGGAGGCAAAAAAGTAATGACGAGGGGAAGAAGGAGCAAAATAATAGGACGGGCAAGAAAATAATCTTACAGACAGAGCCATCCGGACAGAACCAACCTCCGTACCCTGAATTGTGTTGACAATAAGGACTTACATGGCGGGGAACTCTCTGAGTCCCTGACTTAGTTCCGGTCATAGATGGGACTCAACTTAAATAAAGATAGAACCGCCCCTGCCCACACACTCCAACAATGTGTGCCTATGCACTTTGGATTTCAAACCCCGATCGGCCATAAGATTATTTTTTTCTGCCCGTCCTTTATTTTCTCCTTCTTCCCCTCGTCATTACTTTTTTGCCTCCACATTGTCATTCTCTTTTTTCCACAACGACAAACGAACGAACGAACGAACTAACGAGTAAACGAACGAACGAACGGTAACTCTTCCCTTCTCACGTCATGCTCATCTTTTGCTTACCATTGCTAACTTTTTGCCTTTTGCATCGCTCCTCTTTCTTTTGACACTAGATCGGCTACGACGATGACGACGGCAATAGGGACGACGACGATGCTAATGACGACTCCACCACTGCTTCATGTCGCTCAAAAAGGCACTTTTAAAATTTTTAAATGTAAAAAACATGGGGAAACCCTCGCAATTTTTTTTTAGGTGCACTCCCATTCCATTGTAGAATCTCGTAGTCCATGTTACTAATAAAAGTGTACCAATTCTTTGCCCATACCCTTCCGCTACTATCTTTGATACTTTTACACAGCTTGGCCGTCTTTGTCCGCCCCCATTTGCTTGATTTTTACAGTAGCTTAGTCATTCTCATTACAACCCGTCGCCATTTACACATTAGCTTAAATCCGGCCTCAAAACATAGTCTGTACCAATAAAACTTTATATGCATGCGAAGATAGACCTTACGATCATGTACTTGTCATTAGATTCATTACAACTAGTAAACCATTGGTGTTTAGGAGCTGTCAATGATGAGCTACTCATCTGTAGTTTGGTTTTTATAATGTACATGGTATTGTCATGGTTATGGATTTGAGAAACGTCTTTCGTAGGGTGATTCAAGTAGGCTTTATTGATGGGATAGGACTAAAGGGCTATGGTACATACTATGTTTGGGGTCTTAGTTAGGTTAATGTCTAATGGCAACAAGCGAATGTAGTGGGAATGACTAAACTGCTGTGAATAGTAAACAAATGGAAGCGGACAAAGACGGCCAAGCTGTGTAAAAGTATCAGTGATAGTAGCGGAAGGGTATGGGCAAAAAATTGGTACACTTTTATTAGTAACTTGGACTACGAGATTCTACAATGGAATGGGAGTGCACCTAAAAAAAAATTGCGAGGGTTTCCCCATGTTTTTTGCAATTGAAAATTTTAAAAAGAGCCTTTTTGGGCGACATGAAGCAGTGGTGGAGTCGTCATTAGCATCGTCGTTGTCCCTATTGCTGTCGTCATCGTCGTAGCCGATCTAGTGTCAAAAGAAAGAGGAAAGATGCAATCAAAAAGTTAGTAATGGTAAGCAAAAGATGAACTTGACGTGAGAAGAGGAGAGTTACCGTTCGTTCGTTCGTTCGTTTGCTCGTTCGTTCGTTTGACGTCGTGGATTAAAGAGAATGACAATGGAGGCAAAAAAGTAATGACGAGGGGAAGAAGGAGCAAACTGATAGGACGAGCAAAAAAATAATCTTATAGCCAATCGGGGCTTGAAATGTAGAGTGCATAGGCACACATTGTTGGAGGGGTGTGTGGGCAGGATCGTGTTCCTGGGCTGCAATTTGCAGCATATCACTAACATATCAAATCGAGCATGCCACTACATCCTCATGCTATGATGTGGACTTACTTTTTGAATGACAAATAGGCTGGATCAGAGAAGATTGAATGTTGCCAAATGGGATAGCAGGAGTGGAGTTCCATCATGAGCACCGAGTCATGTATAAAAGTCTTCCTGAGCATCATGATCACCTGTACAAATGCATTTTCAGCGAAGGTAGGTTGAATAGGATCGCCAGGACTGAGTTCTTTCGCCGCCAGTCGGTCATGCCATTCGTCGATCGCCGGGAACAACTTCTTGCAGAGGCTGGTAGGTGGGTTAAGGGCAGAATGTGCAAGATAAAAGAATCGACCATATGTGGGGAAGCCTGCCATTGATCGCACCAATTCTCTTGGAAGGTTGGTGAGATATGCGCCGTTTATCGTTGAGTTGTGCCATAACAGTAAGCGTCAAAGCGTAGAGGGTCGGGCGGGTTTCGAAAAGTGTGTTAGTCAACTTTTTTTCCTCAAATTCTTTTCCTTACTTTTTATTTCCTTCTCCATCACTTTTTTTCTTACCGTCGACTTTGCCGTAGCTCTCCCTCTGACACGAACTTGACATAACGACCTTTAACTATGACAGCAAGGGTACGTCTCCTTTTCAGCATCCTGTTCACTTCTCTCTTGCATTGCTAATATCAATATCTTTTATCATTACTCTTCTTTTTATCAGTAGATTCAACAGGATGGCAACGGATAAAGGCTCTCTGGCACCAGGACTGGATGGATATGCGGTTAGATTAGCGATAGGGACCGAGTGATTTAGGTACGCTCACTTTTCCAATATAGATTCCCCAGCCATTGTATTTCTGAAGTGCCTAATTCCTTGTCATTCCGTATGCATGCTATCACTGATACTTTTAGCACCGCTGATTAGCTCTTCCCTCCTTCATTCCGTAGCTCATTACATTCGATTAGTTATTCCATAGCAAGCCCTACATGTAGCTTAGACATAATCTCATCCAGTCAATAAAACAAACTTGAAATTATCTCCATGACTCTACTCTTGTGGATTTGCTCCAGACATTGTGGAAACTCCGGTATGTATGCACCGGTGTGACAATTCTTGAGCGATTGCTCGCACACGAGAGTTTGCAGAATGTGAAATAAAAAGTGGGCGGGCGGGCTTCGAAAAAGTTTATCCTTTTTTAGAAACTTTACGATTCCCAGGTGTAAATTTTGGAACGAGTTGCCCTGGTTTGCAAAATCGAGATGGATAACCCGTCTTGAAATTCCACATAGAGCAAGGTAAAATGTATATCTAACAAAGGATATCAAAATTGTAGCATGCCTGCGCTGTATGCTTTCTGAACGCTACACTAAACTGCAATACTGCAACAGATTCCAATGGGCCCTAAAGTTGGTCATTTCATTCAACAAAACCGAACGTCCTTGACATCATTCGGCAGATAAGAAGCGTCACCTTCTTCATGCTGAATTTGAGTTGAGCTTTGTTATCTATTTTACGAGAAAAACCATGTCCAACGAAAAGTGACACTTTTCAGGGGGGATGGTTCATGCTTTTTTTTCAAAAACTGCCGCTCGGCAAATTTGGCAACATCTTGGTTTTTTTGCCTACAGTTTCTTTTGCAAACGACTCAGGCCCTTGGTTTCTCAACATGGATATGCCAGGGACACATAGTGATTGTGTAGGTAGGCTTCAAAAAGTAAAGTTTAAGAGTCAAAAAGTGAGCCTACAAGGAGCCTACAAGGATATAATTCAAGGTGGTGGGCAGTTGGAGCTTTACTCTACTATAGGAAACCTTTTGACTAGACAAGCAAGGCATGTTATGTGCCCCCCTAGTACACTCTTGCCCTGTCAGTTTTTCCGCGCCCCTGGTAGCCCCGTTGCCGTGATTTTTAAAACTCCGTCATTTCTTGTACCGATATAGATCTGTGTCGATCTTCAGCCACGAGGAATCCACTATTAACAAGGATTTTGGTTGTTTATTACATTGTAGATGAGTAAAAAGTAAAACATAAGAGGGACATGACAATAGATGGTATGAAGCAAGGTGTGTATAGAGAGATAGCTAACCTAAACTAATCGAAGGGGGAGGGGAGGGTCATTTATCATGCAAAGACAAGTCCTTTGTCCAATCCACAATAACAGCCTCTTCTTCTTGTTCGATCGGTGCAGACTTCGATAAAGGTGGCGAGAGATGGTGCTTCTTGGCGATTCTTGGCGGAGGTGCAGTTGTCTTTTTAACCCGATTAGCGCCTCGTCTTGCTGTCAGATCGCGCCACACAAAACAAGAGTTCCCTGCCAGCTGTGTTTTCGGTTTCCTTCCCCTTTTCTTCTTTGGCATGGTCAAAGTGGTATCCATGCGAGTACTGGTGAATGTGTTTTGTTGATCGATTTCGGGCCACAGAACGAGCATTCCTCCGTTGTTGTTCATATTGGCGGTGGTTGTGGTTGTGGCGGAGCTGATGGTGGAGGTAGAGTTGGTGCTGATGGATGATTCTATAGGGTCGGGTCGATCGGTACGTTTTACATCCCAGACTGTAGGGGGGACAAATGTCCAATGATCATGCTGGACTTGACGATTTGTAGCATTTGGTGGTCGGCCTCGTTTGCGTTTGAGGACAGGATCTGCAGAGATAGATGGAGACGGTGATGGCGGTGAAGGGAAGAGTGAAGGGACAGAAAGACGTCGTTGTTGTTGTTGAGGTTGATGATTGTGGGTATGCAGTTGTGGCGGTTGTTCGGGGATCATGATAGGAGAAGAAGGAGCGGTGACGGCTAAAGAAGTTGCGACGGATGACCAAGAGCATGTTGAAGCATTTGAATGAGATCTTGATCGGCCTCCAGTCTCGGGTAGCGGTGGTAAAAGGAATGAGGGAGGATGAAGAGGAGAGCAGCCTGGAGAAGATAATGGAGTATCCAAGGATTGATATGAGAGGAAAGGGGAAGAGGAGGGAGAAGAAGAGGTTGAAGAAGGAGATGGATGATATGGAATAGAGAGCATAAGAGAGGATGGGGCATATGGTTTGTTATCAGGTAAGTGAAGTGAGGGTATCGAAGGAAGTAGTTGTCCGTTTGGAGAGTTGTGTGGCTGGTGGAGAGAAGAAGAGGAAGAGGAAGAAGAGGGGGAGGAGGAGGCGGAGTGATAAGGTGTGACATCCGATAGTAATGAGCTGACGGGAGGTAATGTACATGGGTGTCTTGGTGAAGGAGGGTGAAGAAGGACTTCAATGGGAGGCGGCCGTGTCATGATCAAGTGGACAGAAAGGATAAAAGGAAGGAAAGAAAGAGAAAGAAATGGGTTCATCAAAAAAGGACCTATATTCACTAAATTTGGGAAAATAAAATTGTCCACAGAATTGTCAGAACTTTCCGTTTGCTTTTTTTTTTAAAGTTGCACACACCAATAATTCAGACTCCGATTCCACGGGAATGAAAGACCAATGGCTACTGTAATGTATACATGATTGTTTTGACCACTTTTGTTCCTATGCTGTCTTATACATACCTATTTTTTGATGGTTCCTCTCTGCTACGATCATGATCACTTTAAACTTTGCTTTTGCTCCAACTCGATCTCCGCCAATCAAATCGCTAGCTAGTAGACCATAAATTGAATCTTATTTGAACTCCGCTTTCTTTCTCTTTTCTTTGTCTTTCCCCACATTACTTTCTCATTGTCAACACGGCAATGATAACTTCAATGGACCAACTGCTACAAGATCAAGATTTAGCTTATCACAAAAAGGTAGTAAGCCCTCAATACACAACACAAGTAAAGCTCATCCCCTAAAGATAATGCCTTTTTTACATTCCACGGACAACCTGTTGCGGTTTCATTCAGGGCAGATTTGAAACTCCATTCCTTAGACTCGGGTTAGTGGCCCTTAGACTTTTGTACGACCCATTAAGAAAGATCTACGTCTTCATCATGTGTTGGTTGGTTTGATAAAAGGAAATTCTAATCCCATTGTCAAGAAGGTAGATACACACACACACACACACGCATGTCTGTAATGCACTCACCTACATGTACATTGGATCATCCCTTTAGATGTTAGGTAAATACACACTCACGCCTTGTCTCTCTCTCTCTCTCTCTCTCTCTCAATTGGGAAAGCATCTCTTTGTCTTGACGATAATGCTAAGCTGCAGGTAAGGAAAGGATGGAAAAGATGGAAGGTTGTTCTACATGATTCTGATTTCATTCTATTGTTTTGTAGAAAGATCGCATCTCCTCCTACTTTGATCCATAGTAGCGTACATGATCAAGAGAAAGAAGGGAGATGTATGCCTCTTCTCCTTCAATGTAACAAGATAGATCAGGAAGACTAGGTAATGGGTATCATAAGTATAGGCATATTGTTATTTACCAACCCTTTGTAACCAAAGAGTCTGACATGGCTAGTTGTTTTAGAAACATCCTGTACCTGAATGGTTTCAAATGATCATGTCGCTTTTTGTCAATAAACTGATTTCCCTTTTGGGTGCATGGCAAGACTAACTGGATATGGTGTGGTGAAACAGCAAACAACGTGCCTACCTGGTGTACCGAATCATAGCATAGCATTCTCTTACAAACTTAGCTACTATAGATGTTGATAACAAATAAAGGAATCATCTTTTTTGATTACTATCCCTCCAAAGAGTGCCAAGATTTTTAAAATGTGCGCATGTGCTATGGTGTAGTGGTTGATCTTCCTTACCATCTCCTGTCCTTCGTTGCGTGAATCCATGTGACACTAAAATGCCATTGATGACTCTCTCCTCAAGTCTATATATCAACATAGACAACCCCTATTCCCAAGTTTGCAGTATCGAGGCGAAATGGAGGGGTGCTATGGGTGTCTTGGTGGCCCCTGTGTCGGAGAATGCATATCAGACTCAGATCCACCATTATTCAAACCCCGCCGTTTTCGACAAATAGAAAGCTTGGCAGGATGAAATCCTTCTCTTTCCTTCTCTTTTCCATTCTTATCGCACTTCTTTAGTTTGGACACTCACAACAACAATGTCATTCAATGATTTAGAACAAGGACACGGATCTTCTAGATCATCAGGAAACAATCGACAAGGCGCCATTCGCTTACCAGGTAACATGATACATAATACCCTGCACTTGAGAGTTGGCCCATGTACTAAACCCTCCAATGTAATGCCTTGTGTAGACGACGACAATGACGACGAAAAAGACTATCGTGCTCTTGTACAAAAAGTATCACAGCAAGTATTCCGAATCAATGGTAATATCACTAGCCTAGAACGACTCGTCAACTTCCTGGGTGGGCCAAGAGATACAGCTGACGTACGAACAAAGTTGTAAGTGTGACCTTCCGCTACTTTTTTCCCATGAACAAAAACATACTAAACAGTTTGGTCATTGTATAGACACGATGTCACTGAAGATACTCGAAATCTTATCAAGGATGCCACTAATGATATAAAAGGCCTCACTCGAGCCAATCCATCGGTAAGCAAAGAAACAAGGCCACTATGGCATCAACGGTATGGATTCGACTTGACTCACACGCACACACTCTTCTTGTATATAGCGGCAACGAAAACTAGAGCAACAGAAACTGTCCAAAGACTTCCAAAAGGTACTCGGTGACTTTCAAAAGATCCAACGGGTGTCGGTCAGCAAGCAACGGGAATATCTGGATAAAGCCAAGGCCACAACTGCCATGCTACAGTCTCAAGCTGCGTAAGTAAAAAAATAAGAAAACATTGTCTATGTATCGGTACTGATTGCTTTTTACAGTGAAGAAGAGGACGAAGGTGGGCTGGATGATGATACGACGTATATAGACGACACACAGCGACGGATACAACTACAGACTCTGGACAATGAAATCGAATACAACGAAGGACTGATCACCGAACGAGAAGACGAAATCATGGGCATTGAACAAGGGATTACCGAACTGAACGAAATCTTCCGAGATCTGGGGACTCTTGTCAACGAACAAGATAGTGGGATCCGTAAGTCGAACGAAAAGAAACAAGGCGGAATGATAGTATCGGGCTTACGAACACTTTTTTAATGTAGAAAGCATCTATGGAAACGTCCTCAATGTCTCCCAGAATACTCGACAAGCAGCTGATGAACTCACAACCGCTAATCGGCACCAGAAGAATGCCAGAAAGAACATGTGCTGCTTCTTCCTTATCATTGCTGTGGTGGCTTCTGTACTGGCTCTAATCATCGTGGTGGCTAAATGATTCTTGGTTTAGAACTTTGATTATAACATTACTCTATATGATACTCTCTACTCTTACATCTTTAATAAATAAACTGACCCTGGCCTTACACAGTCGGGCCCTCCAACCAACTCAACCCGATCCTATTCCTCTCATGCCTTTATCGTCGATTAGGTCTGCGTCCAATCCGATGGGAAGGGAAGCTGGCGGGGTTTTAAAATGCTATATGCCTCCACTTTTTTTCCAAATCCTTTCCCTTACCTCTTCTTTCCTTCCCCATTACTTTTTTCTTACCATCATATTTACCATGGCACCCCCTCTAGCACGAACTATGCATGACGACACTTGACGATGACAGCAAGGGTAAGTCTCCTTCTCCGCATCATGTCCCCCTCTCTCTTACATTGCGATCATTAACATTTTCGATCATTACTCTTCTTTTTCTTAACAGATCGAATAAAGTGGCAACGGATACAGGCTCTCTGGCATCAGGACGCAAGTGGTTACGAAAAAATGGGGAGACCATAGCAATTTTTTTTAGGTGCCCTCATTTTGCCAGTGTAGATTGGATAGCCATCGCTTTTTGAAACAGCACTCTTACTTAGCTCTCTTTCTTTGGACACTATCGCTGCCACTTTAGCACCACTGGACAGCTCTCCCTTTCTTCATTCTGTTGCTCATTACACTAGATTAGTCATTCCAAGTCCTGTACACATCTTCCAGCCTCCCCTATATAGATTGAACATTGCTCATCCAGTCAATAAAACTTATTTGAAACCATCTCCATGATTACCGTCTTGTTTCCTTGGATCAAACTTGAGCAAAAGGAATTGAGATTCGCTGCTGTTGCTCTAGCCTACCCCCCATATTTTGTGTGTGTACGATTCGGACTTCACTCTGTGTCGAGTGTATGAATGAGCGAATATCGCTTTTTGACTTGATTACTTTGCCTTTTGAACACTTTTTACACAAGCACCGTTGTCCCTGGCACCCTCAGTTCAAAAAACCAAAATGTTGCCAAATGTTAAAAATGCCGGTTTTTTGCAAAAAACCATGGATGATCACCCATGAAAAGTGCCACTTTTTGTTAAACATGGATTTTCTCGAGAAGGACATAACAAACCTCACCTCAAATTTGACATGAAGAATGTATGGCGTCTTATCTATCGAATGATGTCAAGTATGTTAGGTTTTGCTGAGTGACATAACCGACTCGAGGGACACTGGACTCAGTCGCTGTTTTACGTCTTAGTGTCGAGTTCAGAGAAGCATACCACACAGTCATACTTTTTGTTTGGTATCATATGATAGATATGCATTTCATCTTGGTCCATGTGAAATTTGAAGATGGGTTATCCATCTCGGTTTTGAAACACAGGGCAACTCATCACAAAAAGTTACAACTAGAAATCAAAAGAGTTGCTGAAGCTTCAGAATGTTTTCAAACCCCGCACGCTCAACTTGACTGGAGCGTATTAAAAAAAGTCATGGTGATGGTTTCAAGTAGGTTTTATTGACTGAATGAGACGTATGATTAAGCTAAATGTACGACTTGCCATGAAGACTAAACTAGTGTAATGAGCCACGGAATGAAGAAGGGAGGATAGCTGGCCCGCGATTGCCAATAGGATCAGTGGTGGTGTCCAAAAGCTAAAAAATGGTGTTCTTCAAAAGTGCAATGACCACACAACGGACAATGGAATGGGGGGGGGGGAACCTAAAAAAAATGCGAGAGACCCTATATCCGTTGCCATCCTGTTAAATCTACCGAAAAAAAGAAGACTAATGTTGCAAAAGAAAAATGCTGGTCATGGTAAGACAATGGACAAGGTAGTGAGAACGAGAGTTACCCTGCAGTCGTCATTCAAGGTAGTTGTATAGCGGAGCGAGTCGTTCGTCGTGCGATGCTATTGTCGGTGGAAGAAAAAAAAGGTAATCAAGAAGCAAAGAAGAAGCAAACAAAAGGAGAGAGGGGGTAAAGTTGATTTTGTATGCCAGACTTCGTGTCGGAGCTCGAATGTTTGGCTGGCAGGATTTCGGGTCAAGGGGCAAAAGTCTATCGTTGTCCTGGCAGGTTTGCATAATCCTGAGGGATTCTGTCAGTCAGAGCTAGTTCCAACGACTCTACGACGGAGTTTGGTTGATCCACACACAATGCCCTCCATTGTATTTTTAAAAAGTAGCTAACCATCCGAGAAAACCATACAAAGATATCACTTTTTTTTATTTTCAAACATGATAATTCAAACAGTGACTAGACGACTAATAACTACACGTAACATTTAGATGAAGCCAATGCGGTTAGCAATATCCAAAGCATCAACATCAGCAGTCAAGCGGACGTAAGCCTTCTTGGAACCGTCAGGGCTAGAAAAGAAGGGGAGGGGTTAGTTTTGATCGATCAAAAAGGCAACATTTTACTTACCGGATCAAAGTGTTGACCTTGAGGGCATCCACATCGTAGAGCTTCTTGACGGATTGCTTGATTTGGTTCTTGTTAGCCTTGACATCGACAATGAAGGTCAAAGTGTTGTGGTCTTCAATCTTCTTCATGGAGGATTCGGTGTTCAAAGGTTGACGAATGACACGGTATTGGTCCATACGGGGCACATGGGGCACAGACTTGCGAGTGTACTTGGGAGCACGAGCCAACTTCAAGGTCTTGGGGATACGGAATTGAGTAGCGGTGCGGATCTTGCGGACAGTCTTGCCATGGACACCCTTGAGGGCGGCCTTCTTGGCGGCTTGAGCTTTGGTGGTGGAAGCTAAATGAGAGGCGAATCGTTCAAGGTGGTTCGAAGATATACAAGTATAAAATAAAGAGAGAGAGAGAGAGAGAGGTTTTTAGTGCCTGGATTCTTTGTTCATTCAATAGGATTGACCAATGGATGACTCCTTTCCCCCCTTCAATACTGTATCCATCCGATCCATCCATCCATCCATCCAGTCATCCATCCATCCATTGTTCGATTGGTATCCGCTTTGTAAAGGTATATGCACAACCATCCATTGGTCATTCCATCCCTTCAACACATTCATCATCCTTACCCTTGGGTGCCATATCGTCAATTAGGGAGAGAAGACAGGTCAAGAATCCGCCGCCTCCACACTTTTTTAGCTCCGTGAAGAATCAATTTCAAACCCCGCCGCATGAATGAATCGGCGCCTAAATGTGTCAAGTGTTCGTCCATGCCAAGTAATCCCATCATAGAATGAATGTAGAGAATCAATTTGTTATTAGTAAGGTAAAGAGGAAGAATAGAGTACTACACGCTAAAGATTAATGTAAATGGAAAGAATGGCATGACTAAAGCTACCTATTCTACTTGGTTTGCGGGGTAGGGATTTCGATTCTGACGTTGAGTTCACCAGTACCTTCAATCAAAGGAAGCCATCCATCGAAGCCTTGATCCAAAGAGAGAGTTGCTGTGCCTACATCATGATCAGTCAACTTGCCCCGAGTGCGCACCTTAAATTCCAAAGTCTTGTCTGTTGGTTTGACGTTGGTCATGAAGCTTTCGTTCCTATATACATAAATACCACGGCGGATGAGTTGTAAAGCATTAACAATGATTGATGCTTGTGAAGAGTTCAAACGGGCAACTTACCATTCAGGGGCACCGTTCTTTTTGATATGGTTGGTCTTGTAGAGAGAGCGTTTGTTGTTGTTCTTGACACGCACATAGCAATCCAGGGAATCTTTGAGCCCACGAGCACCGATGACATGGACTTTGACAGCTTCGTTGTGGCGAATCGTTGACATATTTGAGGACGAGTGTACTGTATCAATGCTACGTCGATTATCTACAGTTGAAGGAGACAAAGGCTGGGAGGTAGTAGAGGTTGAGGGAGTGCTAGAAGGGCCTGCGTTGGTCACAATCGACTTTTTATCGGTCACTTCGTCACTCTTGTCAATCGGGGGAGAAGGAGCTTCGTTGATCACCGAGGGACGTTGCTGAGGAGGATTGCCGCCGCCACCCATCTTGCTACCGAGACCACGAATGCCACTACCAAACTTGCCAACACCACCAAAGACGGCCTTTCCACCGGTCCCTAAGGCTCTGCCGCCGGTACCAAGGACTTTGCCACCCAAACCAACAGCATCGCCCGCCAACGAAACACCAGCACCCAGAGCATGACCAGGGACAGATGTAAACGCTCGGGTCGTAGAGTTTAATAGCGAAGTGCCTTCACGTTCACGCTTGATCAATTGCGGTTGCCATAAGAGTCGCACCTTAAGAGTAGAGTCACCTTCAGATAAAGGCACAACCACTTCCTTGGCTTCAAAGCTTTCCAGAGCATCGTTGGTGAAGTTGATGAGCCCACGACCTAGTTCTTCATTGTCACCAAGTTGATCCCAGTCGTAGATAACAGCCTCCAGTTGTGATCCAATACGTCGAGGCTATAAAGAGAGAGGGAAAGAGAGCCGTCAATAAGCTATTCGTCCTAACAATTCCAGCCACTTACCACAGGAACGACAAACGTTTCCTTTTTCGAGTTGAATTCAGGGTTGAGGGTCTTTTTATAAACATCGGTCTTGTATACTTTTGCACCGTTGAGAGTAAAGACAACATAGGGGTCGCTTTTTCCATTTCGGTCGGCAGATTTGAGGTGACTTGCAGAGACAGGGGTGATGGTCAGGTTGCCTTGGTTTTCCATACTTTCTTCAGGGCGCAACGTGTACTTTACCACAGGCGTATAGTTGAAGCTGAGTCGGATAGTGCCACCATCAGTGTTGAGCAGCTTGAAGTCTTGGCCGAGATCCGCCGAGTCGTCGCCTTCCGAGGATTCCTTTCGTTTTTGGTCCATGATGATTTCCAGCACCTTAGCCATGGAAAGAGTACAATGGCCGACAATGACTTGTTCCTTCTTTTGAGAGTACTTGACCAGCTGCACCACCACGTTCGAAAAGTCCAGTTCCTTGACAAACGCATCGCCCGTTTCTGTAAAATCGATGACGGATCCTTTTTGAGGTAAGGTCTTGTACTGAGCTTCATAACTGTTGACGAGGAGTTCTGCCACCACCTTGCTTTGATTTCCAGGGACCTTCGCCGCATGAATCTTCACGGTGAGAATGCCAGCAGAGTAATTCGAGAGTTTGATGATGTTGCTGTCGGGAGATTCGTAGATCACATCTTCGCCATGTACGTCCTTGTCTTGTCGTTCGTTGGCGGCAAGTGTATCGGTTTGAGTATCGTTTTCCACAATCTTGTCATCGGTTGCTGCTGCTGCCTGCTGATCAGAGTCTTCTTCGATAGCCGTGACTTCAGCTGCTGATTTGGCCAGTTCCAAAGCGGGATAGAAGGACACGTTGCAGTGGATTTTGCCCTTGCCAGCCTTGCGTTGCGCATTCGTCAAGTCCATCCAGCGATCCACTGGTTCCAGAGCTTCGTAGACCTTTTGGGCGGTTTCCTTGACAACGGTTTCCTTGACGATTTGCTTGAGCTTGAAATCCACCAATCCAAGAGACTTGTCTTTAGAAGTGTCGTTATAGTCCATCACCTCAAAGACCAGATCTTCACGAAGAGAGTGCACAGGTACATAGAGAGCAGTATCCCATTCAGGGTCCAAATTGTCGAGAATGTAATCTGTTTGGTCGCGGACTTGCATGCCTGTCAGGATACGGACGTAAGGGTCGGATTTGCCACCGGTGAGAGTTTCGACATTCTTCAGACCTTGAGCGCCATAAAAGTGAGCACGCACCACGCCGATAGGAGGTCGATAGGAGCCATGGCCCAGTCCACCCGCGAAGCCTGTCATCACAGTCGGTTTCCATTTCATTCCCAAGTGGAGCTTGCCAGCGATACCGTTCAATCCAAACCATCCCATACCACCATCCAATGACTTTTCGAGTTCGGCTAGTGTCGATTGCCAGGTACCCAAAACAGAATCGCCGTGGAGTTGATTTTCCTTGATCGTCACCGAGAGTCTTGTCTTGGTCTTGTCTGTTACAAACGCTTCGGTCTTCTTGTCCCAGCGGGGGTTGGCGCTACGCTTGAAGGTCGATGTTTTCACCTTTTCTTCACCGTCGATAGTCACCACGGCATATGCATCCACCTTTCGGCCCGTACCAAGATCTTTACATTCATAGACCATAAGCTGCATAATACCCGTATCTACAAAAAGGAACCAGAGTTGAGTTTGGGGCTCTGTTGCTCATGCATAAAAAACGTACCTGATTCAGCAGCTGGGATCACAGTTCCGTCTTCTTGTTTTTCTTCAGCGGAGACAGCAAAGTAGTGCATATCACATTTGATTTCACCAGCAGGCTTGCCACCATGTAGCACCGATAAAGACCTAATTGATGATTGAGGGAGTAACCATTGAGTTCACATCCTTCACCATCCATTCCTTTCACTTACAATCCGTCCAAAGAGTTATCGTTTTCCGCCAAGTCTTTCAGATCGATAGAAGCGATACCCACGTCAGTGTCCTTTCTTCCCACATTGCGATCCTTCACATTCAGATAGAGCATGTCGGTCGGACTATTCAACAAGATAAATATCGTTTCGTTCCATTGGGGGTTGTTGTTATCTTCAATGCATTTGGTGCGGCCAAGTTCATTGCTCTTTTCGCTTCCCACATGAATAGTCAAGTAGGGGTCCAGGGAGCCCAAAAAGTCAGAAGTCTTCAGGCTGTTTCCAGAGTGGATGGTCAAAGCAAGCACACCGTTAGCAGAGTCTATTCGAAAAATCGGTCGAGTACGTTAGATACATCGTTTGATATGAAAGGTCGTCCTTACCGAGATCAGCGCCAGCCATCATACCAGCCACATCCAGCGTGAAGACGTTGGGAGCATACATCATTGGACCCAGATTGGAATGGACTTGATCTTGCACAAAGGTCTGCAAGCCAGGAATCTATATGCAGGAAAAGAGAGGATGAGATCTTGGCAGGACTTATTTTAGCCACACTTACGTTGTTGATATCAAAGCCAAGATGTTCACCACCAATAGGCTTGAGGATGTAATCAAACATGGGCTTTTCCAAAAAGCAAGCTTCCACCGATTGAATATGAGGGAATTCGTTAAACATCTTGATCCGGAGACGCATATGACCGCTAAAAGCGATTCCTTCCAATAACACCGGCATGCCTGCACCAATCATCTTTTTCCCAAGACGAATAGATAAGACGATCTTTGGATCCACGTGTGATTGTAGGTCGCGAGTAGAGATGTCGGTCGTATCTGTAGGCGTAAAGGACACCTTCCAATCCATGCACTATAACAAGAACAATAAGGATACGTATGGGTTGAGTACGGGAAGAAGTGTATGTATGAGTTTGATTTCTTACCACAATATTGGGTTCTGTTCGCGGGTAAGTCTTGACGAATTCAATAAGTGGAGCCTTGGTTCCCAGAGTAAACGTGGTCAATCGAATCGAATCCAGGAAAGAAGGGCAGTTGTCGCTTAAAATTGCATCCGCCGCACCAATGATCTGAGCAGACAGGACAGGTTCGTAGATAAGCCAGAAGCGGCTCATAAAGTGATTCATCCAGTTGACAGATTCGTTATCCGATTCCAGTTGTCGCATCGTCAATTCCCGTTGCACATCATCACGTATGTTTCGTCGTAAGCGTCGAGTCGAGGTTTGGTAATAGGTGGCTAAATCATGGAAGCGAAAGAAAAAGGTAATTAGCGAAAAAGAAGAAAAAAGACCCCCTCTTATCAAAAGAGCAATTTCAAACCCCGCCTTACCTAAGAATGCACCCACCGTTAAACAAGCGAATAGACCAGCACCGAATTTTGTCAAGATAAACGTCAAAACAACAGCCAAGGTGAGAGCACCGGCATTGTGGAACCATTGGCCATAATAAGCATCACTGAGAAACTGGGCCAAAATACCGTCGTCAGGAAGATAGTCGTCCAGGCGTGAGCCGGCGTAGATCGTGGCGATTTGGTCGTCTGTCAGGGATTTCTTCAAAGCGGCCATCAAATGATCTTGACCAGGATTTGGTAAGGTGGAGAAATCAGTCCAGCCACAGCGCGTATCGTTCTTGACCGAGAATCCGCCAGGTACAGCCCCTGACAAAGAGGTGTTGTTGTCGAGAGCGGGTCCAGGAGGAGAAGAGATGTCGTTATCGTTGTCGAGAGAAGGTCCAGGAGCAGACGAGGCTTCGATCACCTTGTTCTTCTTTTCCTCGGGTGACAGTTGATCATCAAAAGTATAAACCTTGGCTTCGGGATGTGTCGTTTCTTTCACCAAGTGAGCGGCTTCCTTGTTCAAAGCGTCCGCCGAAGGTCTGTCCATTGTTGTTTATCTAAAAAAGAGACACAAACGGGAAAAGAGGGAAAAGAGAGAAGAGAAGAGTGAGAAGAGTGGTGGTTGACTTCCTTTATTAAAAAGCTGGTGTTTGTTTTTTTGAAACCCACCATGAGAAGAATTCAAACTGAGACAACTGAGACAACATGTATACAATAAAAAAAAAAAAAA
>LT554889.1:6340-22176 GCA_900079185.1 Absidia glauca
CGAAATCTTGTCTGCATGGTGAGCCATTTCTAATTAACCTAGGCCCGGCGGAGTTTGAAAATACCCATAAGTACTCAAGCGTAAGGGCGAAGGGTGATGGCCTGTGCTTGTTACCGCCTTGGGCTCCACATTTTAAACTGGTCGAATCTCAAATCTAATGGGATGTGCATCCTCGTACGGCCTTCCTGAGTAGACCGTTAAAGTTTCAAGGCAGGTCATTCAGTCGGCTAATGACCGTTTCACATCACATGCCATCACCATTCCCCCGCTTGAGTAGAGCCATGGGGTCCACATTACAGCGTGGTTGAATCTCAATTCTAATGGGATGTGCTTGCTCGTACGGCTTTCCTGAGTGGACGGTTAAAGTTTCAAGGCAGGTCATTCAGTAGGCTAATGACCGTTCCACACCACAGGCTTTCACCATTCCCCCGCTTGAGTAGAGCCATGGGGTCCACATTTCAGCGTGGTTGAATCTCAATTCTAATGGGATGGGTATCCTCGCACGGCCATCCTGAGCAGATCGTTAAAGTTTCATGGCAGGTCATTCAGTCGGCTAATGGCCGTTCACCATCACAGGCCATCACCTTTCCCCCGCTTGAGTAGAGCCATGACCTCCACATTTCAGAGTGGTTGAATCTCAATTCTAATGGGATGTGCATCCTCGCACGGCCATCCTGAGCAGACCGTTAAAGTTTCAAGGCAGGTCATTCACCAGGCTAATGACCGTTCACCATCACAGGCCATCACCTTTTCCCGGCTTGAGTAGAGTCATGGGCTCCACATTTCAGACTGGTTGAATCTCAATTCTAATGGGATGTGTATGCTCGTACGGCTTTCCTGGGCAGACCGTTAAAGTTTCAAGATAGGTCACTCAGTAGGCTAATGACCGTTCTCCATCAAAGGCCAGCACCGTTCCCACGCTTGAGTAGAGCCATGACCTCCACATTTCAAAGTGGTTGAATCTCAATTCTGATGGGATGTGCTTGCTCGTACGGCCTTCCTGAGCAGACAGTTTAAGTTTCAAGATAGGTCATTCAGTTGGCTAATAACCGTTACCTGGCTCCGTCTGAAACTGGGCTCCCTCCGGTCGTTTCAAGGGTAAAATGAGTGGTCTAGGTGCATTTCCGGGCGAGATATGTTGGATTGAAATTTGGATTGATATGTGGGCTCTGGAGCGATCTGTCGGAGTTTGAAGATGATATGAGGTGTAGGCTCAGGGCGTCAGGGCGTCCTAGGCTTATCATAGATCTAATGCACCTTGGCACTTGATTTTTGGTATATGTATTGTACTCGCTCATTGGCCCAATTCTTTCCAGCATTAGATCTCACAATTTTGAAGGTTGAAGGCACTGGGAAGCGTACGATCATTCCTCGGTTTATTTATGCGGAGGGGGTCATTATGCATAGTTTACTACTGATCATGTAATTCAAAAGTTGGTCGGTCTTTTCAGGAATTGAACTGGCGGTGTATACCCTCATGCCCCCCGCAATTAGATCGTAAAACTTGAAAGGCATGATCAGGAGGGCCCTACGATCATGTACATAGTAAGCTTATTTTAAAGTTCCGTCTTTTTTTTTTTTTAACTGCCCATGTGGACCTGCCCCTAGAATTCTTCCCTATCAGTGTAGCGAATTTGCATGAATATCGGTGTTTGAAGTATAAAATGGAATGGGGTATAAAATGGTACTGTAATATGTAACTAGTTTTGTACAAAATGCAATGATTTATTATAGCATGACATGTGTCAAGTGTGGAATACATCAAATACTAAGGCCAAGAGTCAAAAAGTCCATGGTCTATGCAAAAAGATCTATTCTAAGCTTCCCAGGAAGAAGGAGCGGCAGGAGCGGCATCATCGGCCCAGTCAGAAGAGGCAGATTGAGCGTTCCAGTCAGCGGCAGCGGCAATACCAGCAACACCTTCGACGGCGGTACCTTCGACGTTCCAGTCAGCAGCGGCGAGGTCAGCGTTGAATTCACCATTGTCGTCACCAAAGGCAGCGGCTTCTTGTTCCTTTTCGATTTCTTCGGGATCGCGGAAGAAGAACATATCAACCATGACGTCCCAAGCTTGAGCGTAGTCGAGGGTACCACGGAGACGGAGGACAGCACGGGCCAACAACCAGTAGATCAAACCAAGAGCATGCTTACCCTTGTTGTTGGTGGGGATGACAACATCAATGTATTGCAAAAGAGAGTCGGTATCGGCCAAAGAGATGACAGGGATGTTGACATAAGAGGCTTCCTTGATGGCTTGGAAATCGGTACGGGGGTCAGTGCAGATAACCAAACGGGGTTCGCGGAAAGAGCGGGTGATGTAATTGGTGAAGGTACCGGGGGTGAAGCGACCCACGATGGCTTCGGCACCAATGTACTTGGCGAACTTGAGAGCAGCACGGTGACCATAAGGACGAGCAGAGATCACGACTATGTCCTTGGGGTTTTCAATGGCAGCAATGACACGGGCAGCGAAGATGAGCTTTTCCCAAGTCTTACCGAGGTTGATCAAGTTGACACCTAAGAAAAGATAACCCGCTTGTGTCAGTAGCTTGTTTTCCTTCTGGAAGTCCTCACGTTTCCTACTTACCATCAGCACGACGCTTGTAGACGTAAGGAGTCATACGGGTGTTGACGTTCTTAGCACCAATGTGGCATTGGGCGCTCAACAAGAGTTGAATGTCTTCTTCAGTAGGGTTGAGAACTATGTCATCAAAAAGAATTGTGTGAGATCACACCTCAGCAATACTAGGCCTTAGTTTTCAAGCTCTTACCGGCAGGGACACGAGACATGGTTAGATTCTGCTACTATGAAGGAAGTAAGAGGAAAGACACGTAGATTGAGTATCATTGTCCACATCATTCATCGGCCAGGTCCCCTCTATAAAATCACATCCATCCATCCATCCATCCATTCACCCATCGTTTCCTATCGAATCATCCATCTCTGTATCCATCCATCCAACATTTCCATATCTCCAATTGTCTTTTACATGCTACTTACAACGACGAGGTGAGGTTTAAAGAGAAAGAGAAAAGAAAAGAAAGAGGCGGATGAAGCAACCCATAAAGCGAATCCGAAAATTCTGGCGGCGTTTGAATTAAGCTTTACCTGTCAAACTGTCATGATCGATGAATGGACTGGACAACACACATTGAAGCAAAGATGCATTCTGTATTTTGAGGTCAATAGTGTATTCTTTATTATGGGCAAGATAAACTAATCAAAATGTTACAATGAGAAGGAGGAGAGAGGTTTAGCACAAAGTGACAAATCTCCATGGCAACCACAGGTTTAGAATCTAAGCTTGCTGAAGAACCACTTGTTCTTGCCAGTTTGGTAACGTTCTTGGAACAACTTTTTGATGACCTATTATTGATTACCAAACATGTTAGCCTACCTGCAATGCAATTCCGTTTCTATCCACCTATCTATCTAGCACTTTACCTTCTTGGCTTCGTCACGTTGAGTGGGTTCCTTGAAAGTATCAGCAGAGATGGTACCCTTAATTTGTTCCAATTCCAAAGCGTAACTAAGCAACAGGTAAACCATCCATTAGTCCATTGCACAAGCTCTAATCTATCGTCAATGGTTACTTACCGAGTAGGCATCATGTGGTTGTAGTTCACAATCTTGATAAAAGGCTTGACCTTGGAGCGCTTGGCAACCTTCTTCTTACCCATGGAGCGGGTAACCTTCAAAGGAGAGCGTTCGACACCAGCAACGACGGCATAGCCATAGGGTCTGTCTTTGGTACCTTCGTCATGGTCTAATGACAGCAAACAAAAAATAGCGTCAGTCGGAATCGGGTGGTTATCGTTGTGCATAATGAATGATACGTACTACGGACGACGACAGCCTTCTTGCCGGCATAACGACCTTGCAAAACGACGACAACCTATTCCAAGGAAGGAGCATTAGTCTTCTTCAGTGTCATCAATGTCCGTGTGTGTTCGAAATCATCATTGGAATCCCAAATGTC
Organism: Absidia glauca; assembly: GCA_900079185.1. Taxonomy (NCBI): domain Eukaryota; kingdom Fungi; phylum Mucoromycota; class Mucoromycetes; order Mucorales; family Cunninghamellaceae; genus Absidia; species Absidia glauca. The sequence goes on from LT554889.1 coordinate 10,321, forward strand.
ACAATCGGAAGTTGTCGAGAGTGTAATCAATCCTTTCGGTCGAATCATCCATCCATCCATCCATCCATCCAATCTTTAATCCATCCGATTGTGACGATTCGTTTCCAATGTTGAGGTGTTGATGAGAAGGTCGGGGTCGATACGTACTTTACCAGCCTTGATGAACTTGACCATTGGATTAAAGTGTTTAAAGAGGAGGGGAAAAAGAATAGAAGGTGCCAATCTCAGAAAATCTTTTGAACCCGGCAGCTCTCGAACATTTCAAACTCCGTTTTCAAATAAGGGAGGGCCATATGAGATCATGCATATCATGACTGTAAAGGCACAACCATATAACAGTTGTTGGTTACACTTTCACTGCCTTACTATAGTCTCTCATGAAGTAGATTGTATGGTACTTTGCTTTTATTCTTCATGTGGAATGAAGGAATCTCCTAAACCGGAACAGCAACTCTAGAAAGGCAAAGTAAGGACCTAGTGGCATCAATAGCATTGATCTCTCGCTTGATCTTGCATATGATACTGCCTTTTCCTTTATATGCCACCTTTATATGCATACAGCAGTCTGTGAGTGAGCTTGGTCGCCCTACTCTTGCCCAAGGAGAAGGCTGATAATACTGGGAGTTGCGGATTTCGTTTAGTGCTGGATGAGCTACCAGGCACAGCATAGAATGCCCCAAGCTACAAGCCATTTCACCTTATGTAAAAGTCGGTGTTTGTAATAGTAAAGCTGCATATGTGTCTCCCAGTGCCTCTCCCAGTGCGAGTCCTTTCCCTTTCTGTCATTTTGTCTATGGTCTGAGTAGCTGCAAATGAATCTTGTAAATCGAGCTCCTCGTCTCCTTCTATTACTACTTCCTGAATGTTCAATATGAACTACAGTCATTTCAGTGGATCCAAGGTGGTCCAAGCAGCCTCAAACCGAGTTTTGAGCTTAAAAAGCCCCTGTCGGAGTTTGTCATTTTTGGGGCGATGTAAGTGTTTTCCTTTTTCTTTTTTGATTTTCCTTTCTTCTTTCCCTTTTCCCTCTTCACTGTCTTTAATTTTACTTTCTCATCAGTATAGCGCTACCATACTTGATTCCTCCACGACCATTACTCCTTAATCATGAACGAACGGTAACTCCCCCTTCTCACGTCATGCTCATCTTTTGCTTACCATTACTAACTTTTTGCCTTTTGCATCGTTCCTCTTTCTTTTGACACTAGATCGGCTACGACGATGACCACGGCAATAGGGACGACGACGATGCTAATGACGACTCCACCACTGCTTCATGTCGCCCAAAAAGGCTCTTTTTAAAATTTTCAATTGTGAAAAACATGGGGAAACCCTTGAATTTTTTTTCTTCTTGTACTCATCTTGTCCATAGTAGATTCACTAGCCAATGCAACAATGAAAAGCCTGATCCCTTCAAGAATTCACTTTAAACACTACCATTGGTCAACTCTGGCTGTGGCCGACTGCAGGTCTCTTCCTCATTCCCTTGTCATTACAGTAGATTAGACCTATCATGTATCCACCACCTGGACTTTTTAACTTGGTCGCAGTTTCTAGTGTAACAACCAATAAAACCCACTCGTTGACTTTGTCTTTTTAGCGTTTTGAATGTATTTGTGCTTCTAGCCTTCTCCCAAGAAAAAACTCGGCTAGAGTTGAAACAGCCACAATTAGCTTTATCATGCAAAGAGGTTACTTTCTGAGTCTGAACTTTTGCCGCGGAAGATAACTTTTTTGCTGACTGAAAAAGGGATGTCTGCCGAAAAAAAGGAGAATGATCAGTCTAGCCCTCACATGCCCATCGACCGTATCACACCCATGATATATCAGACCTCCCATGGACAGCAAGTTCTGTGTAATCTTCATTGCTAATGGCGTATGTACATACCGCATGCATAAAGAGGACAAGGGAGGAACAACCCTCATTTGGATTTCAAACGCCGCCGCTGACGGTTATGACTTTATGAGCGGGCCCCATTTTCATTTTCGCACTTCTTTCTCTTTTCTTGTTCCAATGGGCCAATCATCATGGACGCTATACCTCTTATTTGTAGTCTTCACCATCACTCTGGTAATACCTTCAATGCTAGTTCTCAACATCATCTCATGTGTTTTATTGTAGGGGGCGGTTCAGTACGGGTATCATACAGGAGAATTGAACACCCCTCAAGAAGCCATCTCGAAATGTCGACACAAGAATGATGCAGCTGTGGTCTCCTGGTCATTACCACCATGTCTTCCCATGACGGATGCAATGTACTCGTTGGTGGTAGCAATGCTTTTGGCGGGCGGCCTGCTCGGTGCTCTCTCGGCGTCTTTCTTTAGCGACACATTTGGACGACGACGAACGCTGGTGCTGACGAATATCCTGTTGGGATCAGGCTCGTTGATCATGACCTTGGCACCCACCGTCTCCCTTTTGATGGCGGGGCGGTTTTTAGCAGGCATAGGGGGTGGGGTGGTGACAGTGGTGGTGCCTGCGTATATTGCCGAATGCGTACCCAAAGCCAGCCGTGGTTTCTTTGGCACCTTGAATCAATTGGCGATCGTCACCGGTATCATGGTCTCTCAGATAATTGGAATGGCGGTAGGGTGGCGGTGGATCCTTGTTGTCGGCGTAGGACTGGCTGTGCTCCAACTCGTGCTGCTGCCGTTGTGTGTGGAATCTCCCCGGTATCTTGCTGTTGTTGGACCCGCAAATGGCAAAGATCGGGTGGGTGCTGCTTCGTTGGCAAAACAGTCGCTCTTGAGACTACGTGGGCCACCTTTGGGTGCAGTGGAAGATGAAATCGAAGAATGGCAAAGGGAATCCGGGATTGTGGCGCCGTCCCCCTCTACTCCTTTGGTGGCTCGTAATAATTCGGTGACACTTCGGCGCTTCTTGACAGGCAGACAGTATCGCCATCCTCTTTTACTTATTGTCTTGGTCCAGCTCTCTCAACAATTTTCGGGCATCAATGCAGTTATCTTCTATTCCACCTCAATCATGTCCACGGTTTTCCCAGACTCGTCAGGTAAAGAAAGACCCAGTCCTTCCAAAAATGATAATAGGCTCACTCCCTTTTTGTGTCCGGGGTATGGATGATAGATCGCATTACTGTTTTTATTTCCATCATCAACCTCGTGATGACAGTCGTCTCTGCATACCTAATGGATCGGTCAGGTCGCCGCACTCTCTTCCTGGTGTCCTCTTCAGCCATGGCATGTTGTAGTCTCTTACTAGGCTGGAGTATCCAACATGGGTACACGCAAACATCGACGGTGGCCATTGTCTCTTTTGTTGCCGCTTTTGCCATTGGACTGGGTCCCATTCCCTTTTTAATCATTCCTGAACTGGTCGACTCTTCGGCGGTTGCTAGTGCCGGTTCGGTGGGTCTGGCGTCCAACATGCTGATGAACTTTACTGTTTCGGCAGGCTTCATGGGTCTGCGTGAAATCATTGGTCAAGGTCAAGTGTTTTATGTCTTTGCGGTCATCTTGGTTACCTGCAGTGTGCTAGGATGGTTATACTTGCCAGAAACGAAGAACAAAAGCGCTGATCAGATCGTACGGTCCGGCTGGGCTGTTGAACGATCGTCCTGGTGGAAACCCCGTGATTATAGTCCTCTTTAGAGTAGTATCATTGCTTTTATCCTTTTGCTTTTCTCAATAAATGACATACCCTTTGTGCATATCTTAATGAATCTCGGATCTCCCAGTCTTTTAGAAAATTAGGTTATCTTTTACAATGTACCAAGCCAAATCGGAGTTGAAAATGCATGAATATGAGGCTTGTATGGTATTTCTCTAGTCTTACTATATAAAGGCACGGAGGCTCTTCTCCCTTTTTGTCTCTCTTCATCATGTTTCCTCACGATAAGACAAACGAATGGATCGCTCAAGAACTGATCCGGATCAAGGAGAATCAGGAACCCCGCCAGTGTCCTGATTACGAAGCCCTGATTGAGCATATTGAAGAACTGAGTCGGGCCGAGTTAATGCTTGGACGGGCATTTAATGCTTTATGGCACTATTGCTGGGATCCATCGTCAGCGCCGCACCATCCTACACCCATAAGAGTTCTTCTTGGTCTGGAGCACATCTTTTCTCTCGAGGAGGAGCAGCAACCGTCCGTCCAGATCCAGCTGAGCACTCTTCTCACTATTCCAATCCCGACATCCTCTCCTTGGCTCGCCGCCTGGCAGGTGATTCATCAATGGCTCCATTCGCTTTGCACTCCACATACTGACTGGCAGCCTTTACTCTCTGTTGGGCTACATGCCTACCATTCGGCGAGGTCACGCCATGGTCCCCTTCCTGAGCACCTGTTAACAAATAAACAATCATTTTCCTTTTGATACCATGCACTATGTTTCTATCCTAACCATAAATCCTAACGCTCAGTTTGGGAAAGCTTCCACACAGGGCAAAAACCTAAGGGGGGATATCGGAGTTTCACAAAATGTTTTCATTCCGTATATGTAGCGAGCGAATTATCCCACAGGCACATAGTGCTCAGGTACATAGTGCTCAGGTACATAGTGCTCAGGCACATAAGCTCCGAGAGTGCTATGGTTCAGCTAAAGATAAAAAGCTTAAAGTCTAGCTGAGGATAAAGGTTAGGACTTGTCGCACTGGGTGATTGAAGACTCCACCAAATTTCAACTCCGCTTTTGTCTACAAGAATCTTTTTTCATCAATCCTTTTTTTTTTTGCATCTTCTTTGCTTCTTCATCACTTTTTTCTTTCAACCACCATTGGCACCACACCACGAACAACCCGCTCTTCATACAAAGTTTTAAAACGACGAACGCAGGGTAACTATCCCCTTCTCACTATCTTGCCCATCTTTGTCTTACCAGGACTAACATTTGCCTTTTGCACCATCGTTTCCTTTTTTCTTGGTAGATCGAATGGGATGGCAATGGATATATCTCTAGCAGCAGGATTGGACGAACATGTGATTAGATTAGGGATTACGAAAAACAAGGGGAAGCCCTCTGTGCACTCACTTTTTCCATTGTAGATTATGTAGCCAATGCACTTTTGAAGTGCCCCCATCCCTTGGCTCACTCCCTTTGGACACTATCACTGACCTTTTTTGGCACCGTTGACCAGCACTCCTCTCCTTCATTCCGTAGCTCAATACACTAGATTAGTCATTCCATGGCCTTCTTCAACTTGAACAAATAGCTTGGTCAAAGTTCCTTATATTACATCAAATAAACAGTTTTATTCAATAACGATACGTCTTCAAAAGTGGGAAGGGAGTGGGGGAGGGAGTTGGTGAGGGAGTGGGAGGGAGGATAGCCCGATCGAAGGGAAGAGTGGTAGCTGGTTGATGCATTAATACTAGGCTATGGTAGAGACTATATTTGGAGACCGTAGTCAATCCAATGTGTAAATGGCAAAAGGTTGTTGTAAGGGAATAACTAAACTACTGTAAACCACCAAGCAAATGGAGATGGATAAAGACGAACAGCTGTGTAAAAGCATCAGTGATAGTAGCAGAAGGAAATGGGCAAAGGAGTGGTGATGTTTAGCAATGCAATGGCTACATGATCTACAATGGAAAAAGTGAGTGTACCTAAAAGAATTGCGACAACTTCCCCACGTTTTTCGTAGTCCCTTGCGTCCAATCCCTAATCTAACCACATGTCCATCCAGTCCTGCTTTTTAAGGAGCCTACATCCGTTGCCATACTGTTGAATCTACTGAGAAAAAGAAGAGTAATGATGGAGGATGTTAATGTTAGCAATGTAAGAGAGAGGGGGGACAGGATTCTGAAAAGGAGGGCTACCATTGTCGTCGCTGTTAAAGGTCGTCATGTATAGTTCGTGCCAGAGGGGGGTGCCATGACAAAGTCGATGGTAAGAAAAAGGTGATGGGGAAGGAAAGAAGAAGTAAAAGAACAGAATTGTAGAAAAAGTGGAGACTTATAAAATTTTTAAAACGCCGCCGATTTAGAAGGTTGAGCGGATGCCTTCGCCATTGATCTACCCCTCCATGATCATGACGCTGAGCCAAAACAACAGCGGAAAAGCTCGTTATATCAACATATAGCATGTGAAGGTGCCTTTTACCTCGGAAAGGGCTCATTTACCATGTCAAACGGAGCTATACAGCCCTAAAAGAGAAAGTCACGTGACTTTTTAGACATGTGCTTTATATAGAAGTAGTTAGTTCAATTTATATAGTTGCCTTGATAGCTCAGTTGGGAGAGCGTTAGACTGAAGTTCTAAAGGTCATGGGATCGATCCCCATTCGGGGCACTTTTTTGGCTTTCCGTCGTCCCTGTCGGAGTTCTAAAAAACTTCCTTTTTAGTCATGCCCATTGTCTTTTGATATCGTTTAGTAGGTTGTAATCCCTTTTACCACAATGGAGTCTTCAGTATGTAATGTTTGGATAAAGTTTTACATCACTGGGTGTTTTTTTTTTGTTGACCTGTCATTCTGTATGAAGAGGGAAGTGTTATATGTTCACCTGTGGGTATGGAAAGAGTGATATGATCCGATCATTCACCTTGGTGAGGAAGGATCTCTTTAAATTCGACTTTTGCTTGCTCTTTTTCTGAAAGCCTCTTGTATAAACAATGTAGAGACGCCGAAGCTGCTGCTCCTGTTTAGCTCGGTATATACGATCATAGTAATCTAGTTCTCAACGTGTCGATCGATCCCATATGTAGTGATCGGCTTGTGTTCCCCGATTCTTTCATCCCTATGCATTCCAAAAAACAAAGCTCCATCATTCTCTACTTGTACCCATCGTACTAGTGTGTTATAGAGTGCATTTGAGAGGTTTCTACAGGTGTTGGTGCTCTTCCCTTGGATGGGGGAGGAGGCGCATGTACAATTTTAAACCCCGACGCACAGAAGCGATAAGTATTTCCCCACCCTCTTTTTTTTCTTCTTTTCCTCCTTTCTCTTCTTCTTTTACTTTGCCTTCTTTTTTTTTTTTAATCCCAAACCCCGGCAATGGAGCAACAACTCATCGAGCTCCTCTTGGTGGCGAAGAAAGCTTTATCGACGGGGCAGGCGATGGGCGAACAAGCCAACATGTTATCCCAACAATCCGAACACCATGCCGATATCATTGAACGCACTTTGCCCAAGTTGGTCTTTGTTCGCAATCATCTTCTTGTCCAACTCACCACTCTGGATAGAATCCGGGAATTCCTGGCGACAAAGGCGGGAGACATTCGGACGATTATCAAGGTAAGCAGCAGGTCGGAAGATGGAGCTTTTTTATATAACAGTGCTTGTCTCGTTTGGTTGTGTAGGAACGAGAAGCGACGTTGGCCAAGGTGTCTTTTGAACTACAATCCATCTTTGGTTTACTGCGCTCAAGTGTGATTGATCCCGGGATTCTTCGACTGAATCACAATACACAACCGGTGGTGACGCTCTTTGACTATATCCAGGACCAAGCAGTGCTAGAACTACAGCAGAATGCTGATGATGAACTGGGTCAAGTGGAGGTAAGACTAAGGGCCAAGGACAAAGGAATGGGTTATTAACAAGATGAATTGTGCATTCATAGATGCTTTGTAGCTCGGTGGAGGCACTTTCGAAACAGCTGGCCAATCATATCAGCGATCTAGCCGCCATGCAAGATAATGCCTTGTCCATCTCCCTTGATCAATCCACAGCCAACTTTGCCCATGCGAAAACTCAGGTGCAGGAAATGGAAATGACCACCATGGCGGAGATCTTGACAGGACTGACGAATCATTATGATCAGCTGGGTGAAGCAACAAGGTAAAGCATAAAAGGGACGGAAGATGTGTGATCAGACTCTTTAACTCTTTGCTACTTTTGTTTAGGTTCTGCCAAGCCAATCCTGAAACATGCGATGAATTGGACATTACAGGTAGGATTGAATCAAAAAGAAGGGTCTCATCATTCATGGCTTTTTTTTTTTTTTTTTTGTTATGCAGTACTGTTGGACGATCATGACCATCTTCCGGATATCTTGGACAACCTGCGGGACTCCTTGGATATTGTAGATGCAGTAAGGTAAGTGACGATAAGTAGATGGACTGAAATGAAATACTGATTCTCTACCGTCGCACTGTATTGTAGTGAAGAAATTCGGGTACGCATGCAGATCTACACCACTGTGCAAGAAGAGCTTCTCAAAGTGTTGGATCAACTGGAGCAATTCAGCGTGCCAAGTGGTCTGGCCGATCACATCTCCGACAAAGTGATCCAAGTCGAGGCAAGTACAAGGAACATTGACAAATGCGATATACTGACATAAAGAGGGATGGATACTAGAAAGAAATGAAGGAACATGAAGCCAATCTGGATCACCACTTTGAGCAACTGGTCTCATTAACGGAATGGTAAGGGTTTGCATGTGCACGGACGATGTGTGGTGTACCTGACTTTTTTTTTTTTTTTTTTTTACTTGATAGGTATCGACAATTCACTTACTCGTATCATCACTTGATCGTCGAAGTGGAAAGGCGAAGAAAAGTAGCGGATGATCAAGAAGCTCTAAGGGTAAAGCTGATGGACACATTGGAATCCGATTATCAAGGTAAGCCTTCGAGACAAGAGGAAGACAAGTGTACTGACAGATGGAAACCTAGATGAAGTGCATGAACGACAAAAATGGGTGGCCGAACATGGTCATTACCTACCGCAAGATCTCTGTGCGTTTATCTTTGTAAGTGAAAGAACATAATTAGGGACATCGGGACACTGACTATTGGTTGCTATGATAGGATCCCCCTTCCAAATTGACGATCGTGAAAGAACAAGACATACAACCTTTACCCCAACTATCCGACGATACCATTCAAAAGGTAAGACAAGATAAAACCAAGTGTCAATGATGGATCTGACTTTTTTGCAACACACTGTATGCACTTTATACATAGGCACTGGACAATGTCAAACAACAGAGACCTCCGCTTCACTAGATGTAGATGTAGTTAAACCCAATTGTATTATAAAAACCATGTCTATATACTATCAATGTGTGTTAAATGCTGTGTCTATGTTATATGTATAGCTGACTGGAGAGAGGGGTTGTGTGTGTGTGTGTGGGGGGGGGGGAATCTAATAGACACTACAGGGGTTGGGGCTGGCCCTAAGCCGACGGCTCTTGTTCGCTGGCCGCTGCCTGTTCTTTACCAAACGCAATAGCACTCATTCGTGCCTACAAAACAAACAAAAAGTGAATGAGCACAGTGTGGAGGGTCAGGATGAAGGGATCTTACCAACTCTTCTTCCAGACGACCTTCCTTTTTCAAATCCAAGCGATGTTTCACCATGAGACTAATGTTGGTGACATAGTAAACTACAAAGACCTGTTAGTCCATTGCCCTTGAACATTCCATTAGTGTTCCTTACTGGTGGTTCCCGCCAAGAGAAGTACCATTGACTTGTGGGCAAGGTCAGCAAGATTTGATCCCAAGGGAGGCATGTTGTTTTTTGTGGGAAGAAAGAAAGAAAAGAGAGATGGGTGAGACCCACTCACTGGTCCCGTTTTCTATTTTTTTTTTTCGGAGTTTTCAAACTCCGATAACCGCTGCGCTCTTTATTCCCTCTTTCTTGTTTTCCTTTTTCTCATTCTTTCTTTCCCTTTATCATCTTTTTCCCCTTGCCACCTTCTAATATACCAATCGCCATCTTCTTCTTTTTATAAACCAGATACACTATGAATCTCTTCTTTGGAAAAGCCAAGACCAAGACCACTGCCAAGGATGCCATCTACAAACTACGAGACACTCTGGACATGCTCGAGAAACGGCAAACGTATCTGGAAGCCAAGGTAGAGAATGAATTGAAAATCGCCAAAGCCAATGCTACGAAGAATCGAAGAGGTAAGTGGTGCGGTACAATGGAGAGCAAGGCAAGCTGTGTGGTGTGAAACTAATGGGTTTGATGGATAGTGGCCCTGATGGCTCTGAAACGAAAGAAGGCGTATGAAAGCAACATTGAAAAGATCAACGGGGCTCGTATGACGATCGAAACGCAAATGATGGCCATTGAAAATGCAAATGTGAATCTGGAAACCATGGGTGCAATGCGTGCAGGTGCCGAAGCTATGAAGAATATCCATGGATCAATGTAAGTGTGATCATCCAAGAGAAGACCGACGCTGGATCACTTGACGCTAACGTTATCTTTATCCTGCTCTTTATAGGGACATCAACAAGGTGGATGCAACAATGGACGATATCCGTGATCAAATGGACGTGGCCAATGAAATCTCGGATGCCATCTCTCGGCCAGTGGGCATGGGCGAAGAGCTGGACGAAGACGATCTATTGACCGAATTGGAAGAACTAGAACAGGAAGAACTGGATGCCAAGATGTTAGAAACCCCTGCCCCTGCCGTATACACTCCCAACGTACCCACTCACGAACCAGGTAACTACCTCACAACATGCTTCAAATTACACTCTCTGATCTCTTTATCACCTCTCTCTCTATAGAACGCAAACAGCGGGTGGAAGACGACGAAGAAGAAGAATTGGAAGCTTTGAAGGCTAGCATGGCTTTCTAGTCTTTTGGATCCGTTAGGTTTATATAAAGAGTAGTAGTATTACTTAGTAGTAGTTGTTGCTATGTTTGTGTTTATATCAGTTGGTTGCAAACATCCCATTCCCCCTCCCTTTTTCTATCTTCTGATCTAATAAAATCCAAGAACTCGCAACCGTTTTGACAGACAGTCTTGGCGGCAGTTGGATCAAACTATTTCAAACCCCGCTCGGCGCCTTATCTTCCTCGGGGATCCCCCCTTTTTTTTTTCCGTCCCTCTCTTCTTCCTTTTTTTTTTACTTTTTCGCTCCATGCTGTGCAATATCAAAGTGACAAAAGGAAGCCATCCAGTGGAACTTACCTATGATGGAGATGGACTTCGTATCGATGGTGACTTTAATGCCCACAAGAAAGGTAAACTGTCCCCTCCCCCCTCCCAAAATAGCCAGTACCCCCACCAACTTGCTTTTTCTCTTGTAGCCAAACTCCAACGTGTCTGTGGCTGTATTCCCTTGCCTCCACCGAAAAACCTCTTCGACCCTACCCTGCTGCCTATCGGAAACACCCACCTTCTCCAGGTGTTCTTCGACAACACCACCCATACCATCCACATCCATGCTCTGATTCCAACAAGCCCTGACCAAGACCAAAGCCCGCTGGAGCTTTATCAATTCCGCTATACCGTTGCTATAGGTCAAGAACAAGCTTGCGGCGATTTCTGCACCGAGGTTATGGGAGGTGCTTATCAAGGTAAGTAAGGGGGGAGGGGGCGCGCTTCTTCGACGATGCGGGGGACTGAATGATTTTTTTTCTAGGTACGGCGATGAAGAAACGACTCAAGGTACTTGTCAATCCCTGTGGCGGACAAGGCAAAGCCAAGCAAATCTTTGAAACAAAAGTCCAGCCTCTTTTTGAAGTTGCCAAATGTACAGTGGATGTTCAATGTAAGTCCTGTCTGTCTCTTGTCACCTTGAACTCACACACATTTTGCTGATAGACACCGAGTATCAGGGCCATGCTATCCAGATTGCCCAGGACTTGGATTTGGAAGCCTACGATACCATCGTGACAGTCAGTGGTGATGGTGTGATTCATGAAGTGATCAACGGTCTTTTGCAACGCTCGTCCGGCGGTCTTCTTCCCATTGGTGTGATTCCTGGCGGCACAGGCAATGCGTTGAGCATCTGTCTCTTGGGTGAACAAGCGGGGTTCGATCCCATGGCGGCGGCACTTCAAATCATCAAGGGACGACCTTTGGCCCTGGATCTCTGCTCGGTGACTTTTGATGATCATCGCTACTTTTCGTTCCTATCTCAAAACTATGGCATCACATCCTATGCTGATTTGGGGACGGAGAATATGCGGTAAGTTGAAAAAAAAAAA
>LT554889.1:24602-39643 GCA_900079185.1 Absidia glauca
ACAGTGGAACGAAAACGAGCAAATGGACAAACTGTAGTGTATCATGTGGTCGACTCGGTGTCTCAGTTCAAACAGTCAGACTGGTAAGTGGAAGAAGGAGAACGAAGCAATGAGCAGACGGACTGACCCATTTGATTAGGGATCGGGTATGCTGCGTCTTGGCCTCAGGTCAACAGTGGCAATTCAAAGGCTGGAAATGGGAAAAGCCCTTGGATGTGTTTAGCAACGGTAAGGGAGAACAGCGTCATGTGTACATGGGTTGCTTACTCTTTGGTTCTACATAGTCAAAGGATTCTATCCCAAATGGTCCTCGGATAAGGTGACTGGATCGGCCGCTGAATGGGCTGTCACCTATATGAATGTAAGTACCTGGCATTCCTTTTGTATCCCTCTCACCTCATTTCTCTTTGACGTAGATCCACCGTGATAGGCGCTATATGGACAAGGCTGCCGTCGTAGACTTTTGGCAAAAGTTAGATGCATTCAACGCTAAACAGAAATCCTTTTTAAACTACTGATCAAATAAAACTTTTGTGTATGAATCTGCATTAATCCATTCTTGTAACCCCTTTGCTTATTGTTATCATAGACAAGCTGTAAAAGCTCAACATTTTAAAACTCCGTCCGGGCTATGTTTAAAACGTTTGTCTCCCTCCACCGCTCTTCGCTTCTTCTCCACTTCTTCATCACTTTTTTTTTCTTTACAACATTATAACACAACTTTTGGCTCCAGCACTATCGACATTCATCTTTCAACGATGCAATGGACTCAAGTATCTCTCCTACTCAGAAATCGTCTTCACTTTCTCGCCATGACTATCATACCATGATTAACATTTACCTTTTGCATCATTGCTTCTTTTTTTCATAGTAGATCGAATGGAATGACAACGGATATAGGCCCTCTGGCACCAAGAGCACCCCCTTCCATTGTAGATTCTCTGGCCATTGTACTTTTAGAGAGCACTATTCCTTTGCTCACTCTCTGGGTCCACTATCTCATTCCTTTGCCACTACACCATATCAGTCCTTCCATGGCAAGTACTGTACCCCTCCCCACCTCGACATGTAGCTTAGCCATAGTCTCATTCAGTCAATAAAGCATATTTAAAACCTTCTCTATGAAAATTTACTCTTCCTCTATTACAGGGGGCACATCAATATTAAATTTTGTGGTATACTTGCACAAAGAAACTGAGTTTCCACTGTCACCCAAGCCCAACATACTGACAGTATGAATCATTAAAGCCCTCCTTTTGTCTTTTAACTTTGTCTTTTGAAGATCACATACACCATCACAATGTACCCCTTCCATCCCAGATGATAAAACCGAGGAAGGTACCAAAATATTCAAACCCCGACTTTTGGAAAAAGGACAGAACATCCTCCATGGAAAGGTCCCACTTTTTTAAATCTCATTTTTCTTGTGAACAGAATAGACGACCCACCTTGAAATTTAATATAACAACAGCAATGCTTTCTATCTATCGAATGATACCTAGAAAGCTTTATTTCCTTGGATGAATTGCCGCTTTTTTTTTATCTTTGCAATCAGTCGCTTTTTGGGGCTTCTTGTAGCGTTCACGGGCGCATACATTAGAAAAATGCATCTTTCTTGGTTTCAATCAGACACTATGCATTGTATTGTGTTGCGTGTAAAATTTGGAGATGGATTATCTATCTCGGTTTTGAGAAATAAGCAACTCTTTACAAAAAAGTGGGGGTCAAAAAGGCTACATTTCCAAATTTTCGCTCAAGATTTCAAAATTTCAGAGCCCGCCTAAAAGTCAAGCCTGCGGTACTAAACTCAAGCCTGGATCAAGACATACCTGCTTTTTAGGAGGCTTTCGAATCGTCTGCTGTCCCCCCCCTGGATTGACTTTTAGGCGGCTTTTAAGCGGTGTCTTGCCCCAGGCTTGACTTTTTAGGCGGTCTTTGAAATTCTGAAATTTCGAGCCAAAGTTTGAAAATGTAGCCTTTTTCACCCCCACTTTTTTGTAAAGAGTTGCTTATTTCTCAAAACCGAGATAGATAATACATCTCCAAATTTTACATGCAACACAATACAATGCATAGTGTTCGATTAATACAAATAAAGATGCATTTTTTAATGTATGCGCCCGTGAACGCTACAAGAAGCCCTCAAAAAGCGACTGATTGCAAAGATATCAAAAGTGGCAATTCGTCCAAGGAAATAAAGCTCTCTAGGTATCATTTGATAGATAAAAAGCATTGCTGTTGTCATGTCAAATTTCAAGGTGGGTCCATTACACCGTTTACAAGAAAAATGAGATTTAAAAAAGTGGGACCTTTTCATGGAGGATGCTCTGTCCTTTTTCCAAAAGTCGGGGTTTGAATATTTTGGTACCTTCCTCGGTTTTATCAACTGGGATGGAAGGGGTGCATTGTGATGGTGTATGTGAGCTTCAAAAGACAAAGTCAAAAAACAAAAAGAGGGTTTTCATGGCTCATGCGCTTTGCTACGATCCTTTATTTGTAGACTAATTGCTTCTGATAGCTAGAAATCGTGGAAGAGGCAATTATGTGAGTCAGGTAAGTGTCAAAATTGATAACCAAAGTTGAATAGTCTCTACTTGATCGAGCAGGACGATTACTGTGAAGCAAATTCGAGAATGAGATGAGCCTACAAGTCATTTTGGAAAGAAGTTAAAAGGTGAGCACTATCGGACTTTTAAATTTCTGGTGGCTCGATAAGTTGAAAAAAATTCTTGTCGCCGCTTTTTTCGTTTCTCTTCCTCTCTTTTAAATACACGGCAATGAACTTGTTATTCGAAAAGACGAAGCACGTCCGCCACAGTGAATTCCAGGCCGTCATACTGGCTGGCTATGGAAGCAGCAACAGGTACATTATCTTGCCGAAAGAATGGGGAATGAGAAAGGGTTGTGTCATTAACACTATTCTTCACTGACTCGACTTGCTTAGATTGTATCCTATATCCGAAGACGATAACTTGCCCAAAGCTTTATTACCAGTCGGAAACAGACCCATGATTGCTTATACTTTGGATTGGTTGGAAAAGGCAGGCATCTATGGTAATATATCACAATACAAAGAACAGGGATGTGTGCAGCAGCCTTAGATCTATAGTGTCAACTCACGGATTCACCACTTGTCTTTTAGATGTGATTGTTGTCATTCAAACGACGGGCAATGCTCAGCAAAAGCTATCTGGCTACTTGTCAAGAAACTACACCGGCAGCGTCCACTGTAATGTGGTGGGCGTCGAAGAAGATTGCGAAACTGCTGAAGCTTTGCGTGCTATCAAGGACAAGATTGACGTAAGTACAAGTGCAGATGTGGGGTAGAGGTATGAATCACAGAACTCATGCTGTCTATTACACTGTTGTATGATTGGGATACGGTAGCGTGACTTTTTGGTACTTCCTTGCGATTTGATGACAGAGTTGAACCCGAAGGAATTCCTTGATCAGCATCGAGTCAATGGATCAACCATGACCGCCCTATTCTACGAACCCAGCAACCTGGAACCTGCTAGCAAAGATGATGGTAAGGCAAAAGGCAACGTTGACGAATAATGATGAGTGGATGACTGACTGTTTCGTTTATAGAACTCCTTCCTTATGTTGGTATCGAACCTACCCGGGACGCTCTTGTATACAAGGCTAGTAGGTCAGATGAAGAAGACTTCTCGATGCGCATGTCTCTTCTTACCAAGTAAGTACCCAGGTGAATGCACACAGAACTCTATCGGCTACTAATGGAGGGAGGGGGTATTACATGTGTATTCCAGGTTTCCACGTGTGCGTATTCACACCGATCTGCAAGACGCTCATCTCTACATATTCAAACGATGGGTCATTGATATGGTGGTGGACAAGGAATCTATTGCTAGCATCTCTGATGACTTGATACCCATGTTGGTGAAGTGTCAATATCAAAAGAAGATGGTGGAACGGGAAAACGTTGAACAATGTAAGTACAACAGAGCATGTTGTGCCTCGGACCATGATTATGACCATGACCATCCTTATCTTTTCCTTTTATATCACTACTAGATGCCTCTTCTTACAAAAACCTACTACAAACCGCCCTCTCGCTATCAACTACAGCCTCCGACGATATCGATGAAGATGTGTTTATGCCTGATCCTATCCGTCCTTCCTTCAAGAGCCCGGTGACCACCCAAGTATTCATCTACCGCGACGGCTTTTGTGGACGAGGCAACAGTATGACGGCATACACCGAGCTGAATCGTCATGTAAGTGATGATGCGCCGGTAGTGGAAAGGGAAGCAACACTCTCTTACTCCTTTTGACTTACTCCTTTTCTCTTTGTATGGAATAGGTGATCAAGCAAGGTAATGCCATTCCTCGTATCCCAGCAACCGCAGAAGTAGCACCAAAAACCCAAGTAGGCAACGACTCTATCATCGGCGAACACACCAAGATTGATGAACGGTCCTCGGTGAAGAAATCCTCGGTCGGGGCTCATTGTGTGATTGGAAAGAATGTCAAGATTGCCAACTCTGTGATCATGGACTTTGTAGTGATTGGTGACAAGTAAGTCGGAGAAAAGAGACTATAAAGGTTGGAGGTTTCATGGAAACTGATGCTCTACATTTGGTTTCGCTAGTGCCAAGGTGGATGGTTGTGTGATCTGCAACAATGCGAAGGTATTGGACAAGGCTGTGCTGAAGGATTGCGAAGTAGCCAGTGATTTTGTCGTGGAAAAAGAAAGTAAGTGGTCTTGAAATCAGGTTTTTATGGCTTTGGGTTACATTGGTACTCATCTCTCTATGCGTTATTGTAGGTCAAATCAAGGGTGAAAAGTTGGTTGCATTTAGAGAAGCCATCTCATAGGATGTCTACTGATGATCTTAGTCTAGTAGGATAAATAAGATTAGACAGGTTTAGTGTGGTTACTGTGTAGTTAGTGAGAGAGTGACCCTTTTGTATAGAAAATAAAGCAAACATTCTTCTTTTGGTGGACTGATTTTATAATTTAGGGTTTGTAGGATGGGTATGATGATGGAGTGAGGGCAGTAAAAAGAACGATGAGGGCAACGCTCTATACCGCATATGGGTTTGACGCACAAACAGGATCGTGTAACATTATTATGTACTGTGAATTCTATAGAACGCATTGTGATAGGATAGGAGCGCAGAATGGGAGAGCGTAGGAGGAGGTCGAATGCCCCCCTCTCTCGGCGGAGTTCGAATATGAAATTTGGCGCTATATATTTTGCCCTTTTCCCCTCTCTTCCCTCTTTCCCTCTCTTCCCTTTCTTTCTTTTGAACTTTCTGTCAAACTACTTTCTTTATACATATATACTCATACCAAAACATCATGTCCTTATCAAGCTATAGCAGTAGTGGTTACTCATCAGGTACAGTACTTGTGGACAAGCTACACAGTGATGAAGCAATGGCTTTAGCTACCGCTTGGCAAACAAGTCTTGTCGAAAATGTAGGTTACTTACTTTACTACTTTACTTTAATAGTTGGTCGACTTGAACAATTCAAAACGCAACATGAGCTGGCAAGAAACTTTTATGATGATGTGGAATTCTGTCCATTATCAAGCTTTGATGAGGTAAAACTGCCAACAACGAGACACGCAAAGTATCAAGATGGGAACTAACTAACATGTTTAACAGGTGGCAGCTCATCGTAACCGGATACAACAACGGTCGCCCTATTCCTCTCCAAGGTCCTCACCTCCTGTTAGCTATAACTCGACGGCATCTCCACCAAAGCGAAAAGCTATCCCTATCATCAATCCGGAAAACATGACTCCAGTGGCAGTAGGCCAGCAGCATCAGCAGCCGTATGGCCACCACCAGCAACAGCAGCATCCTCATTACCATCATCAACAGCAGCAGGATTACTTCCCAACGGCTCAGTGGCAATCCTATACCCAAGAACGTCCGTCTTCTTCGTCGTCATCATCCGGCTCCTCTCTGTCTTCCTCGGCCTCGATGTTCTCACCTTCTTCTATGATCCAGAATCATGTTATTCCCATCATCAACCCAAGCACTGGTCAAGCACTCTTGCATCACCCTATGTACGATGTCACTGTCCGATAAACATTGGTGTGTATATTCCCCTTCCCCTTCTCCCCTTGGTTACTTTTGATATAGCCCAATTATCTATTTCTCTTAACTATCTGTCTGTCATCATATCTTTATATCATGTATCATTGCTCCCTTTCTTTACTTATTCTTGTTTTTACCCCTTGCATCTTCTCTCTCTCTTTCTCTCTCTTGTTTGTCCATTTGACTCTTTAAATAAATAACATCAGTACATACAAAGCACAGTTACACATCGTCATTGGTCACGCTACCATGTAGTCTTACTTTTTTTTCGACTTCTTTTGACTTGTCGCTATAGTGAATGACACTTGTTACTGCTATACTACTTCATTGACAGTCTGTCTTTTCCATCATTACCCTTTCTCACATCTCTGACAATCGCATAAGAGAAAGGTGGATCATCATCTTTTATGTGTTTTGATGTTCACCTTGTTTGTCCCAAAACGAGGGATCGTACATCTCGTGCAAAGTTTAGCATGGTTTCTCTCTGCGAATAGCTGGTCATGTTACTCAAAAGTCCCTAAAATGGCAGTTCGGCTGGTTCTCAATGGCTTTTGGAGGTCGAATATGATACGCTTCAAATCAAGTTTAGTGCATTCTTCCTTGTGTGTGTGTGTGTCTGCTTTTGCATTATGTGCCTTCATCAGGGAAAGTTTAGTAGACTAAACTCTTTCCGCAAAGGAATGGTTGGTTTTTTAATCTCGGGGTTTCAAAAGGATCATCACAAAGCGACGAAAATCACTGTTTCATCGATAGGGCTTTTGCATATCCCCAGGGCAACCAAATTGAGATGAGAATCAAGCCTCGCCAATTCGTAATTATTACTCGTAATATTTCTAGGGAAGGAGGTAGTAAAGCGAGGACAGTGCTGGTAGGCAAGGATTGTCATCCAAGGTTCAGAGTGGTACAGTCAGTCAAAATGATTTTGAAACTCCGACCCTTTCATTTCCTTGACTTAATGGGGGAATCCAAGATTTTTTTATTTTTCGCTTCTTGTTCTTCTCTTTTCCCGCCTTCCATCTACATTTCCTCCAATCCAACGATTTCTACAACACACATCCTATAGCCCTACTATCTTCTACCCTCCTTCTTGTCTCTAAACTCCATCCTTGTTGTCCTGGTGTTGAAGATCTTCTACCGGCAGTAAGTACAATTTATGATCGGCCATCTAGTCGGAAAGGAACAAGGGGAAATCTTCTTGGATACAATTACTAATCCTTCACCGCCTTTATTCTTATAGACTCACCTACTCCAAATGCCACGAAAGACACTATTCAGTAGAACTCATCGACAAGACAAAGACAAGGACTCTGCGAAAAGTAGAGGTGCAAAGGAAACCGCCCCTCCTCAGCCAACGAAACCAACCGCTGTTGTGAACTCTTGGACGGAAGCTGCTCTCGAAAAGGCAAATATGGCGGTTCTTTACGACTTTACTGGATCACCGAAACAAGCTCTCGATGCATACAATGAAGCTATTAGTCTCCTCGATAAGGTGTTTGGATCAGTTACTGACGACTGTATGGATCAAACTCGACTGAAGAAGATTGTAAGTAAGATTCAGGTCCAACTGACAGCCAGGGAAAGAGGATATAAAAGTGCATGTGCTGACATCTGCTATTCTTTGATTTTACTTGCCTTTTACAGTATGAATCTTATACGGACCGTGTGGCAACTTTGACCCATCAAATCAATAACAATGAACTTGATGCAACTCCTTCTGTCAGCATTCCTGTGGCCCAGCTGTCGCAAGGTCCACTACCTCCACCACCAATATCAGCAGACGATTCAGAGAACTCTTCCCTACCAACGCCGTCAGACTCTCCAAAGGGACACACCGATTGCCGCCGACCCTCTTTGTCATCTCGATCAGATCAGGAACCAGCTAAATCATCTTTTTTAAACTCTAAGAAGCCGGCAATTCCACCACCACCACCACCTGTGCCTGATAAATTACCCTATGTGCCGGTACCACCACCACCAAAATCGCCTTCCGGATCGCTTTTTGGATCGATGTTTGTGAAGAAACATGCCAGCAAAGAACAGCTCAAGCCAACATCATCATCGCACTCTTTATTCTCCATGCCTGGACCATCCAAAAGCACCCCTACGTTATCCATGAACAAGTCCCCAAAATCTTGGAAGAAGCAATGTAAGTGATATCTCTGTTATCAGGAGACGGTAGCTGTTACTACTAGTGGTACTCACGAACCTTTTGACCCATCCTATAGCATCTAAGAAGAAACAAAGACACTCGACGGAATTGGAGACAGTAGAAATCTCACCACCAACATTCAGCTCCTCCAAGATCGACTTGACAACCCTGACCCTTCCTGATGTGGATATACCCAATGACGACGATTATTTCGACCTTCATTCGACCATGGAAACAAAGAACCTGCTGTACTCAAGACCTGAACCAATGCTGGCGTCTCTTCGGGATCTCCATGAAAAGCATGCCGACAAAAGCGATACTCATAGTCAGCAACAGGAAGAAAATGATCCGTCCCACCACAACAACACTGATGAAATCAT
The DNA here is from genome assembly GCA_900079185.1 of Absidia glauca. Classification (NCBI taxonomy): domain Eukaryota; kingdom Fungi; phylum Mucoromycota; class Mucoromycetes; order Mucorales; family Cunninghamellaceae; genus Absidia; species Absidia glauca. The sequence goes on from LT554889.1 coordinate 33,209, forward strand.
AGGGATCAAGAGTGGTAGCACTGCAACTAGAACAAGGTCCTCCTCCTCATCATCATCCAACAACACTGCCTGCAGATACGAACCTCAATCCAAATCATATGCATCCTCTCTTCTTACCGGCAACTCCTCCATTTACTCTCCAACTCGATCATCCTTCTATTCGACAACATACACCTACCGAGATGAAGACGAGTACTCTATTGCCTCTTCAAAGTATCCACCGTCGCAATCTCTCCTTCTGCCCGATATCAGCACTGGTAACAACAACTCCTCCTTCTTTGACGAAACATCTGATTGTGCCATGGAAAGTCTGGCCAAGCTTCTGGCCGACTCTGCCGCCACCATGCCTGATCGCCCTCGTCGAACAACCGGTCCTGGGGCCTCCATTGCTGCTGTCATTGAAGAACCAGAGCCAGAACTGTCATCCTCATCATTCTTGACTTCAACAACCACAACAACCACAACAATAGGTGCCACCAGCGATTCTGAATCGAATCGAGCTCGATCAAATACTACTCCATTGGATAGATCGCCTAGCTCAAAAAGTGTCTCCTCCACCAAATCCCGAGATTCAGCACATAGCAGTAGCAGCTCAAAACGCAACAAAAGCAGCAAAAGCAGCAAAAGCAACAACGGTGATGATCCTTCTGTCACTCCTTTACCATCCAACAGCTCCAAGTCTATCTCATTCTGGAACAAGCGAAACAAAGCATCCTCTAAAACGACGAAACCAAAGACGATCAAGACATTACCGCCACTGCATATGAACGATACTGAAGCCGACTCTCTCTTGTCACCCCTTGGTGGTTCAAACTCAGCACCTTCAACTCCGAGGTCCATAGCAACCAGCATCGGTCAAGCATTCCTATCGCCCACCTCAACAACAGCGCCTCCCTCTTCTTCCTCAAAACGTCTAGCGATACCACCTTCGGCACCAACGACACCTCATCATACATACTTTGGCGCGGAAATCACATCTACAACAAAAAGTAAAGGCATTGATGTGACCACCATCATGGATCCTTCCACTCACAACGAAACCAACAAACAACCGAAACTAATGGCTCGACTACTTCAAAGTATGGAAGAAGGTGGATATGTGACCGAGCGAATTCATGCGCCCAAGCAACTCTGGTACCAGAATCAAGTTCGACTACCCGCCATTGATGCCAAGATCACTTCCTGCGAACAACTCTTGGCCCTCCTCCACCGAATGCATACCCATACTCCCCACTTTGGCGCTTTTTCTCAAAAGGATATTACGACCGAGGCTTTGCATGATCTAGGCCGGCTGGAACATGTCTTGGATCAAATCAAGCAAAACTTTGGCAAAGTGACTTTTGATGCCTCTCTTGCACCGCCTACTCCCACAGCATCATCATCGCACTCCATTCATCCTTCATCAGCATCATCTACCGCATACCAACAAGCATCCTCACACCCACCGCCACCAGATAACCTCAAGTCGATTACCGATCCAATGGCGCAATGGGGAAACAAACTATCAAAGTCCGTTGAACGGATGAGAATCGAAGCCAAGTCATCGTAAGTCAACTGTCACATCACATTTAACTATCATGCTCACCTCTACTTTTTCTATCCTAATAGGGAAGAACAAGTGCATGCCTATATCTCCACCCTAATTCGCCTGTTTTCCATGGCCAGTGTACTAGGTAAGTTGCATTGAAAAAAAAAGGGCGGGAGGTGAAAAATCTTGCTCATATTTTTCTCGCTCGGATAGATGAATGGCGGGATACATTAATGGAGCTCTCTGGATCCGTACCGATGAATAAGGCTTATCTTTATGATCTTATACTCCAAAAGACTATGATGTGTACTGGTACACTTCATACTGTGGTGTGTAGTTTTGTCATGCGCGATTTTGCAATCTTGTTGAACAAGTGGTTGAAACGTTGCCGTGATTGGACGTTGGATGATTAGCTTCCCCCCCCACTCTCCTTTGTCACTCTAGTTTACTCTCTTTGTGATTATACTTTAGACACTCATATATCATCTTTGATTCAAATCTAATGCTAACTGACTAATAAACATACAAGTATAAACACTTTTGTCTCTTACATCATACAGTTTGCGTGGTGAATGTGGATAGGCAGACTGTGTAATAGCATAAGACAGAATTCAAATCCCGACCCGAAGCAATGTATAAATTCAGATTTTTCCCTCTCGCTGCATTCCTTTGCTTCTTCTTTGTTTCCCCATCGCTTTTTTTTCTTTCTATCGACATTGGCACCACACTAAAAACGACTCGCCTCTATACAATGACCTTGAACGACGAACACTGGGTAACTCTCTCCTTTTTACCATCGTTCCATCTTTGTCTTACCACAGCTAACATTTGCCTTTTGCATCGTTCCTCTTTCTTTTGACACTAGATCGGCTACGACGATGACGACGGCAATAGGGACGACGACGATGCTAATGATGACTCCACCACTGCTTCATGTCGCCCAAAAAGGCTCTTTTTTAAATCTTCAAACGTAAAAAACATGGGGAAACCCTTGCAAATTTTTTTTTAGGTGCACTCCCATTCCACTGTAGACTCTCGTAGTCCAACTTACTAATAAAAATATACCAATTATTTGCCCATACCCTTCCGCTACTATCACTGGTACTTTTACACAGCTTGGCCGTCTTTGTCCACCTCCATTTGCTTACTTTTTACAGCAGTTTAGTCATTCCCATTACAATAGCTTGTTACCATTAGACACTAGCTTAACTATGCCCCCAAACATAGCCTGTACCATAACCCTTTAAACCTATCCCATCAATAAAGCATACTTGAATTATCCTATGAAAGACGTGTTTCTCAAATCCACAACCACGACAATACCATGTACATTATAAAGACCAAACTACAGGAGATGAGTAGCTCACCATTGACAATTCCTAAAACACCATTAGTTTACTAGTTGTATTGAATTTAATGACATGTACATGATCGTAAGGTCTATCTTCGCATAAATACAAATTTTTATTGGTACAATGGGATCAACGGGCTATGGGACAGACTATGTTTGAGACCGGAGTTAAGCTAATGTGTAAATGGCGACGGTTTGTAATGCGATTGACTAAGCTACTGTAAAAATCAGGCAAATGGAGACGGACAAAGACGGACAAGCTGTGTAAAAGTATCAGTGATAGTAGCGGAAGGGTATGGGCAAAGATTTGTTATATTTGTATTAGTAACTTGGACTACGAGATTCTACATTGGAATGGGAGTGCACCTAAAAAAAAATTTGCGAGGGTTTCCCCATGTTTTTTACAATTGAAAATTTTAAAAAGAGCCTTTTTGGGCGACATGAAGCAGTGGTGGAGTCGTCATTAGCATCGTCGTCGTCCCTATTGCCGTCGTCATCGTCGTAGCCGATCTAGTGTCAAAAGAAATAGGAACGATGCAAATGGCACAAAGTTAGTAATGGTAAGTAAAAGATGAACATGACGTGAGAAGAGGAGAGTTACCGTTCGTTCGTTCGTTCGTTCGTTCGTTCGTTCGTTCGTTCGTTCGTTCGTTCGTTCGTCCTTTGTTCGTTCGTTCGTTTGACGTCGTGGAGTAAAGAGAATGAAGGAGCAAAATAATAGGACGGGCTCAAAAAAGAAATTTTATAGCCAATCGGGGTTTGAAATCTAGAGTGCATAGGCACACATTGTTGGAGGAGTGTGTGGGCAGGGGCGGTTTTATCTTCATTTCAAGTTGGGTCCCATCTATGACCGGGACTGAAGTCAGGGACTCAGAGAATCCCCCACCATGTAAACCCTTATCATCAGCAAAATTCAGGATACGCAGGTTGGTTCTGTCCGGATGGTGCTGTCTGTAGCATTCCCGGGTCAAGTGTCAGCGTTTGGAACACTTACGACTTTTTAGTATATAGAGCTTGTTGGGGCACTGCAATCTGGGCGCTCTCGCCATACTTTCTGACAGGTAAACCTCAAAGAGCGTTCTATGGGAGAAACATACTCTATAGAAGTTGAGGTGACCCGGCCCACTCAGGGGAACAATGTTTATATGGAAAAGTTGGCGGAGGGCTCATCAAAATGTTAAACTCCGACCGGCTAGCTGGATTGAAAGCATGTTTAGAAAGCCGTAGAGAGAATCTCTGTGCCTTGGTATGGAATGAAATTCACTACTGACAAGTGAATCATGCTATAAAGGACGATAGGGTATGTGCTTGATTCAGCGAGTCAAACTAAAGGATGTTCATGTCTTTTTACTTTTACGGCAGACCTAGTGGTCGGTCCCTGTCGTGAAAAATAAAGTCACCAAGTCGGAGTTGAAATATTTTTTGACCTGACATTTATTTTTCATTGTGTTGTTTTTCTCCTCTTCTCTTTCCTCTATCCTCTTTTCTTTCCATATCTCCCCTCCTTTTTGACCAGCAAAGTGTAGGAAGCTGGACGATCGATTCACTTTGCCCCGTTTCTTCTCTTCTTCTTTGTCATCCTTGACCTCTTGATATCCCACCCGCATTCTCTTTTATCATGTCGCAACAATATCTTCAATGCTCACACACACTCCTTGTCAATGTCTTACGGGCCATCGTCTCCAAATCAATAGCATCCTCACCCACTACAACTTCAGCAATGACGACATCAAGTAGGAAGACGATTCACCTGGGGAAAACGTTACAAGGATCGACATCTCCGGGACTATGGCAAGCAAGACATCAACTTCTCGCCACCCCGTCAAGCCGACACTTTTATTCCAGCCTATCGACAATGACTTCCACCTCCACCTCCTCGTCCTTTTCCACCAACACTACAGCATCCGAGCATGACGACAACGACTACATGATGGACTCACTCTTGGATGATTCGGATCGTCACACTACCACCAAACCCTCCGGTCGGCGAGACTACTCCCTCAAGAAACCGCAAATGATCTATCGACCCCTTCTCGACAAATGGGTGAATGCAGCCCACTTTAAAGAACCGAAGAAGAAGCCCAAGACGGTGGCGGATTACAACAGATACATTCTATTTGCAGTGCGGAACGACCAACAAAACAAAGCTATCAAGTGCTTTCGTGATATGGAGCGATGCGAATTGAAGCCAGATACCGTCACCTATACGTCGATCATCATTGGATACAGTCGGCAACTCGATATGGTGCGTGCGAAGAAATGGCTGAAGCGAATGCGGGCGAATGGGGTGCAACCGGACGTTTACACTTACACCAGTATGATTGACGGCTATATGCGACTCTGTGATGTGGATCGGGCCGAAGGTGTCTTCCGGACGATGATGCAACGACGAGTACAACCCAACATTGTCACCTACAACGTCCTGATGCACCACTCTGTAGTACAGCTGGACACCGACACTGCGATCAAGTTTTGGACCAAACTCAGCAATCTGGGCCTGGCAGCCGATGTCTACTCTTATGCAATCTTGATTCAAGGGCTTGGCAACGAGGCGATGGTGGACGAAGCTTGGCGGGTATTCGAGAAGATGAAGAAACAGGGTGTGGATGTCAATCATGTGGTGGCCACGACGCTGATGGGGATCCATGTCAAGCATAAAGATAACTCGTATGGGATCCAGCTCTTCCAGGACTTTTTTACTCAGCGACAGCCACAACAACTAATGTCGCCGACGAATCACACTCGCAACATTGTCCTGAATGCCGCCATGGGTCATATCGAAGTGTCGCAGATCAACACCTATTACAATGAATTCCTCACCCTCGTCGACGGCAACACCCCTCCTTCCTCACCATCACCACTGTGGGGCGACCAAGTGAAATCCAGCAACCATGTCTTCACCTATACCTCCTTCATGCGGGCATTTTTACGGCACAACGATATTGGGATGGTCAGTCAAGTGTATCAAGACATGATCGCACGAAAGGTGAAGCCGACGGTGGTGACTTTTGGCACTCTGATGTTGGCGCATGCGTTTGTCCCTGATCCCCAGGCGTGCGAAAATATGCTCAAGGAACTCAAAACACATGGCGTCAAGGTGAATGTGGCGCTCTATACGATCTTGATGCGGGCCTGGGCAAAAGCAAAACAATGGGAACAAGTCAAACGGGTCTACGATAATATGAAGGCCGAACAGATCCAACCGAACAAGTTGACCATGGAGGTGTTGCGCTGGGCAAAGGAAAGAACGACGGTTACTACATAGAATTCCCCCTCCTCCTCCTCTTTTATTACATGATTTCTCTCCCCCCTCCTCTCCTTCACTATTGTACTTTTCTATTCACTTTTATTGTATATACTTTGTTTACACTCCACTCTTCTCTACTCGTCTTGATACCAATAAAAGTCCCTCGAGAAAGTTGAACATGATCTTCTCGGCTAAACTCTAAAAGTGGCTTTTCTGGAGTGGGCGGCTGCCTTTTTGACCGGGGTTGAAATTGTATTTTATGCTGGAAATTCTTCAATCCCTCTTTCTTCCCCCTTCTTTTTTTTTTTT
>LT554889.1:49281-89441 GCA_900079185.1 Absidia glauca
AAGGAGCGGAGTTTATGCACCCCCTGAGCCTACACTGAGCCTACCCCTCATACCATCTTCACACTCCGACAGATCGCTCCAGAGCCCACAGATCTATCCAAACTTCAATCCAACATATCTCGCCCGGAAATGCACCTAGACCACTCATTTTACCCTCAAAACGACCGGAGGGAGCCCAGTTGTAAACTCCGCAAATTCAAACTCAGATTGGAGCTCCGGCGGCTGAGTTAGGACCGATTTTGTGATGTCGATTTTGTTGAAATCCTGGGTTTTGTTCAGAGTGGTAGTACAAAGGTTCAGGGTTCGAACCCGGCGCCGGTCAAGTCGAAGCAGAGTTGAGATCATCAAGTGGTGCTTATGGGGCGGGTCCAAAAAGTCGACGGATAAAGAAAATGCAGGTTTGATGATCTACAAACTTCGATTCTGTTACAAAGAATGACTTTTCCCTTTGAATCTTTTGCTTGCTTCTTATTGCTTCATCATCACTTTTTTCTTGCCTTGGACATGGTATCTCAGCACGAACGATTTTTCCCTCGATACAATGATCTTTAATGACGAAAGCAAGTTAACTCTCTCCTCGTCACCATCTAGTCCATCTTTGTCTTGCATTGGCTGGCGTTTACCTTTTGCATCTTTACTCCTTTTTGCTTGGCAGGTTCAACAGAATGGCAGCGGACATTGGCTCGCTGGCACCAGGGCATGAGTGATATGGTGGACACGCACTTAGATTAAGGATTTGGCACAAGGGATTACTAACGTGGGAAAGTTTTCGCAAATGTTTTCGGGGTGCCCTCACTTTTGGTTGTAGATTTTATAGCCATTATACTTTCAAACAGTGCTACCAATTAGCTATCTTCCTTTTGCCCATTATTTCTGACACTTTTTGTGCCGCCGTACAGCTCTTCCCTCCTTCGTTCTCTTGGTCACGACACTAGGATAGTCATTCCTATTCCTGTATATACCTTTGCAGACTTCCCCCTCCTCTTATAGCATATTATCATTTGCTCAATAAAACGTCTTTGAAACCATCTCCATGACTACCCTTTAGATTCATATAGCCTAACTTGAGTGAGGGACCAAGATCCCGTTGGTGTTCCTCATGTTTAACTTGACTGATTTGCCTTTTGAACTCAGTCTACATAAACACCATGCGTTCCTGGCATCCTCCAGTTCTGAAACCAAAAAGCAGCCAAATTTTTCAAACGGCATTTCTCGAAAAATATGGATGGACCATCCTCCATGAAAAGGGTTCTTTTAGTTGGACATAGATTTTCTCATAAAAAAGATTACAAACCTTACCTCAAACTTTACATGAGGAAAATAGTTCTTCTTATCTGCAGATTGATGCCAAGGAAAGTATGTTCCAGTGGATAAAATACCCACTTTGGGGCCTCTGGAAACAATCGCTATTTTAGGGTTTGCTGTAGTGCTCAAAGGCGCATACAGCACAGATATACTCCAAGTTTGGTATCATTCAATAGGTATACATTTTATCTCGCCCCATGTGGTATATGAAGATGGGCTATCCTTATCGTTTTGGAAAAACGGGGCAAATTGTCACAAAAATTTAGAACCGAAGATCGTAAAGTTTCTAAAAAAGTCAATTTTTTCAAACGCCGCCTTTTCAAACTCTTGTATGCCATCGGTCAAAACATGGCGTCCGATGCATGTCAGAGCTTCCAAGATGATTGGAGCATGTTCAACAGAGTGTAGTCATAAAAATGGTTAAAAGTAGATTTTATTCACTGAATGAGACTATGGTTAAACTATATGTAGGACTTGCCATGGATTGACGAAATCCAGAGTGATGAGCTACAGAATGAAGGAGGGAAAAGCTGGTCATCGGTGCCAAGAGAGTTCGTGGTAGTGTCCAAAGAGAATGAGCTAAGGAATAGTGTCTTTCTGAAGTACAATGGCCATGGGGTCTACAATGCAATGTGAGTGCACCTAAAAGATATTGCAAGGGGTTTCCTATGTTTTTCGTAATTCCTTGCGTCCAATTCCTAATCTAAGCCCATGCCCACCCAGTCCTGGTGCCAGAGAGCCTGCATCCATTGCCAACCTGCTGAATCTGCTAAGAAATAAAAGAGTAAAGAATGAATGATGTTAATGTCAGCAACGTAAGAGAGAGGTGGAACTTTTATGAGGCGTGTGTGTGTGGGGGGGGGATGCCCGAGCGAAGGCGAAGAGTAGCCGCTGGTTACAAAGACCAAACTAAAGATGAGTAGCTCATCATCGACATCTCTTTGAACATATTCTTTTGAAACCCTAGCGGTCTGTCGTGTCAGGCACTAGTTAGACCAAAAGGTGTCAACACCATAGTTTAAACACCGTCAAGCGACGAAGTAGACAATGAAAAAAGGGTCAGGGCTTGGCGCACCAGGTGATTTGTACCGCTACATACCAAAGTCTCTGAGATCACTGGTGCTTATGCAAAAGAACAAAGTCAAGGAGATGGGTTCGAGTAGGTTTTTTATTGACTGAATGAGACTATCTACATGTCCTAGTGGGTGGCAGTGAATACTAGTGTAATGAGCTGAGGAAAAGGGAGGAGGAGAGCAGACCAGTGTTATCCAAAGTAGCAGTAGTAGTTAGCGCTGGGAATGGGTCAAGGGATAGTGCACTTTATCGGTACAATGGCTAAGGAATCTACCATGGATAGGATGAGTCCACCTAAAAAAAAATTGCGAGGGTTTCCCCATGTTTTTTACATTTAAAAATTTTAAAAGTGCCTTTTTGGGCGACATGAAGCAGTGGTGGAGTCGTCATTAGCATCGTCGTCGTTCCTATTGCCGTCGTCATCGTCGTAGCCGATCTAGTGTCAAAAGAAAGAGGAACGATGCAAAAGGCAAAAAGTTAGTAATGGTAAGCAAAAGATGAACATGACGTGAGAAGGGGAGAGTTACCGTCCGTTCGTTCGTTTGCTCGTCCGTTTGTTCGTTTGTCGTCGTGGAGTAAAGAGAATGACAATGTGGAAAAAAAGTGATGACGAGGGGAAGGAGGAGCAAAAGTAAACGACGGGCAGAGAAATAATTCTTATAGCCGAGTCGGGGTTTAAACTTCAGAATGGGTGCAAGGATGGTGGCGCTTGCTGTTGTGGTGGTGAAGGCGTTTAACGGTGATGGTAGTTGATGTTGACAGAATGGTGATGACGGCGAGGATGTTGTCAGGACAGAAGAGCTGCCATCACTGTAGTTGATGTTAAGGCTAAGGGAAGCCTTTCCCGCAACCAACTGGGAGATGTCGTCGTTAGTGGTGGTGGATGTCATCGTTAAAAGTCATTCCGTATAGTCTGTGGCAGAAGAGGTGCCACGGCAAAGTTGATAGTAAGAAATCCAGTGATGGGAAAGGAAAGAAGAAAGAATAAAAGATTCGTGGAAAAAGTGTAGACTTGATAGCCTGAAGCGGAGTTAGAAATACAGTGGGGAATTTTCTGGAGGGGCTATTTTTTATTTTCAATCGCCGCTTACTACCAGAGTTTCCACCTGCCAGATAAACATTTGTCTCTCTTCCCGCTCTATTGCTCTTTTTGTGTTGACATGCTCAGGTCCGTCCATCGATCGCTTCACACATCCAAGAAACCTCAACAATTTCTTTATGGCTGGGGAAACACACAGGCCTTACCATTGACACGAGCACCCAGTATCCTTACCCAACCGACTTTACTCTGCGATGAATCCGATTATGCTCTTCCAGTAAGTGTGTGTTTCTTTACCCATTACGTTTTGCTAACGTTATTCTTCCTAGATAAATGAAGTTGTCAATCATATGGCTGCTGGCTGGGCACATTCGCTCTTAGGAACTTCGAGCCATGTGTATGGTTTTGGAGTCAATCAGTCTTACCAAATAGGTAACCTCACCCCTTTATAAGTGTCCTTACTGATCGGTTTGTCAATAGGTACTGTGGATTCGCATCATGTATCTTATACCTTGAAGCAAGGCGAAACCTTGCGTGGATTGGCATGTGGGCGGGAGCATTCTCACCTTGTCGTTGGCGATCCTCAAGACACCGTCGACACGATTTACAGCATGGGCAACAACATGTATGGACAGCTAGGCACAGGCGAGAGCAAGTCGACTCGGCCTGGCGAACTCATGGCGACACAACAGCCTGCAGCGATCCACGGCTACGAAGGCGAGCGGATTGTGGATATTGTATGTGGAATGGACAACACTGTGTTTGCTACGGGTAAAGAAGAAAATAAGGTTATATTTAGGGAGATCATCGCAATGACTAACTTTTGGGGTGGGGAGGAAGATAGAAACAAGATGTATGCCATGGGATGGGGTGCTGATGGTCAGCTGGGTCAAGGCCACGATCAATCTGATGATCAGAGTGTACCGAGCTGCCTACCTCTGGAAGGTCCTCTTCAGAAACTCTCCAGCTCAACTGACTTTACATTGGCACTGTTAGGTAAATGATCAAATCGAAGGGTACCCTTGAAAATGAGGAGACTGATACATACTGTACATACATTTGCTCTTTTAATTAGGAGACGGACGACTTTGGGTATGGGGTAATTCGGAATATGGTCAAGGCATGCAGGGTACCAAGATAGATCGGGTAAGCAAGCTTTCTGTATGGTCACGTACTAAAGTGTATGTCTTTGTAGATACTTGCCCCTCTTCCTGTGACGGTGCTGGATCAAGTGGTGGTGGTGGATGTTGCTGCTGGTGGTCCCTTCTCCGTCATTCTAACTGGTAAGGCTCATGACACACATACTAGGCTACTCCGCTGATTTGGTTTCTTTGTAGAGGATGGATCTGTATATACTTGTGGCTATGGATGTCTAGGGCAAGGAAAGGAGGTGCTTGAAACACTCACTCTACAAAAAGTGAAAGGGTTAGACAGGGCTATTCGGGTTTTTGCCGCAACGGACTATGCTGCAGCTATCTCAGGTACAAAGGCACAACCAACAAAAAGAGGCAAATCGTTATTTATTGTTTGTATCTTGTTTCTAGAATCTGGTGATTTGTTTACATGGGGGCTTAACGGATCAAGTGGTAGATTAGGATTGGGACATCATCAACATGAATATGTGGCCAAACAAGTGGATATGGAAAACAATACAGTCGTGGATGTTGCTCTTGGAACCAATCATGCTCTGGCCCTTTGTGTATAGTTAGTAGATTAGATTATCCTTTTTGTTGGGTCGAGAGAATAAAGAAAGGCGTCCTACCATATTAGATCACATGTAGAGGTTGTTGTTATTAAGATTTGCCCGCCGTCTTTGTTCTCGCCCTCTCCCTCTTGCAATCCTATCGTTTCTACCTTATAAACATGTGATGGAAGCATGTTGCGGCTATTCAGGATGAAAGGGAGACGAATTGTTGTTGCAAAAAGGGAGGGATACTCTATTTTGGTGTATTGAACCGCCAACTCCTTCTTTCTCCTCCCTTTGTTGATGGCATTATGCTGTGATCTAAAAACAAAAACTCAGGGGTAAAAAAAAGGGGGGTGATGATGTTGACACTATGATACCTTTTGCCAAAACAGGATACTCATCGGTCCGTGCAGGTAGCTTACACAAAACGCAGCAATGCATGTTGGCTGATTGTCATCAGTCACCTATATAAATGCGCCTTTTTTCGTTTTCCCTCTTTTTTCTTCTTCCTTCATTTACTTTTTGTTCTACTATGCCATATCAACGTAACACAGGTAATGCTGGGCGCCTTCAAGTGCAGTGATTCGGAAACTAACCGCCTGGCTGCATAGGGAACACATCACCCGCCTCATCCTCATCGTCCTTATCAACATCCTCATCCTCATCCTCTCGATCGAGCCCACAAACAAGTCGATACGATTCGTCTTTGGGGTTGTTGACTAAAAAGTTCATCTCGCTTTTAAGGTCCAGTCGCCATGGCGACCTGGATTTGAACTCCGCCGCAGTACAACTAAAAGTCCAGAAACGGCGTATCTACGACATCACCAATGTTTTGGAAGGGATTCGACTCATTGAAAAGAACTCTAAGAACCATGTCAGGTGGATGTAAGTGAGATCTGTGCAAAAAAGGCGTTTGAACTCATTTCCCTTCAGTGGTAAAGACCTTTCTTTCAACAAGAGGACCTCAGGTCCCACGGCGGCAGAGAAAAAGGCGGAGTTACAAAGCAGACTGGCGGCACTGCGCAAGCATAATATGGCACTAGAAAGAGAACATGATCATCTGATGCACATCAAACGCCAAACGGAAGATCACGTTGACCATACATTGAGCAGTCGTCACTGTTACATGACCATGGATGATATTTTAAGTTATAGGAAACGAAAAAGATCCTCCTTCTCCACCACTTCCACCAAAACAAAAGAAACCGGTGATATGGTCTTGTTAGTGAATGCACCACCACTGGGTACCGATTTTACTTTTGCTTCTTCTTCTCAATCCTCTAGTATCACATCTCCTACAAGGTAAGAAGAAGAAGAAGAGTGGGAAAAAAGGGGTTGGACTTCTCCACTTTCCCCGCCTCCTTTTTCAACTCCCCACTCAACCCCCTCTTTCTCTCTCTCTCAATCTGCAATCTAGAACAAACGTGATCTTCTAGTCGGTATGGTTGTTTCTTGATTTCCGCACCCAATCCAATGGTTCTTGATGATGACGATTGTGGGGGATAGAGGAACCATGTCTTGTCATTTTCAAACCCCGCTCTGCACTTCTTTTTTCTTTCTTTGGATGACGGTCATCTCCTGGAGAGATCAAGCTTCATTCTTTTTCTTTCTTGTCTCTAGTAAATGATATCCTTCTTCCTATTTACATACTACCTATACCACTACTGTTTTGTTTTGTTTTGAACAATAAACACACGCAAGGATCCCTTGTCCTTTTGCATGAGAGCGGAGTTGTGGGCGGGTTTTCAAATTCGTTTGGGGGGTGGCTTTATTTTGAGAGGGGTGACTTTTTGCCATTCCGCCGTTTCTCTTTCTCTCTCTTTTCTCTTTTGAACATGCCGTCATTTATGGACAACACCCCACTTCCTCGCCTTCCAGTGATCGAATTGCCTCCATTCCTTGAATGGATGAAGCTAAAGTCCTTCCCCTTGAAGACATATCCAGCAGTCAATCAACCCTTGCGACTTCAGAACGACACGTTATTCATTTACGGGCCCGGTCCTCGAGATACACCCACCGCCAGCTTCGATGTCCATTGTCTTCAAGTCCAAGTAAGTGCCATTCACCTCATGTATCCTCAGGAACACCGAAACTCACCTAATGAACTTTGACGATTAGGTCTACTTCAAGTTTTGTGGCATCAATGTCGATATATCTAACAGCAACGAACCTGATGCCTCGCCGTCTCATCAACTTCCCTATCTTGCGACAGTAGTGGGTCAAGTTCTGGCAGGGAAGGAAATCGAACAATGGGTCAATGATAATGCAAGTGGGATATCTAGTAGAAGGCAGGTGTCTGGGACAGGGATTGCTGACTTGTCTTCTCTTATAGAACAAGGCCACACCGTTAGGCGATCAACAAGACGAAGCGACTGCGTTTATATCTATGATTCAATCAAAGCTACACTCTGCATTGGTAAGTAAGAAATGTCCGCAGGGAACATAGGACTGACGGGGGCGCCTTCTTTTCTCTTGTAGCTTTTCTCCTTGTGGCTGGAACCACTCAACTACAATCAACATACCTTCAAGTTGTACTACGACCACATTCCTGCACCGATCAATTCCATCATGGGCAATCGAAAAAAGGACCAGATTGTAGAAGACCTCTTAGCGAATCGAGATATCCTGTCCCGTGAAGAGGTAAGATTGTAGGAGCGCAAACTCGCCTGCTTATGCATTCTTTTGGCCGTAGATCTATGCAGATGCCGCGCAAGTCTTGGAAGCCCTGTCCGTTAAACTGGGAGATCACACATACTTTTTTGACAAGAGGTAAGTCAAGGGGGGGGGGAAACAGTGCGCCAGCATGCTGACTGACTGATCTGATGATAGTGAACCCACTTGGATGGATGCTGTGGTCTTCTCTTATCTCCATGTGATCCTGCATATCCCTGCTGTCACCAAGCCTGATGTCACCACCGAAGAAAAGAAACAGGCCGCCGCACTACGAAACCTGGTCCTACAGCATAAGAATCTGGGCCGTTATGCTGCCCATATCAGAAATCAGTACCTAAAACAATAGTCTAATCATGCCTTCTTCATTCAAATACAATCTTCTTTTTAAACAGCTGTCTTTATTGTGTCTATAATGTGTATGTGTGTATGTGTGTTTGTGTGAAGGGAAAGGACTCTAAAGTAAAAACAGTGCTACGGGCTATAACATACACTAAAGGATATCCTACTACATATTCATCATGATGTTGTTGCATGGCTTTGGGTTTTGGGTTTCTTTTGTTGCTTATTGTTGTCCTTGCTCTTTTGTTTTCGTTTTTGCTGTTGATTGGTTGCTGGTTGCGCTGGCAACGGTTTGTTGCTCGAGGATTCTGACATGTCGTCGGGTCTGTTTATGCTGATGGCGGCCAGGATCGTGTTTTTACGGGTTTCTATCAATATGACAGGGCGGTGAGTGAAAAAAGACAATCGATGCGTTATATCCCTTACCTGCTTTTCGTAACAAGCGCTGATAATTGTGCCCCACTGCATTTTCAGCCTGTGATTCCGTCATGCCAAACATAAGCGCCCTAGAAACAGACCAGGCAGGTTAGATCGATGGGTTCATATGCTGATTTCCTCACTTACATCATCCGAATATCAGAAGGCCGCTTGATTTCCAAAGCCCTTAAGGCACCACTGGATAAGATAAGATTATGGCCACGTGTATGCTGGATTAGTTTGTTGACATTCGAGAAGAAGAGCGTTCGTTTTTGTGGATCGCGGATTGTTGAGGTGTAGCAGATTTCAAAGAACATACCTCTACTGATGGCTAATTGAGCAGAGGCATGTCCTGGTAGAAGAGCAGGCTGCAGAGTCAGATCGATCGATATTAAGTCTGCTTCGTGGACTTGACAGGTGTGTTTGAGAGCATCTTTGGTCGTAGGTTGCACAGCGAGGATATCGACTTTTTGATTGGAGGGGTTGGCTGCTACCTATACAGCATAATAGAAATAGTCAGTACGTTGAGTGCATTCAGACGTGTTACTCTTACCAGCTGGTAGTTCTTCTTGGGATCGTTCACTGTCACCGTCGCACGGATCAACTGCTTAATGTCGTTGAATGTATTGGGTTCATGAGGCTTAATGTCCTATAACCAATCGAAAGAATGAGAATGTAAGTCAACACAACCTTTCTTTTCGTTGAAGTACCGACCTTGACCTCCTTGAAGTCTACCATTGCGACATTCCAGGCGATCGTCGCTCGATCAACTAGATTGTGATCCATATTGTTAGTCTGTCGTTTCGAATGCGCTCCAAGGACACTTACTGGATTGTATTCTTTTCAAGGTATCATTGAGTTTATAGAGTTCCTTTTGATTGACAGGATACGGAAGATTGAAGTCGTAGTACATTGGAAGAAGAAAGAAGGGAAAGAAGTAAAAAAAAAAAGAAAGCGGCGGTTCAGGTGAAAAAAATGATCGGAGTTGAAAACATTTTGTTATCATCCCACCCTTCGCACTATTTATGTTTTCTTTCTTCTCTTCCGCTTACTTGTCACTTTTTTCGCATAAACAATGAGTGGACAACTATCTCGGCTCTTCTTATGCAGATCTTCCCTTCTATACACCAGATCTATACATACAACAAGAGCATGCTTAAAAGATAAGGCTATTGCTGGTGGCAAACCTGGCGCTACTACTTCTGGGACAGATACCCTGGCTCCTTCTGGTATGGACAAATGGAAGCGACCCACTTCAATGAACTCTCGCCACAATCCCAAATCTGGACAGCAACAGCAAAAACAACAGCAGCAACAGCGGTCGTCACCTAAAGCTACAGATACTGGTGCAAAACAAGGAAACCGGCCCACCACGAACAACAACAATAGTGGACGTACCATGCCAACCAAACGAAACTGGACCAAACCTGTCGATCACCACGCAGAAAAGCATGAAGGGGAATCAGCCAAGCGACATGAACGACACATTAACAAATTCTCAAAGCCTCCTCGTGAAGGCGAAACGGTGACTCAACGCAAAGAACGTAAACGCAAGGAAGAAGAACTGGCCAACATTATGAAACAGGAAGCAGCAGCGAAACGACACATGGAACAACGACAGGCAAAGCAACGCGCAAAGGAATTGGCTGAAAAGGAGAATCGTGTACGTGATGTCTTCATTCCGGAGATCGTCAACGTTGCCAACTTGTCCAAGATTCTGGGGATCCGAATAGGTATGTCCGTTAGACAGCAAGAGAATGATCTTTATTAACTTATGCTTATGATTTTACCTTCTAGAACAAGTCTTGTCAACTATGGAAGAACTGGAAATGGGCGCTTCTAAATATGATCGAAGTAAGTGTAAATTATAAAAAGTAAAGTGGAATCAGGACTGTCTTGATAACAACGGTTACTTTGTCATATGTAGTGTTGAATGCCGATGAATCAAGTTTGATCGCCATGCAGCTTAATCTGAACCCTATTGTGGATGAACGTCAATCATTGGATCTCTATTCAAAGTAAGACAGGCAGACGGAGGAAGAGTATGACTACTAACCCATCCTTTCTTCAATAGACCAGTGCCTGAAGATACCTCGAACCTTCCTTCTCGTCCACCTGTAGTCACCATCATGGGTCATGTGGATCACGGCAAAACGACACTCCTTGATACTCTGCGCAAAACATCTGTAGCTGCTGGCGAAGCTGGTGGGATCACTCAACACATTGGTGCATTCTCAGGTAACGACATCCTCTGATTAGGAAAGTATAGCCTCTTACTGATCTCTTTTTGAGTAGTTGTCCTACCCTCCAAGAAAAGCATCACGTTTTTGGATACGCCTGGTCATGCCGCCTTTTCAGCGATGCGGGCTCGGGGTGCTCAAGTCACAGATATCATTGTCTTGGTGGTAGCAGCAGACGACGGTGTGATGCCTCAAACGCAAGAAGCCATCAAGCACGCACACAATGCCGGTGTCCCTCTTGTCGTGGCCGTCAACAAATGCGACAAACCCGGTGTCGATGCCTCCCGCGTCAAACAAGAACTCGCTCGCTACAATGTCCACTTGGAAGAAATCGGTGGTGATGTCCCTTGTGTCGAAGTCTCGGGCTTGACAGGTCTGAATCTGGATCAACTTGAAGAAACCATCTCAACACTCTCTGAAATCTTGGAACTCAAGGCTGAACAGCAAGGGATGGACACAGAAGGTGTGGTGCTGGAATCTCAAATCGAAAAGGGCCGAGGCAATGTCGCAACGGTCTTGGTGCGTCGTGGGGTGCTGAAGCCTGGCTCTGTCGTGGTGGCCGGGAATACCTGGTGCAAGGTCCGATCCATGACTGATCATCAAGGCAAGCCTTTGAAGCAAGCGTTACCTGGGACTCCTGTCAAGGTCATTGGGTGGAAAGACGTGCCTAATGCCGGTGATGAAATGCTGCAGGCTAAAGACGAGGTAAGTGGAGGGAGGGTAGAAACTGAACAATGGTCACTGATTCTTTCTGTCTATAGGGAATGGCAAAGACCGTGGTGGACAACCGTATGACGAGGCAGCAAAGGGATCAACAATTGAACGATCTCGAAGTCATCAATCAAAAGCGCCGCCAACAACGCGAACTGCTGGAACATGAACGACTTGTCGAAAAGCAATATCAAAAGGAAATGATGATGTATCAACGAGGCCTTTCTGAACAAGTCCCCGATTCGCTTGGAAAACGACTCAGCGCAGTGCAGCAAACCTTACGAGACGACGGAATCATTGACACAGAGGACAAAACGCTGGAACTTCGTGCCATTGTGAAAGGTAAAAGGGCAAAACAAACAACAAACAACAAACAAACGGATCCTTAACCTCCTTACTTTTTCATTTGATAGGCGATGTCAGTGGTACAGTCGAAGCAGTGATAGACTGTCTTGGTGGATTGCAAAACAAACAGATACGTGTCAAGGTGGTACATGGCGGCGTGGGTCAGATCTCGGAAGGTGATGTCCAATTGGCGGCTGCATGCGACGGGCAAGTCATTGGATTCAACGTCAAGGCAGACAAGAAGGTGATAGCAGAAGCCAGTCGGCGTGGGGTCACGGTGAAATCCTACAACGTCATCTACAAGCTCTTGGAAGAAGTCAAGGATCAGCTAGGCGACATGTTACCTCCCGTCCTCTCTACACAGGTGCTGGGCGAGGCCTCTGTCTTGCAAGTGTTTGACATCAGCGTCAAGGGCCGCGAAACGAAACCTGTGGCGGGGTGCCGGGTCACGAATGGTGCTATTGCTCGTAATGGTCGGGTAAGAATTGTCCGTGATAAGAACACAATCTGGGAAGGTAAGTGGTGTCAAAGGAAAAAAAGGCTTGGGGTATAAAAACTTTGTTTGGTACAACGTCGCACAAATCGATTGACCCTTTTGTTGTATAGGCGAACTGGATGCTCTGCGACAAGTCAAAAAGGATATCAGCGAAGCAAAGAAAGGCTTGGAATGCGGCATGTCCTTTGAAGGATTCGATACATTCAAGGTCGGCGATATCATCCAGCATTACCAAACCATAGAGACCAAGCAAAAACTGTAGCAACCACAACCACATACACCTATTAGAATATCATCATCTCCATCATCATTATGCAAAACACAATAAAATTACCTTCTTGGGGGTCCAAACGTGATGTCTTGTCGAGGATTTGCTTGATCGCCATTGGTCAGTGTCCTGAACTCTTTTGTCATGATATAAAGTTGGCGGTGATCCTTCTCTTCTTACTTTTCTTCTTCTTATCTTCCACACCACCACATAGATATAATGATAGCCACTTACTCATGCTCTGCCGCCACACCTTCTGACACAAAACCTATGCGGCGACTATGGCGACGAATATCGAACGCATTCAGATCGAGGACAACAGACGAAGCAGCAACGATTGTCACCTCTCCATCCCTCACCTACTCCAAAAAGATCGACCTCTCCTCCTCCTCCTCCTTGCCCACAACAATGCGGTACCGACGGCAGAAGCATTTCCAATCACATACGTCGCTCTTATCATCATGGAAAGAAGAAGAACCGATTAAACCAGTACACTCTCCGCCCATGATCCCTCCTTACAGCCCTACTTACTGCCAGCCCGACTGCTTCCCGTACTCAAACTTTTACGTCAAGCTCCCTGATGGCCGCTGGATGGTGCGGTTCCGCGATGGAAACAGGGACATCCTGAGGACTGATGTGATTGATGGAAACTTTATTTAGTCGTAGCCTATTCCTATACATATTCTCTTGTTTACTATCTGTCTTAATAAAATTAACCTCTTCCTTGTGTCTTCTTCTTTGTATTCGCTTTTTGATGGGGGGCGGGGGGTGATGGTAGGATGGGATTTCAAACTCCGGTCGCATCGTTTTTTCTCCTTTGTGATGATCTTGCAAATTTTGGGCATTGATATGATATGCCTGATTTACTTGCACCAACGCTCTATAGTAATTTGACATGAGTTTGAAAAAGTGACTATGATGACATTTGCCACTGCTGTGGATGAATTATAACGAACTGAAGAGAGCTTATTTTCATGTCATACACATTCCACTTCATTTTAATTTGTAACACCGAATCTTCTCCTGTGCATTCAACACCATGAAGCAAGAAAGGAACAGAGAGAGATAGTCTCCTTAGATCAGTAGTCGTAAGTGGTAAAGAGCGTTTATGATCCAATTCTCGGGCATAGCAAACAGAAAAGCGATTTGGTTGCCAAGGCAATAAAACGGCAGATCGTCGGGGTTTCAAAATCTAAATTTGGATCTGGTGAGGCTCAGGGGGGCATGATCGATTGTTGTCCTTCTTCCTTTCTTCTCTTCTCCTGATCATATAAATAGTTTCTCCCCATTCTTCCATTCTCCTCCAACCTCTTCCCTTGGGATCGCCATGTATACCACGAAAAAGAGCCATATCAATGTATGGACCAACAATGATGCTTCGTTCCATACTGAAAAGCTGGAACTCCCACCACCACCACCAGTACCTCCACACCATACCCCCTTGCCACCGAAACCATCTGTTGCCATGTCATCTTCAGCGATTAACACCACTACTCTACAGTCACAGCCTTCTCCATTGATGCGATGTACTTCGTTACCTCATACCTCCTCTTCCAGTAACCTCTCTACTGGTATATCACAACGTCCAGTCTCTTGGCATCCTATTCCCAACCGCCGGACTAGCAGGTTTTATCAAGAAGACCCAGAAATCAACGCCAAACTGGACCGTATCATCCAAAGTGATCGATTGTTAGCCATCAGAGCCAGACTCTGTGCACCCATTATAGAATAGATTCCTCACTATCATACCATTAATACTCTATCCCCCCTTTACTCTCTCTTTCTCTCTCTCGCATTGATTAAACTCCGCATTACACAGTGGCTTTGGTATTTTTTAAAGTCCGCATTTTGCTACTGTCCTCTTTTTTTTTTCTCCTCTTCTTTTTATTCTCTCTCTCTCTTCTTGTCTTGACACTTTTACATACAATGGATTACCAAAAGATTGTAGTGAAGAAATACCCCAAAGTCCCCTCCAAGCAATCAAGCGAAGGAAAGTACTGGAAAAGCTTCAAGGTAAAAAGTCCATTCCCTTGACTTTCTGTATACACTACTAAACACATTTGCCTGTCAATGGTAGTCGCCCATCTTGATCAAAGAATATGCCAGCATTCCCTCCATCTACTTCTCACCTGTAGCACCATACGACTTTGCCTTGGCATCCTCGACCCGCGTCCAGATCTATTCTTCCAAAACCCACCAACCCAAAAAGACGATCTCTCGATTCAAGGATCTGGCTTATTCGGCATGTTTCCGTCATGATGGCAAGCTTATTGTGGCTGGTGATGCTACTGGTCTTGTCCAGCTGTTTGATGTCAACTCACGGGCGATTCTGCGAACTTTCCGTGAACATACAATGTAAGCACTCTTTCTCATTCTCTACCTCAAAACTAAACTCTTTTTATAATCTTCTAGGCCTGTCCATGTGACGAGATTCTCCAACAACAAAACCAACCTCATGTCAGCCTCGGACGACAAAACCGTACGTGTCTGGGATATACCTACCGAATCCAGCGTGAATGTGTTTGAAGGGCACGAGGATTACGTGCGTACAGGTGTGGTTAGCGACGACAATCCCAACCTGGTGATGACGGGCTCGTACGATCAAACGGTGAAGCTGTGGGATATGCGACAAAACGAATGTGTGATGACAATGCAGCACGGTGCGCCCGTGGAATCGATTCTTATGTATCCTGGCGGTGGCTCTGTGGTGTCTGCCGGTGGCCCAACCCTCAAAGTGTGGGATCTTCTCAGTGGCGGACGATGCATGCACACCCTCTCGAACCACCAAAAGACGATCACCAGCTTGGCCTTCAATGGATCGTCGAACCGCTTGTTGACTGGCTCTTTGGACCATCATGTCAAGATCTATAATGTGCAAGATTACCATGTGGTACACAGCATCAAGTACCCTGCGCCTATTCTCAGTGTGGGGATCTCGCCTAACGATACTCATATTGCCGTGGGGATGGCCAATGGTCTACTGTCTATTCGTCAACGTCAAGTGGGGGCGGCGGAAAAGGCGGCCAAGGCTCAGAATCTGCAATTCATGCAAGGGGGTGGATACAAGTACTTTATGCACGGACAAGCTCAACCAGCGACACATCCTTCTCTTCTATCTGGCATGGATACGGCAACTACGACGGCTACTACAGCAACAGCAACTTCATTATTATCATCATCAGCATTATCATCATCATTATCATCATCATCACTAACCGCTAAAGGCGGTGCAAAACAAGGGGCGAAATCAACACAGACTGGCAAACCAGGTCTTTCGGGAACCGACTTTACCGTGGAGAGGACTCGACGCTTCCATCTCTCTAAATACGACAAGTACCTGAAACGATTCGAATTCTCAAATGCTTTGGACGAAGTCATCAAGGAAGGCAACCCCAATGTCATCATCACCATGTTACAAGAACTTATGCACCGCGATGCCATCATCCCTGCCCTGTCTGGCCGTGACGATGTCTCTCTAGAACCCATCGTGCGCTTCTTACTTCGACATGTCCACAATCCTAGATACACTAATGTCATAGTCGATGTAGCTCAAGTGCTACTTGGTAAGTCTGAACAAAATCATAACTCTACAGGAAGGCTAACCCTCAAGTGCTTCTCTTTGTCCAGATGTCTATCAAAAGGTATTCGGTGAATCTCCTCTGATCGATAAACTAGTCTCCCAACTGCGACAGAAGGTCGCCAATGAAATCAAGTTACAAAAGGATATCCTTCAAGTCGTGGCTTCTTTAGATATGCTGTTTGCCAGATCTGTCATGTCCGCTCCATCATCCACAGCTTAGTGATAGTCTTTTCTCTCTCCCCCCCCTTAGATGGCACCTTTTTGTGCACTTTGTTACAATACGCATCATCAATAAAACTCATTCCAATAGATCTCAAACTCAAAAAGAAGAATTATGTGGTGAGAGGGGAAGTTGGCGATCCTTTACTTTTTCGAACTGGCGGGGTTTCAAAAAGTTAGTGGTTTTCATTTTTTAGTGCATCCACAATGGTTCACTTGAAAAAAATCCCACTTCACTAACTTTTGCAAAAATGGCGGAGTTGGAAATGATATAAGTACCCATTTTTCCACAAATTTTTATTCCTTCTTCTTTCCTCCCCCCATCACTTTACCATCGGCTTTACCATGGCACTCTCTCTGACACGAACTATGCATGACGATTTTTAGCAATGACAGCAAGTGTAAGTCTCCTTTCCAGCATCCTGCCCACCTCTCTCTCACATTGGTAACATTAACATCTTTCATCGTTACTCTTCTTTTTCTCAGATAGTCGAATGAGATGGCAACGGATGTAGGCTCTCTGGCGTCAGGACTGGACGGACATGTGGTTAGATTAAGGATTGGATGCAAGCGATCACGGAAAACACTCGCAATATATTTTTAAACGCACTCCCATTCCAATCCCTTGACCATTGCACTTGTAGACATAACTATACCTTAGCTCACTCCCTTTGGACACTACCTATGACGTTTTGCGCGTCTGATCAGTTCTTCCTATCACCATTCTCTTGGTCATGACATTAGTTTAGTCATTCCCAATCCTGTGCTGTGCATTCCTTCGCAGCCTCCCCCTCCCATTTAGCTTAACATAGTCTCACTCACTCAATAAAACCTATTTGAAACCATCTCCAAGGCTACTGTTTTGATTCCTTGCGCCAAACGTGAGCAAAAGACCCGAAATTCCACTGCTGTTGCTCAGGTTTGAGTTGTTTTGTGCACCATAAGGATTTCACTCCGTCTCGAGTACATGAATGAAGTAATATCTCACTATTTGACTAGCCTGCTTTGTTTTTTGAGCTCTGTATGCAGAAGCACTATGCGTTCCTGGCATCCTCCAGTTCAAAAAAACCAAATGTTGCCGAATTTTCAAAAAGCCCCTTTTTTGAAAAAAAGGATGGACTATCACCCATGAAAAGTGTCACTTTTTGTTGGACATGCATTTTCTCGTAAAAAAGATAACAAACCATACCTCAAATTCCACATGAAAAAAGTAGTGCTTCGTATCTACTGAATAATGCCAAGGATGCTGGGTTCAGACGGATAAAATGGCAAGTTCGGGGTCACTGGAATCAGGCGCTGTTTTAGGGCTTAGTGTAGTGTTCACAGACACATACGACACAGGCCTACTTCGAGTTTAATATATTTCAATAGATATGCATTTCATCTTGCTACATGTGAAATTTGAGGATAGGCTATCTCTCTCGGTTTTGAAATACAAGGCAACTTGTCCCAAAAATTTGCAACTAGAAATCGTAAAGGTAGAAAAGACCCGTCGGGGGTTGAAACAAAACTAATTTGGTTTTAAACCCCGAACAGTCAGTCTTATTCGCATGAAGATGGTATTGAAGGAAGGACGCTGTAACATACGAGTTGGGATGATAGGAGAAAAACTTCTTCATGCTGATAGTTGAATCTGTATCGAA
The DNA here is from genome assembly GCA_900079185.1 of Absidia glauca. Classification (NCBI taxonomy): domain Eukaryota; kingdom Fungi; phylum Mucoromycota; class Mucoromycetes; order Mucorales; family Cunninghamellaceae; genus Absidia; species Absidia glauca. Next base: position 67,318 of record LT554889.1, read on the forward strand.
TAGAAGATTTTGAAAAAGAGTGGAGTCAAAACTACGGTAAGAAATGATCCGTTGTTACCAGTTGAGAGACCTTCAAGGAATGAAAGTCGGTGAGTCAGAGAAATCATAACCCAGATCCAAGTTCAATAGCAGAGGGTTCGTATTTCTTCTGCATAGACAAGGGATGGTACATCGGTTCAAAGCCAAAGGCTGCCCGCCCACTTTTATTTCATATCCTGCCTGTTTCAAATTCCCGTGTGCTTTACAATGGGTCAAGACTTGACGCATTGATGCATACAAGATATGATTGGAAACTATTTAGAAGAGCAAAGTCATGGAGATGGTTCAAAGTAGGTTTTATTCGCTGTTTGAGACTATGGTTAAGCTACATGTAGGAATTGCCAACTAATCTAGTGTAATGAGCTACGGAATGAAAAAGGGGAGCGGTGCCAAAAGGGTATGTGGTAGTATCCAAAGAGGGTGAGCTAAAGTATAGTGAGTTTTGAAAGTGCATGGCTACCGAACCTGCAATGGAATGTGAGTGCACCAAAAAAGTAAAAGAATTGTGAGTGTTTCTCCAAGTTTTTCGTAATCCCTTGCGTCCAATCCCTAATCTAACCACATCTCCATCCAGTCCTGGCGCCAGGCAGCCTATATCCGTTACCATTTTATTCGATCTGCTAAGAAAAAGAAGTGTAATGATGAAAGATGTTAATGTTAGCAACGTAAGAGAGAGGTGCACAGAAGACTGAAAAGGAGACTTACCCTTGCTGTCATCGCTAAAGGTTGTCATGCGTAGTTCGTTTCAGAGGGGGCGCCGTGGCAAAGCCGATGGTAAGAAAAAAGTGATGGGGAGGAAAGAAAAAGTGAAGATTAAAAGACTTGTGGAAAAATGGGTACTTATAATATCATTTCCAACTCCGCCAATTTTGCAAAAGTTAGTGAAGTGGGAATTTTTTAGTGAACCACTGTGGATGCACTAAAAAATGAAAACCATTAACTTTTTCAAAACCCGCCAGCTCGAAAAAGTAAAGGATCGTTTCCACCAATCTTTTCTTTGCTCTTTCTTCCCCTCGTCATCACTTTTTTGCCCCCCCCCCTTGTCATTATGTTTCCTCCACGACGACAAACGAACGAACGAACGAGCGAACGAACGAGCGAACGGTAACCTTCCCTTCTCACGTCATGTTCATCCATTGCTTACCATTACTAACTTTTTGCCTTTTGCATCGTTCCTCTTTCTTTTGGCACTAGATCAACTACGACGATGACGACAACGATAGAGACGACGACGATGCTAGTGCCGACTCCACCACTGCTTCATGTTGCCCAAAAAGGCTCTTTTTAAAATTTTCAAATGTAAAAAACATGGGGAAACCCTTGAATTTTTTTTTCGTGTGCACTCATCTTGTCCATGGTAGATTTCCTAGCCATTGTCTCTATTCCTTGACCCATTACCAACGCCTACTACTACTGATACTTTGGTTAACACTGGTGTGCTCTCTTCCTCCCTTTTCTTTGGCTCATTACACATTAGATTAGTCACTCCATGACTTTGTCACTTCAACCCACTAGGGCATGTACCTTAAGCATAGTCTCAATTCAGTCAATAAAAAGCCTACTTGATCCCATCTCCATGACTTTGTTCTTTTGCATAAGCACCAGTGATCTTAGAGACTCTGATATGTAGTGGTGCAAACCACCCAGTGCGCCAAGCCCTGACCCTTTTGTCTACTTCATCGGCGTAAACTTGATTTTTCGTTGATTAGTTTGAAGAAAGGCAAGACCTTGGTAAAAAATTAATCTTTTTTAGAGGTCATTTTTCTTGTGAGCGAGATGGGCAACCCAACTCCAAATTTGGCATACGCTTGTAAGTGCTTTTTATCTATCGACTGATACCAAGAAAACCTGATTTCCCTGGATGATTTGCTATTTTTGATACCGCTCCAATTGGTCACTTTTTGGGGGCTTCTCGTAGAGTTCACGGCTGCATACAACATACAATTACTTGAGTCTCAATATATATGCGTTGCATCATGCTGCCTGTAAAATATGACGGTGGGTTGACCATCTCGGTTCTGAGAAATAAGCAACTCTAAAAAAATGAAGGTCAAAAGATCAAATTTTCAAATTTTCGATCGAATTCTCAATCCGCCGAAAAGTCGACCATTAGGTGCTAAACGTAAGCCTTGGGCATGAGACCACACAAAAGCCGGCCAAAAATCAAGGCTGAGGCCAGCAGACGGTTCAAAAGCCGCCTATAAACCCGCCTAACCCCAGGCCCATAGGGCTAAACTCATGCCTACAGGGCTAAATTCAGGCCCATAGGGCTTCACTCAGGCCCATGGGGTTAAACTCAAGCCTGTAGATTTTCAAGCTCCGACATTAGAAAAAAGGACAGGGGACCCCCCTTGGAAAAAGTTCAATTTTTTTTGTATCTCTTTCTTCTCCAAAACTGAATCGACAACACTCCTTCAAATTTAACATGCATCTGGATGAGCTTCTTATCTAACGATTGATACCATAAACGCATGGTTTACTTGGATATACTGGTACTTTTGCTACCACTCCAAACGGTCGCTTTTTTGGGGTCTATTTCAGCGATCACAAACCCATCAGACATCCAAATGCATGTTTTGTGGTACCAAACGATAGCTACGTAATGCATTGTGTTGCATGTCAAATTTGAGGGTGGGTTGTCCATCTCCATTTTGAGAAATAAATGTTTCTTTCCCATAAATTGGATCTCAAATTTTCAAATTTTAAATTTTCGATCGAATTTCGAAATTTTTCAAACCCCGCCGAAAGGTCAACCATTGGGTGCTAAACGTAAGCCTGGGGCATGAGACCACACAAAAGCCGGCCAAAAGTCTAGGCTGAGGCCAGCAGACGGTTCAAAAGCCGCCTATAAAGCCGCCTAACCCTAGGCTTATAGGGCTAAACTCATGCCTACAGGGCTAAACTCATGCCTACAGGGCTAAACTCATGCCTGAGGCCAGCAGACGGTTGAAACCCCGCCTATAAGCCTGCCTAACCCCAGGCCCATAGGGCTAAACTCAGGCCCACAGGGCTAAACTCAGGCCCACAGGGCTAAACTCAGGCCCACAGGGCTAAACTCAGGCCCATAGGGCTAAACTCAAGCCTACAGGGCTAAACTCAAGCCTGTAGATTTTCATACTCCGACTTTTGAAAAAAGGACAGGGGACCCCCTTGGAAAAAGTTCAATTTTTTTTGTATCCCTTTTTTCTCCAAACCTGAATCGACAACCCTCCTTCAAATTTTAACATGCACCTGGATGTGCTTCTTATCTATCGATTGATACCAAGAACGCATGGTTTACTTGGATATACTGCTACTTTTGCTACTACTCCAAACGGTCGCTTTTTTGGGGTCTATTTCAGCGATCACAAACCCATTAACCATCCAAATGCATGTTTCTTGGTACCAAACGATAGCTACGCAAGGCATTGTGTTGCATGTCAAATTTATAAATGGGTTGTCCATCTCCATTTTGAGAAATAAATGATTCTTTCCCAAAAATTGGATCTCAAATTTTCACATTTCAAAAAAAAGTTCAGATTTTTTATTTTTAAACCCCGCCATATGAAGAAAGGACAGACCTTGGAAAAAATCTTCTTTTTTTTGGTTCTCAATGTTCTTGTGAACGAGATAGACAACACAACTTCAAATTTGACATAGACTCAGAAGTGCGCTTTATCTATCGACTGATACCAAGAAAGCCTGATTTCCTTGGACGACTTGCCATTTTTGATACCACTCCAATTGGTCGCTTTTTGGGGGTTTCTCGGAGCGTTCACGGCCGCATACAACATACAAATGCATGTTTCTGGGTATCCATCGATAGATATGCATTACATTGTGTTGCCTATAAAATTTGACGGTAGGTTGTCCATCTCGGTTCTGAGAAATAGGCAACTCGTTACAAAATAAAGGAGGTCAAAAGACCACATTTTCAAAAAGTTCATTTGATATTGCAAACCCTGCGGGATGTGAATAATTCATCGCTTTTTACACTCTGTCATTCATATGATACATGATTGTTGTACGATAGGTCCCATCGACGTTGGACGAACTTTCACGGAGTGCAAGGGGAAGAAAAAAAGACCTGCGATCCACCTGACAAACATTGCCACCACTGATAGATCCGGTACCTTAATGCTCAGCGATAGCAAGGGTTTGATTCTGATCCATCTCAAAAAGGGGGAAGGAAGGAGCCTAGAGACATAGGTGATGGGATAAGATATGATGGATCAATGGGTGGGTGACACTATACACGGCTTACTGGGGGCTCAACCATTGAATAGCTGTGGTTATTTGGGTTGAACTCCTGAATAAATGAAAGTTGTCAAGTCCGCTCTGGGACTTTTGAGGACTTTTGGGAAGTTTGAAAGATGATAACAGGATTCGCAGAAAAAGTGAATCTTTGTAGTATGGAAATTAGTGTCGGAGATTGAATTTTGGCTAGCAGGGATGATTTAGGTCCAAGGATCTCGCTTTACAGTGTATGCCGGTAACTGACCTGTCAAACGGAGCGGACTTGATGCCGTGCCGTGTTGCTTCCTCTTTCTACCGCTTGCTCTAGAAAAAGAAACCGGCAACACCCATCCTCCGCTTCATTACCACTCGATCCATACCGTCCCTATCTATTACTAGAGCACCATCACTCTCTCTTTTGACTTATCATATGTTAGTTGCCGAAGAAGATCACAATAGGCATGACAAATAATCTTCCCCACAAATTAGTTTAAACTCCGACTACCGTCCTATATAAAGGTCTTTCTTTACCGCTTTTCTTTCTTTCCTCTCTTCTCTTTATCTTTTTTCCCCACCATTCATACCATGCCAAACTACCAATACGAAACAGTCAAAGTCACTCTCCATGATAAAGTGGCCCATGTCCAATTGAACAGACCCACGAAACTTAACGCCTTCAACCCAGGGTAACAGTCTCGCTCCTCATTCATTCAGTCACTCATCTTTTTCTAATCCCTCCCTCTAGTCTTATTCATGACGTCCGTGCCGTCTTCCAAGATCTAGGCCAAGATAAAGATATTCGTGCCGTCGTTGTCTCTGGATCAGGTCGCATGTTTACTGCTGGTTTGGACTGTAAGTGCCTCTCCCATGACCAAACCCCATCGCTCACCATTTCCTTCTAGTGACCGATACCGCTGTAAATGTAGAAAATGAAGGAGACCTGGCTCGACTTGCTTACGACAAACGTGCCCATATCAAGGTAAGTCATCTTCCTCTCTCTCCTTAACATGGTTGACTGTGTACTGACGTTGACGGCCGATAGGAATTCCAAGCCGCCTTTACCGCCATTGAAGAATGCGAAAAGCCTGTGATTGCTGCTATCCACAATGGATGTTTCGGTGCTGGTGTGGATATGGTGACGGCTTGTGATATGCGCTATTGCACCAAGGATGCATTCTTTTGTGTGAAGGTAAGTCAACCCTCCTGTCATCTTCCTCGCTCATACTCACACGTAACCTTGATCTGCATAGGAAGTGGACGTTGGATTGGCTGCTGATGTGGGAACCTTGCAACGATTACCCAAAGTCATTGGAAGCCAAAGTTTAGTACGAGAATTGTGCTATACAGGTCGCAAGTAAGTAAAAGGTAGCGACATGCATGATCTTTACTGATTTGACTTTGATTGTTCTAGTCTTTATGCTGACGAAGCTCTCCAACACGGTTTGGTAAACCGTGTCTATGATACTTCAGAACAGTTGATTGGTAAGAATGATTGAGGCTATGGTCCCGATGAGGTACTCACTAACCAGCACTTCTTGTAGCTGAATCATTGAAAGTGGCCGCTTTGATCGCTAGCAAGTCTCCTGTGGCGGTGGTGGGCACAAAGTAAGGCAACCTAATCATTCCCTCTGGCTCTCATACTGACTATTTCATGGTTTTTTGACTTCTAGACATAATCTGCTTTATTCTCGTGATCATTCTGTATCAGAAGCGTTGGCTTACACTGTGACTTGGAGCTCTGCTATGTTGAATACTGAAGTAAGTATTTTACCTGGGTCCCCCTTGTCTTTACTCACCTATGCTTTCTTTCTAAAGGATATTCCAAAGTCATTCGCTGCCTTTGTCAATAAGAAACCTGCCACCTTCTCCAAGCTGTAGCTTAGCATAGTCTCATTTGACCTCAATAAAGTACAATACTGGGCAGCACAGTAGTGCCGTTTTGGATTTTGGATTCTCCGCTCATTTACAAACGCCGCTTAAAAATTTAAGTTATAGGCTCTCTCACATTTTTTTTTTCTTTCTTTTGCTTCTCTCCATTGATTCGAATCCTTTTTAAAACATTTATCTTTTATAAACCAACACAATGTCGAAATCCTCAGCAACGGCAAGTAACATGTCGTCTGCGTCAACCAGTCAAGCTGCTTCTGTGACGCCTGACTCGTTGAGGAGGTTTCTGCTCGATGCGCCTAGTGTATTCAAGGCCAAGCTCAATCGAACGGCCGAAAAGCAAATCCTCACCAACTGTTATCGTGCTTTATGGAGTAACAACAACGAATGGATGCAACGCTACTTTTTTAAGGAGGGTTTGGGCGAAAACGAATCATTAACACAGCTCTTGGACAAGTACGATTTGTTTAATGCTATTGGTGGTGCTGGCGGTGCTGATGACGATAACCTGGGCTTACGCGGCGAAAGCTCCTCTTCTTCCATGGAGATTGTACAAACCAACCCTGATAACAATGTGCTGGTGGATCCTAGTCAAGATGAACCAGAGTATTGGGAAACACAACGTGGGAAACAGTGTGGTCACCTCTTCAAGAAAGGCGAAAGTGTGTACCGGTGCAGGTAAGAAAGGAATAGCATGGAACGGCATGGCATGGTTGATGATCAAGCTTATACTGACTGCTTTTGTTTCGTTTGTAGGAACTGTGGACTGGACGATACCTGTGTCATGTGCTCAAGATGCTTCCACGCCACGAACCATGACGGCCACGATGTCAAGATATGGATTAGCCGGGGTGCGGGTGGTTGTTGCGACTGTGGGGATCCTGAAGCCTGGAAAGTCCCTCTCGAATGCCGTATCCACTCCTTATCAGCCACTCACGATGACTCGGGCCGCAAAGTAATCCGTCCTGTCATGGAACCTTATGATACGGTGCCACCTGCGTTGATCGACTCTGTCCACAACACCATCGCCGTTGTCCTCGACTATCTTTTGGAAACGTTTGCTGCCTCCCCTGAAGACGTCTCGCCAACCACCGCCGATGATGTATTGCGCGACTGTGCAGACTCTCATGCTGCCCTGGGGATCCGCGATACCGCCGACGAACGCCATCCCTCTTACTGCTGTGTCCTCTGGAACGATGAACGCCACTCGTTTGAAGAAGTCAATGAAATCGTCGTCAAGGCTACAAAATGCACCAAGGCTGAAGCTCAAAAGGTGGCGGAGAACGTCGATGCTTATGGTCGCCATGTTATCTTCACCTCGGAAAATCTGAACGAGGCGCTCTTGGTGGCTTCACAAATCAAGACCATCAATCTTGCTGTGACGGTGCGGTCGACTCAGAATACCTTACGTGAAGAAGTGTGTGGTCTACTACTGGAATGGCTCAAGGATCTGATCAGTGGCCGATTCAAGTTCTTTACTACGGTGGAAGGTGGCACTTCGATCCTGGTGGATACCATCTGCAAAGTGCTGTGTGAAGAATGGACTCTGCGACCTGAATTGGCTACTCTGTCTACTCGGTCTCGACGTGGAAGGACGACCGATAATGATAGCGACGACGACTTTGATGCCCAAGAACTAGATGTCTCTGAAGACGACAATGACGACAACGGCATCGATGAAAATGGGAACCCGACCTTTTTAATGGAACCTGTACCGTTCTTGGACGACGATCATATTTTGGATATGGAAGATATCGACGAAATCATAGGCGACGATCATGCTGGATGGGAAAGCTTTGACGAAGATGAAGAAGATCATACCAACACCAACGACGATGGCGAAGGCGACGAAGAAGCGATGGATTACAGTATCGCCGGTGATAACGATGGCGATCACGACGATGACGATGTAGAAATGGGTGGATCAGACACTGGATCGCAACATTCCACTGGATTGACACCATTCTTCAACCAAATTATCTCACCTACTACTGCTAATGTTGCCACTGTCACCAGCCCCAATCCCAATGAATCTCTCTCTCAGCCTACCACCACATCTCCTCCTCCACCAACCGAACAACAACAATCTCCTCGAACTCATCAACACCAGTCTTCAATCACCACCTCTTCACAGCAAAAGAAGGTTCCTTTGGATATTGTTGATTTCGGCTACGATTTGGATGGATGGCTGGTCCATACTGAAAAACTGGATGCATCGGAACGTGAATTGGCTCAAACTCTTGGTGTGCCCCTGTCATTACCCTCCACATCAATGTCAGAAGCTAACAAACAGCTTAAGAAGGAATTCAAGCGGAAACTTCGACTGGACTATCTATTGCAATTCGATCTTCGACTATGGAAATTGGCGCGGGCTTCAATCAAGGATATTCTCATTGGCACTCTAATCTCAAACTTTGATTATCGACCTGTCTTGGGTAAGTAAATCGAACATCCTTGCCTGGTCTATGCTGTGTACTTACTTTTCTTTCACTCCTCAGGTACCCGATTCGCTCGCAACTATCCTGACCTGGTGGATGCCTTCTTCTTCAAGGATCGTGAACCTGAACACTCCGTCAGCTCGCTCTCTGTGCAACTTTTGACTGTCCCCACTGTGGCCTGGATGCTTGTCAAGGAATACAAGTTCTTTGGTATCGTCAGCTCTATCCTCTCCAACTTTTTCCTGACCGATCACATCCACATGCTGCTCCCTGAAAACTACCGCACCATGCAAGTGGATTGCCGCTCCCGCTCCATCACACGCCACCGCTATGCCTACACCTTCTTTGACCTGCGCTATGTCCTGAATGCCGATCTTGTCAAATCAGAAGTCTCACAGAATCCCATCTATCTGCGCTATTTCCTCGACATGCTGTACCAATTCCAAGCCATGGATCCTTTGGAACGCCAGATGGATACGCACGTGGAATACGAATCTAGCTCGTGGGTAAGCGCCTTCAATGTCACCCTACAAGTATCGAAACTGTGCCGGTTATTTGCGGCGTGCTACTCGCCACTTCAACTCTCAGGCGTCGAGGCATCACGAAATTTGTGTCGGTCCATCTACCGAGTCCTGCACCAAATCGCCAACTGGGAACCACATCGATCGACTGAACAGCAAAGCGTGGAAGGCGATAACTCGGCGGCTAATAATGGCGGCGATCAGTTGCTTATCAAGGGTGTGAAGCAGCAGAAATTCCGGGCGGTGTCGACTCCTCACTCTGGCTCTTTTGACGTGGTGGATTATGATGTGACGAAGGAACCTGTGTCTTTCCATCATCCGTTCCATTGGCTTTTGTCTGAACTTTTGGAGCATATATCGCTGTTACGGGACGATCTGTTGGTGCAAATTGGCTGGAATGGTGGATTCAAGCAGATGATTCAAATGTCTTGTACCCAATTACCCAACGACTTGTTTTTGACCATCTTGGATTACCCCTTGCGAACCATTGTCATGCTTGCTCAAATCAACTGCGGCGTCTGGGTTCGAAATGGCTATGGTGTTAGAAATCAGGTACGCAAAAAAATACAGCGAATAGAGCTGGATAATTCGGTCTTCTAATCTAATCTTACTTTTCCGTTTATACAGGCAAGAACATACCGTGATATCAGCGTCCGTGAAAACACTTTTGATCGGGATGTCTATCTTTTACAAGTCGGCTTTGTCGCCACCAACCCTGATCATCTCTTGGTAACCATGTTGGACCGATTCAAGCTGTGGGACTGGTTCAACGGCAAAACCACCAAACCTCATGCGGATTACGAACCAAGCCAGCTCACTTACATTGTCGAAGAATTCCTGAATCTATTGGCTATCTGTGCAACCGAGCGTGGGTACGCTTCCGCCATGTCCATTGAAAACCATATCCGTCGCTCCATCATCCAATACCTTGGCATCTCTAGCATGGCGTACTCTGAACTTGTGAAAATGGTCCCCGAAAGCCTCAGCGATCACGAATCCTTTGAAACAACACTTGGCACTTTGGCTACGTACAAGGCGCCCGATGGTTTGAACGATCATGGACTCTACGAACTCAAGGATGAATTCTACGACGAGCTGGACCCTTACTTCTGGCACTTTACTCGCAATCACCGTGAAGAGGCCATGGAATCACTTCGCAAGCACTGGAAGAAACAGCACCCTGGTGAAAAACTCGGCGACAAGGATGAATTTATGGTGGTGCCTCGTCTGATCGACATTCAATCTGGTCCATTTACCCACCTTAGCGACTTTTTACATTCGTCAACCTTCTGCCAGATCATCACGCATGCTCTTTGGAACACGAAAATGTCAACCAGCCCGAGCGAAACCATCCTGGAAACCACCCTCTACTTGGCTATGCTGGCTGTGAATACCGAAAATCGTGCGCCTCGGGATACAAAGGGCAAGCAGCGGGCCGATGAATCCTCCATCAATGCGACACCTCTCGACACCTCTCACTCTGGCTTCATCCACCACGCTTCAACCAAGGAATACGCCATCCGGGTCAATGAAATCGAACGAGGCCATGCCACTCTACTGACCGTCTTACTGCGATGTTTGGACGACAAGGAGCTCAAGCATGTACACCGACGCCTCTTTTACATTGTGGATCAAATCGAAGCACATGGATCGGCTACTGCGAAATCTATCATCAGCGAATGGCGATGGGCTTTCAACGAAGCGACAGCAGCAGCACAGGCCGACGAATCAGCAACTAGCGCCCAATCCGAATACGACCGAAAGAAGGCCGCCGCCAAAGCCCGCCAAGCCGCCATCATGTCTCAATTTGCCCAAGCCCAATCTCAATTCATGTCACAACACGGCGAACTCTACGAAGATGAAGACGACGTGGATCAAGCAATGGATAACGATGGGGATATCAATGCCATTAGCAACACTGATACTGAAACCTCTGCCGATAAGGACGATCTTCAAGTTGAAAGGCTGTGTCACTTCCCTGCTGGTACCTGCATTGTCTGTCAAGAAGAACTGGATCGAAATCGACTTTATGGTGTATTAGGTCTGGCTCAAAACTCACATATTCAACGCCAGACACCCTTGAAAAATGCGGATATCCTGGTGGACATTTGTGCTCAGGGCCTTAAACCTTCTTTGGAGCAAGGTGGTGGTGACGATACTTCTGGCGGTAGTGGTGCTGCTGGACGCAAGAACGATCTCCATGGTTTCCCCTCAGATGCCCATTCTCCTGGTGTGCAAGTGTCCTCCTGTGGCCACTTGATGCACGCCCAATGCTTCGACAATTATCAAGCCTCGGTAGACGATGTAGTCCTCGGTCCTCTTCAAGCCCTTTTACCTGCATTTGCTTCTCGAAGACGCTTCTTATGTCCGCTTTGTAAAGCCCTTGGCAACATCCTCCTTCCTGTGGTTTGGAAAGGCAAGAATGAATCCTTCCCTGGTGTGATGGCCCCTCACTCACCCTACGAAAATGTGGCTGATCGCCTCACCGATATCATGCTCCAGATGCGACAATATACGCCCCATGACTCGACAGGCCAGATCCCAGGCGCCTTCCATTCATCACCGCCCCTCTCTGCCATCTCTGATTCTGCGCTGATCGATTCTCATGACACCAACCTCACGACGGAAAAGCTTGACTCTCTCCGGGCTCTGTATACTCAACTACTCAACACCCTTCGCATGACCAAGGCCAATGTCAGCTACAAGCGACGTGTGGGCTCCTTGATAGATATGGAATCCAGCTTGGACGAACTGTTTGACATGTATGCTTACACCATCTCATCCATCGAAATTGCGCAACGAGGGACCGAACACAAGGCCAAGGACCTGACGGTGGAACATACTGGGACCTTCTTGGATGGTATCTCGATTCAGACGCAAACCTTACTCAAGATCCTCGCCAAAACCAATGATTTGCTGCCCAAGGCGTTGAACAACAACTGGACGTCAGACGATCGAAACAGTATCAAGTATATGGCGGCGCGGTCTCTCAGTCAAGTGATCTATCAAGGCCCGGCTGCCAGCCCTTCTACTCCTCTTCTTTGTGACGATCCCTTCCGTGTATTGGTGAACCTTGGCTTTTGTGTGGATGATCCTAGTATAGATGTGCACCATGTGATGCGTCTTCTCCTGATTGCCGACATCACCAAGACTGTCATCGCTCTGATGCAAGGGCTGACCGGTAGTGAACAACTGGAGGATCCTCGTGTGGTGGATAGCCTGCGTCAAGTCTTGGAACAAGGACCTAGTGATGGTAGTGTGGTGCAACAGTTTGCTGAAAAGGTGATGCAGTGCTTAGATGTCCCTCCAAGCTTTGTCAGTAGCTTCTTCCATCAGATCGACCCCAAGGTGCTGAAGACATTGATCCGTACATATACTCTCCCCTTCCTGCGCAAGTCTCTGCTACTTATGGTTGTCCACCATGGCTTTGTCCCTCAACCCCCTGAAGAAAAGGATGATACTGTTTTGGATGAATATGACCACTTGCTTTCGATCTTGTGCCTCCCTGATCTCGACACCCTCTTATCGTTGGACGTACCTTTTGAACAACAGGTCTTGAAGAACTGGTGCCAACATTACTACGATGAATCCACTACAGACGCCGCCAGTGACTCTTCCATGGTGGCGAAAGGATCGACGACGCCTGCTTATGCTCGATTGGTGCAACTCCATCTCAACCTGCCCACTCCCTTCTCGATGGTCTCTCTCCCCTATCGCATGGATCAGCTGTTTGATGAAAGCTCAAGACGGGTGTGCCGAAACTGCAAGACTGTGCCTGAAGACCCTGCTCTGTGCTTGATGTGTGGTACTTTTGTATGTGCTAGAAAGTATTGTTGTGCTGAAGATGGACGTGGTGAATGTAACACTCATATGCGAACGTAAGTTGGACAAAGGAACGACATAGTCCTATACTAACAGACACACTCCTTTTTCAAATTAGCTGTGGTGGGGAAATCGGAATCTACATGGTGATCAAGGAATGCTTCATACTGCTTTTGCATGACAATGGCGGTACAATTATGAGTGCGCCTTATCTGGACGCACATGGTGAAGTGGATCTGTTCTTAAAGTAAGTACCGGGAAGGGAATTTGGGACCATGTATCTCACACAACTTACCTCTTCATTTTAGACGTGGGGCGCCTCAATACCTCAACAACAAACGATATGAACAATTGCGGCAAATGTGGCTCTCTCATTCCATCCCTGCCTTTGTGCGAAGGCGTATGGAAGTCTCTTACAACTATCAACGGTGGGAAAGCTGGTAGACGGACAAGAAACAATCATTCATAACCCCCCTCCCCCCCACACACACTGTATTATTAGTCATTTCCCTATCCCACATACATTCTGCTATATACTTCCCACTTTGCCTCCTTTTAGACCTTCGTTTACTGTACAAACATATGTCTATTCTATATCAATCTATAAACACACTACATTAAAACAGGGCTGTATTGAAGTCGCCAAGGCCCTCCATGAATTTGCATGAATGTCAGCTCACTGGGTTTCAAACTCCGCTGAAGGCTACAAATGATCCCTTTTTCCCTCAATCCTATTTTTTGCTTCTTCTTTGCTTCGTCATCACTTTTTTTTATTTCCATCGACATTAGCACCGCACCATGAACGACTTCGCTCCATACAACGACCATAAACGACAGATGCAGGGTAACCCTCCTCTTCTCACCACCTTGTCCATCTTTGTCTTACCATCACTCACATTTGTCTTTTCCATCAATGATCTGTTTTTTCTCAGTAGATCGAAGGGGATGACCATTGACACTTTTGACGTAGCTGACCAGATAATCTCCATTGCCACAACACTTGATTAGTCTTGTCATATACCCCCTCCCTCACCATTAAACCTATAGCATTTCCCAGATTCTACTCCGTTTTATTCAAATACAACCTAGTCTAGTCTAGTATATCTACAATCTATCCTCTTTTAAAAACCTATAGACAATAAACGGTACATTAGTGTTTCATTTGACAATTAGTGATCCTGCTACTTACAACACTGGCAATCAAAGGGGCATTCTGGAGTGTCCTGACCTTCACCTATCCGTAAATCCTTGACGTCGTAAAGAGGGTATCCATCATCGGTAGTTCGTTCTAGAAATAACAATTACATTAAACTCATGTCCCTCACCCATCCATTGGTCTCCATTCACTTACTAGCTTTCTTTCCCCGAGAGTCACCGAATTGATCGTCATCCATGGAGGTAGGTGGTGGTGGTTGGGCTTTTCGTTTCAGATTTTTTGCGGCTGCCAATTGGGCAAAGATGACCTCTTGGACTTTGTGTTCGTCTTCTTCATCTTCACTGCCATCTTCTTTTGGAGCCTTGGTTTCTTCTTCTTCGGCAACAGCAGCCTTTTTCTTTTGCTTGCGTTTTTGTTGTTTGGTCAATGGCGCTGGTTCCTCTTGGGTGGGTGCATCTTTGACGATTTTCTTGGTGGCGAAAATGTCATCGATTTCGTTGCTCTTGGTGTCCTTGGGTTGTGTTGCTTTGTCTGAGTGGTTTGTCTTGGCCATGGTTGTGGAAATGTGGGGTAAGGAAAGAAGAAGAAGAAAAAAATTTGACTGCATGAAAAAGGTAGTGTCGGAAAAGCCACTTTTTTAAAACTCCGACAGCAAGCTTTATCAGTAAGACTTTTTGGTGCTTTTGCGTCCTCTCTTTCTCTCTCTCTTCTTCTCTTGATGAATGGATAACGATCAACTCTCTATTCTTATACAAAGCTATCGACAGTATGAAAACGACTTTATAAAACAACAAGCTACCGATCTCACCGATGCACTGCTGTATGGCGAAGTGGCGTTTTGCTTGGCGGGACTTAAGCCTGCTGTCCTATTCGACTTGCCACCACCCCTGGACACCGCTTACATTGATGCAGTAGTACGACCGTGGATGCAACATCATAGTGCTCTGATCGATTCCTGGGTTCTGCGCCAACGACGATTGTACAGCCCGGAAATACAAGGCAGCCTGGTTTATTTCTTCGCCCACACCAATCACCCAATCGTCTTGGAAAGCTTTGAACAGGCCGATCGATGCGACATGTCCTCCTCGGAAGAAAACCTGGCTGTGCTTCTTGACTACCCTGGACGACTTCCCCGATCGATGCATGAACTGGAAACGATGCGTGAAGTTGTATACTACAATCGGCAGGACATGCATATCGTTACCACTTTTGCTTGTCAACTCGATCAGCATGACCTTGTGCAGCAACACTTTGAAAGATACCACGATACCATGCTGCCCATTGGAGTCCCTCTTGGTTTTATTTTTAGGCGGCCCACTTAGTATAGATTAAGGATATTTGATTGAACTGTAGTTTGTAATAAAAGAATGCGTGTGTATGTGTATGTATAATATAATGTGTGTGTGTTATATGAAGTGAGTATTGGTGTGCATTGCTCAGTCAGTGTCATCTGCATGGTGAAACGAGCAACCAATGGGAATCCATGCAGCGGAGTTGCAAATCCGTTTTTGGAATAAATCGCTGAACTCAGTCAGGGGCACAATCAAGAACGAGGGACCAATCAATCAGATCGAGTCGTGGGGGTGAAGATACAGTACTGTACCAACTGGAGGGCGTTAACTATCAAGGAATGCTGTACGCTTATCTGTAGCTGTCTGCTGTTTACACATTCGCATTCTGACGGCGCTGTTGATGTAGCATTTGATACAAAGTCTACGATATTTTTAGTGCCGAAGACGGAAGGGGGAAGGCGTCATTTGTCAGTCATCTCATCATGACCATATTTGATTACACCCATATCAATGTTATAGATGTGGGAACACAGTGATTACGTAGATGCAGGTGCTGACCAGGCTACATTTAAGGGAAACAAAACAAGACACATTTAAAATCATTTGAGAAGGAGAGAAGATGATTTATTCATTGACAATACTACCAAGTCTATTAAGGGAGGGAGAGATGTAACTAATTGATTTTCTATCTATACTTTGCTAGCTACACATCGTTCACTCAACAGCTTGAGGCTATTCCTTTCATGGGCGGTTTGTCGACAGGTAGTCAGGTTGACACAGGCGTGAGCTTCGGGTAATCGGTGACGGGAGCAGTATTTGGATTCGCAATAACGGCAATCACCAATGATCTTGACAGGTTTTCCGGAGCAGGAGCCCAAAGCACATCGTTTTCTTGAAGTGGTTGCTTTGATCGCCCCTGAAGAAAGAGGTTTCTTGTCGATGGTTGGTGTTGTTGTTGTGGAGGTGGAGGAGGAGGATGATAACTGTGAGAGGGATTGTTCTGTTGATAGTAATGGCGATGGTGATGAAGGGGGTAAAAGGGATACTGATGACGGTGATAGCTGTGAGGAGACCACGAGAGGCTTGCTGCTGTTTGCATTATCCATCACCACATCGTTGTTGTTCTTTTCCATATCCAAGGTCTCTTCGCCACCTCGTAAACGGAGCACCAAGTGTAGGGTTGATTCCTTTTGGATGTTGTAATCAGAGAGAGTGCGACCATCTTCTAGTTGTTTGCCTGCAAAGATGAGCCGTTGCTGGTCAGGAGGGATGCCTTCTTTATCTTGAATCTTTTGCTTGACGTTGTCGATAGAGTCTGAGGATTCCACTTCCAGAGTGATAGTCTTGCCAGTCAAAGTCTTGACGAAGATCTGCATACCACCACGAAGACGAAGCACCAGATGAAGAGTCGATTCCTTTTGAATGTTGTAGTCGGAGAGTGTGCGGCCATCTTCAAGCTGTTTCCCGGCAAAGATAAGGCGCTGTTGGTCGGGTGGGATGCCTTCCTTATCTTGGATCTTTTGTTTGACGTTGTCGATGGAGTCAGAAGATTCCACTTCCAATGTAATGGTCTTGCCAGTAAGAGTTTTTACAAAGATTTGCATAATGGGTGAATATATAAAGAAGAGTGAGAGTTAGTATGAGAAAAGTAAAAAAGAAAGAGAGAAACGAAATCTGCGAGCCAAGACCTTTTTATAAATTTCTGCTTATAAGAATTTCAAACTCCGCCGGACCAATGAAATCATTCATCTAGTAGGTTCCCTTTTATTTCTACTCGCTAAGCTTTTTCCTTGCACCAATGAGGGAAATCCATTTCATTGTTCCCAAAAGAAAAGCTTATCAATCATCCACACTCAGAGAAGCTAACTTGTACTCATGCTTTAGACATGATACCCATGGAATTGTATTGCCTCATTCATTATAAAAGTCTTTGTTCGTTCCAGATCGATACTACTAGCTTCAATGACGGCATCAGCGGTACTTCAATTGAGAAATTTTCATCCTGCAGAAGTTGTAAAATCATCATCGATCAGCACACATTGGTTAATGAATGGGACCAGCCTGTTACAAATGACGAATTGAATCATCTCAGTGAGTCTCATAGGGAGGGAGATCTGTTTTGCCAAACACACTTCTTTCAAGGAGCTAATTTAGGAACTCGGAAGTTTCAAACTCCGCTCTGTAGATGCGAGCTCCAACAAAGGGGAGGGGCGGTGATCAAGGGGATATCATCTATTAAGGTAACTCAAACTATATCCTTTGCAGATGGGTTGTAGTATCATGTAGCCGAGAGAGTAACTGAGGAAACGACATCAACAAAACAGGCATCCTTTAACTGGAAACTATGATGTCAAGATTCGGTCGAGCGGAGCTGAAATATCTCTTGGGAAGGGCCAGGAATTCCGATCATGCATAATTGCCCTCGCTAAAAAAAGAGGTGTTGATCTGATTCGGGTAAGCCATTCTGCAAGGAATATGACCACTCATCAAAGAGATGAATGAAGAAAAAGATATCAATGCAATTCCACGTGTTCCATCTCTTGCAAACGCCCATTGGTATCACTCTATACCGGTAATGACACTGTTCCTATGCATATAATGTGCATCTATCATGTAGAAAAAAATCCCACTTCCATTCATCTTGTAAAATGAGATGATACCGAAGTTCAAGGCACACATTGTCTCGAGTGCGACTGAGTGATAAGGAGCAAGGGGCCCATACATTCAACTAAAGCAACAGTGAACCAAAAAGCTGGCACATCAAGGCTGGTCGCTTGAATTATTTTTTTTCCTTGCCACACTAGAAACAGTCAGCTATTTTTGCTGACCGTTAGATGAAAAGAGACGGAAACAAACAGGTTGTTCAACATGACCCTTAGCCGAAGCTCCAAAAGAAGAAACAAATTACACCATAGATATAAATAGACCAAAGGTGGATCCTCCCGTTTCCCCTTGATCGGTACGGAAACTATAGCGCAAGGGCATGTCGGTTGTACAATAGATAGGAATGAGAGCTTCAAGTAGAACGCCAGCATTACTTCAATCTTCAGGAACAAGAAACAAACTGAGAAGCAAAGCAGGCGTTCGGTCGGCGTTTAAACTTTGAAATTGTGCGGACGCTCGGCTTACCAATAGATGACCGAGTTCCATTCATGTCTCTGCAAGTCTCACGCTAGTAATGCTACTCATATGAGTTGCCACTCATACATTTGTCAAGTATGATGGTTCCAAGTCGGTATAACGCAGATATGGCTTCAAAAGCGAGCCTGGAGATCCATGCATGAATCCAAATTTATTTCAAACCCCGCCGGGCGGGACGTATGTAAAGAGATTGGTACCTTTTCCCCTTTCTTCTTTCTTTCTTTCTCTATCCATCCATCCATCCATCCATCCGCCATGTCCATCGGTGTAAGTAAATGGACATTCATAGATGAAACATTCATTGTGTACAATGCGCGCACTCATAGACCCTCTCTTTTTTCTCACTTGTCACTTTTACATAGAACATCAAAACGTACGCACATTGACCTTCCATCAAATTCATTGCTCATTCTAACATGATTTTTGTACTAATATTAGCTACCCCAACAACTCTCGTGTTGCCAAGGCTCAAATCGCTGTAAGTCAAACAATAGTTCTCGTCCATTTACAGACTCTTAATGCCTTCCACTGTTATATGATATAGGCTGCCTACAATGGTGTGACCATCGACACTGAAAACGTCGAAATCCCTGCCGTCCAAACCCCTGAATACTTGGCCAAGTTCCCCATGGGCAAGGTCCCCGTCTTTGAAAGCGAAAAGGTCAACTTGTTCGAATCCTCTGCCATCGCCTACTATGGTAAGCTACTGCAAAACCTTAATCAGAGAGACACAATGACTGATCCCGTATTCTTCCCTATTGATCTATCTACATAGCCGCTCTCCAAAAGGAAGACACCACTCTCCTCGGTTCTTCTGCCATCGAAAAGGCTCTTGTTATGCAATACATCTTCTTCGCTGAAAACGAATTGTTGGCTAACATTGGTGGCTGGATCTACCCTCTTTTGGGCTACTACCCTTACATCAAGCCTAATGTTGATGCTGCTACCGACAAGGTCAAGCGTGCTATGGATGCTTTGAACAAGATCTTGGCCAACAAGACCTACCTCGTTGGTGAATCTGTCACTCTTGCCGATATCTCCGTGGCCTGTGCTCTCTCCAACGCCTACACCTTGGTCTTCGACAAGGCTTTCCGTGACCAATACAAGAACGTCACCCGTTACTTCACCACTTTGATTGGCAAGGAACACTTCAAGACCTTCCTCCCTGTCCAACTCTGCGAAACCCCTCTCAAGTATGTTGCCCCCAAGAAGGAAAAGAAGGAAACCAAGAAGCAAGAAGCCGCTCCCAAGAAGGAAAAGAAGGCCGCTGCCCCCGCTGACGATGCTGAAGAAGCTCCCAAGCCCGCCCCCAAGCCCAAGTCCAAGTTGGATCTCCTCCCTCCCTCCAAGTTCATCATGGATGAATGGAAGCGCATGTACTCCAACAACGACTCCGACGTTGCCATGAAATGGTTCTGGGAAAACCACGATGCCGAAGGTTACTCTCTCTGGAAGGTCGACTACAAGTACAACGACGAATTGACTTTGGTCTTCATGTCCAACAACTTGATCGGTGGTTTCTTCGCTCGTCTTGAAATGGCCCGCAAGTACGCTTTCGGTTCCTTGGTCGTGTGCGGTGAAAACAACAACAACTCCATCTCTGGTTACTTCCTCATCCGTGGTCAAGAAGTGCCCTTCGAAGTCTACGATGCTGCTGATTTCGGCTCTTACAACTTTGAAAAGATCGAACCCGCTCAATACGAAGAAAAGAAGGACGAAATCTACAAGTACATGGCCTGGGAAGTCGAAGGCTTCGCCGATGGTAAGATCTTCAAGTAAACTGCCCAACCTGCCCTACTTTTGGTCATGCGTCACTAGCGTTAGTTGTACCTTTAGATTTATACACACTTTGAATGTTTATTAGCATTGTATCAATAAAAACATCATGATATCATATGAAATAGAAAGGGTTGGTGATTTGCATAAATGACGGGGTTTGAAATGACACATGCATTGGGTGCACGCCGTTAAATCGTCATCAAGAAGATGGTGGGAAGGCAAGAGTCACCTTGCGTTCGTCGTTCAAGGTCGTTGTATAAAGGGTGAGTCGTTTGTGGTGCGTTCCAATGTCGATGGAAAGAAAAAAAGTGATGAAGCAGATGAATCAATTATTTCTTTAGCGGACTTTGAATGGACATCTTGAGTGGCACGCGGCTTGGTTTAGCCATAAATTGCCATGCCATGCCCAGGGATCTGGAGGTTTGGAGGATCGATAAACCCTTGATAAGGAAGCATACAAGATATACAAGCGGAACTGACGGTGATGAGGGGAAGGTGACCGGTGGATAGGGAAGGGTGCAGTGGGGACACCAACACAACAGTCCAATCAGGGTAAAGTACACCAGG
This sequence comes from Absidia glauca, assembly GCA_900079185.1. Classification (NCBI taxonomy): domain Eukaryota; kingdom Fungi; phylum Mucoromycota; class Mucoromycetes; order Mucorales; family Cunninghamellaceae; genus Absidia; species Absidia glauca. The sequence goes on from LT554889.1 coordinate 88,175, forward strand.
CGGCATCAAACCTTAGCAAGTAAAGATCGGAAGTGGTACGAGGATGAGTCGCATCAGGAGAAGGAGAGCAGGGAAGGGGTTGTGGATTCGATAAAACCGCCCTTGCCCACACACTCCTCCAACAATGTGTGCCTAACATTCTAGATTTCAAACCCCGATTGGTGTGGTGGGCTATAAGGTTACTTTTTTTGCGTGTCCTATTATTTTGCTCCTTCTTCCCCTCGTCATTACTTTTTTGCCTCCACTGTCATTCTCTTTACTCCACGACGTCAAACGAACGAACGAACGACCAAACGAACGAACGAACGGTAACTCTCCTCTTCTCACGTCCTGTTCATCTTTTGCTTGCCATTACTAACTTTTTGCCTATGCATCGTTCCTCTTTCCTTCGACACTAGATCGGCTACGACGATGACGACGGCAATAGGGACGACGACGATGCTAATGACGACTCCACCACTACTTCATGTCGCTCAAAAAGGCACTTTTAAAATTTTTAAATGTAAAAAACATGGGGAAACCCTCGCAATTTTTTTTTAGGTACACTCCCATTCCATTGTAAAATCTCGTAGGTTAAGTTACTGATAAAAGTGTACCAGTTTTTTGCTCATACCCTTCCGCTACTATCTTTGATACTTTTACACAGCTCGACCGTCTTTGTCCGCCTCCATTTGCTTGATTTTTACAGTAGCTTAGCCATTCTCATTACAAACCGTCGCCATTTACACATTAGCTTAACTCCGACCTCAAACATAGTCTGTACCATAGCCCATTAATCCTGTTGTACCAATAAAATTCTGTATGTATGCGAAGATAGACTTGACGATCATGTACATGTCATTAGAATAATTACAACTAGTAAATCAGTGGTGTTTTAGGAGTTGTCAATGATGAGTTACTCATCTGTAGTTTGGGCTTTATGATGTACATGGTATTGTCATGGTTATGGATTTGAGAAACGTCTTTCGTATGATGATTCAAGTAGGCTTTATTGATGGGATAGGACTAAAGGCTATGGTGCAAGCTATGTTTGGGTTCGTAGCTAAGCTAATGTCTAATGGCGACGGGTTGTAATGAGAATGGCTAAGCTACTGTAAAAAGTAAGCAAATGAGGTGGACAAAAACGGCCAAGCTGTGTAAAAGTATCAAAGATAGTAGCGGAAGGGTATGGGCAAAGAATTGGTATACTTTTATTAGTAACTTGGGCTACGAGATTCTACAATGGAATGGGAGTGTACCTAAAAAAAAAATTGCGAGGGTTTCCCCA
>LT554889.1:96469-136632 GCA_900079185.1 Absidia glauca
TTCTTAAAAAAGAGAGTCTTAAAATGATGATGATCCAAAGTCGAATGCATGTGAGACTAGATGGAATGAACTGGAGCCAAAAAATCGCTTGGTATGAGCTCAATTAAGTCTCCGAACCTACATTGCCCCTCTTCTCTTGGTTTTTCATGCAAGTAGAAGTAAGATAGATGTGAAATGGGTATAAATGAAAAAAGTAAGCGGGAGATACATCGTCATTTCTCTTTTTCTTCCGTTTCCCACTTCATTCAACTCGACTACTTGCGTCCTTGCTGTTCCTCGCCTGTGTCAATCAGCTATTATGACTAGAAGAAAGTCATTTTCAACATCATCACAGCCTTCCCCTTCAGCTATTCCGCTCTCACCGTGGTTATGCCATTTCTATTCACTCTGTCAAACCCCATCTTGGATCTGTGTGAAGGAGAGCCTATATAAGTGCTGGATGTGCTTCTACGGACCTGTGTTTTGGATTATGTATATGTTTGCTTGCTCAATGGACTTACATAGAGCACGTAGACAATCACTCGTTGACGATATGACTTTTTCACCCAGCGAAAATCATCTTCGTACTAGTCGTCGTCGTCCTAGGAAAAGTCCAAAAGCGGGCGGAGTTGTAGATCTAAACTCCGCCAATCATGCAAACCTTCAGTGGACTTCAAGGAAGATCAAGAGCAGCACTGACGATGACTTACGATCCATCAGATCCAGCAAATCATTTAGACGTACATTGAAGATTCATTTGCGAACCATTCGACAGAAACAACAGTCGTTGAATGATGTGATGAGAAGATCGCTTTTGCGACGAGCCAGCAAAATGTCACTGATTCAGGCACCCCTTTCCTTTCATGACTCCGATCGTCATCCCATGATTGCGATGAAACCGTCGACTTCCTTACCAACGGCTAGTTTATCAGACTCACCCCCACCACCTACATCGTCTCCATTTACGATTTCGCCTTATAGTTGCAAGATACCCCCATTCGACCGCCGAGTATCTCTTTCAGATTCACTTTTGAAGTCCATCAGCATGAAGAGGAAAAGAGGGCCCTTTGTAAACTCTACTCCATCCGCTGCCACGACAAGCATTACTAACTATAACATCATTTCGACAAATGGTGCTCATAAAGAACCTGCTCCACCTTTGACGGAATCATTGTTATCATCGTCAACCTCGCCCCTTCCAAAACCTTCCACTTCTTATCGGAGAAAAACTACCCCTGAAATCTCTCCTGCTGAGTGATGGGATTCAAAATCTATTTATAGACGATTTTCATTTGACAGGTCCATTATGTGATCTGCTTTCTATTTAACCTTTGAATAGCATGACACCCCAGATTCTTTCACTGTGACGCACCCCTCTTTGTTAACTCATCATCAATAAAGACGTTGGTCTTGTTTGATCAGTTGTCAAAGTACAATGAAGAGCTGGCACCTCGACTGATTTCACTCATTGCATATAAAAGGATCCAAACCTGCAAACTTGAACTACACAAACCATGCATCAGATCACTACTTACCTCTTACTTCTCGTTCTATTGACAGTGTCATCCTTATGCGAGCCAGGGGACCAAGGCCGGGTGGACGTACATCTGAAACTCCGCTCTCTGGGCGAGCCTGATCTCAACCCCGATGGTACTCTTCCAGGTGCTTTGATACGACTTCCTTTAGAAAGAGGCATGACTGCCAGTGCTCTCTTTACACAGCATGCCAAGTTGACAACGGTGGTGATCTACTTTGACCCTTACAGCGACCCATACTGGACGGAGGAGCAAGAAATATGCTTGAGTTGGGTGATGGGCCTCCCTTTGACCAACTCGACTGATCATGAATGCAACTTTTCCGAAGCCAACAAGTGTATTCAGTCATTACCAATCGATCCATGTCAGCAAACCGTTCGAGCGCCTTCGAGTGATTGTGACAAGGATCTTGAGTTGGTTTCAGGTACACCTTCAACTTTTTTCATATGATGGCCAGCGTGGCGGGGTTTGAAACTGACTAACATATGCTTTTTGGGTCTCCCCAATTTATAGGATTTGCCAGGATCAGCTCTTACTACCCATCAGTCACCCCTATATCCCAATTCAACACAACAGTAAGCTTGATGTCTTATTGGGCGGATCGATCGATTATGATGGCGTACTCTAGCAAGAAGAAAGGAACATCTGTCAATCAACGGATCCTCACTTGTGGTAATCCTCGACTTGGTCATGGAGGCATATCGGACTTTCATTTCTTTGATGAAGAATCCCCAGTCAGTCGTGCAAGTCTCCTACAATCGTCTCTCTCGCGGCCCTTGAATCTGGTTTACGCTTTGTTCATCCCACTCTTCCTATTATAGTCACCTTCCCTCACACTGTTTTACCCCACTGATCTTGTTAGACTAGTGCTTGACTCTGAAGTGTGTGAGTGTGAGATAGCTGTACACGTTCATGAAATAAAAACTTGTGGTCGATCCCCAAAATGGAAAATTGAGTTCAACCAAACTCAGCTTAAATTTCTTTCCCCTCGCTTTTTTTCTTTCTTCGCTTCTCTTTCTCTCTTTTTTTCTTTCTTCTCGTCTCCCCCACATTCCTTTCCTATACACCTACTCTTTATATGCATTTGTAAGCACTCTAACCTTGTCCAATACATGGAGTGGCAGTCCTAATCATGATCTTGTCCATTGTAGATACGTTAAACACGCCACGCTCATTAACAACTGTTACCCTGAAAAAGAGGGCGAAAGTGGATCTCGCTCATCTGAACTTAGCTATCTTACTTTTTATGCCAGCTCACGACCTGTCAAGCTTACCAAGGTGGGCTCCTTCATTGAAAAGAAAGTGGAGCGAGATGTGGCCAGAGGAAGAAAACAGTAAGTCCAAGCTGGTGACAACACAAAAGGGTACCCAGTATGCAAGTTAACAACTCTCTCTCTCTCTCTCTCTCTCTCTTTCTCTCCTATAGACATACAATCGTCTCCCTTGAAATCCTACGATCCCTCATCCATGCCTGTCACCGTGACCTCAACTTGTTCTCCAAGTACATTGTCAAGATCTTATCTATGATTCTTGACACCAAGGAAAAAGATATCCAGCTTATTGACCTGGCGTGTGAAACGGTAAGCTGATAACGTTGGACGACGAACTCTGTATCATGGACCCCACTCACCCTATTCTACTCTAGTTTGCCGTCTTTTGTAGCTATCATGATGGCACCACTTTGGGTGTGGACTCTGAACTGACCACTGACTATGAATCCCTCATGAAAAAGTTTGCTGGATTTTGCTCCTTCAAGAATAACGACGACACTTTGACTCTACAGTAAGTTGTCATACATAAGTTGTGTGGGGTATGTTACTTGATTCTGATCTATAAATCTCTTTTCAGAATGGAATTCATTGGACACCGTGCCTTACAAGCGTGCGTCACATCTCCGGCCATACAAGCTTCCAACTTTAAGATCCAACTCGGTATCATCATGCCCCCCACCATCGTTGCTCTCGCCAAATCAAAGCAGCCTGTCAACGTATTAGCTAAAAGGTAAACTGAAGAGAAGAGCATGTGTGGATCAAAGGAAGCTAACCGTCATTGTTCTCGGTACCTGATAGCAAAAAGTGCCCTGATGTGAAGCAATCTGTGCTGGAGAGGGATCTGGCGGACGAAAATATGGCTGCTCTCTTTGCTGCAAAGACAACTTCGCTTTTGTTTGCAAAGGCTAATGGTGCTGGCATCCGTCTTGCTCTTGGTCCTTTGTTTGGGTATGTGTACATAGAAATATCGCCTTAATTTTCCATAGTAACGATCCTCTTTTTCATAGATACATGGACGCCAAGCAAAAGTGGTGGCCCCCAAACTTTGCTGTATCGTCATCAGAGCTGGTGTTGGAATCTTTACAGGTACAGGAACTTTGTCAAGAAAGAAGACCGTCTTTTTGACTAATCGCCCAACCTTTCTATCTCTCTCTCTAGCCTCAATATCGATATCTTCTCGTATCTGAAATCCTTCAACAATTCGAAAGCACAAAGACTCAGGAAATCAACGGCAAGGAAGCATCTTTGGTATCGGTATTAGACACAGTCCTGAACTCAAATCTGCCTTTGGTGGGAATATCCGTCCTCGAGGTGCTCAACTCTCTTTTCGGCCACTTGATCAAATCGCTACAGGGGGGTCGTGCATTCAGGGAACAAGAACCTCGAGACTCGGAGGGCGATCAAGCGACATTCGAATACGCCATTCATCAAGGCCTGGCGCACAGCATTGCCGGACTCACCTCTCATACCTATTATCAAAATCAATTGGACGACATCACCGGCTACATCTTGGCCAAATTGAGAGTGGGTACCACTTTGGAACAAGTAGAAGGTCTACCTTTGGCTAGCTATCGTCACGTGGCTCTGAAATGCTTGGATCTTATTGCTGGGTCTGACAAGGACGCTTCGACGGAGAACTCGGCCGATGATGCTTCTGCCTCTGCTTCTGATGATGATTCGGAAAATATCACCTCGTCGTCCTCGGGTGCTTCTATCTCGTTGGAAACTTGGGTCCCTGCTTTCGGTTTATTGGTGGACAATGAAGCTAGTAAGTGTTAAGACATGTAAATCCAACCACAGATTACTGACCATCACTGTGCAATAGGAACTCGGATTGATTTTGCCATGACTCTTGTGCGGTACCTGAATGCCACTGCTGATGATGACTTGAACGTTGAGTAAATATCTCTTGATCAAACACACCCACTCTCTTTGGACTAACCCTCCCTCCTCTACCTTCTAGTTCATTCCCGAAACACACGTTGAATCAGCATGGCGATGTGATGTTTATCAACAGCTTACAGCAAAGCATCGCAGAGTGGGTCACTTTGGACGACTTTAACGTACAAGACACACAGGCACTTTATGGATTACTGTCCTCGGTGACACGACGATTTGGGGCCGACGGAACGATCAAAAGCATACCACTGGTCTTCCAACTGCAAGCACTGGTCAAACAAGGGGATATCGGACAAACAGCAAGACAGCGGGCATTGTCGGCGGTGGTTATAGAATACCTCGATATGGTGGGCCAATTCTATCATGTGGATCGACTCGTACACTATGTGAACCAGGTGCGAACAGAACGGATCGGTAGCAAGGAATACTCATCAGTGGCCATTACAACCCCCGCCAGCACCAAAGATGGCATCCACTCCTTCGATACTCTGGAGCCTGAAAATACGAACCCTGTGGATATCTTTTTGGATCGTCATACGGTGGTGGAAATCTTGTCTAAGGATGCTCCTTTGCGTGATGAAGAGGATACACACGGTCTAGATCTTGAAAGCAAATTGTATGTCGAATGGGGATCTGAAGCTTTTGGTAAGTCGGGTGAACAAACAGATTGCAAACAAACAAGCATGGGATGTGTGATTTACTGATCTTGGATACTGACCTTGTTTTTTTTTTCTTACTTCTTCCTCATTTCTGTGCATTGGCCAGTCAACCAAGAAAGATCCTTCCGAATCCGCACTTCTCGTAATCTGAATGATGTGAAACCCAGGTTGGCTACTCCTTGGATGAGTACCGACTTTACGGTAAGTAAAAGGGATGGAAATAGGGTTGTTGCCATGGTAACTGATTGTGTAAACTCTATTTATAAAGCAAACCCAAACCGACAAAAAGCAAACGATCAAGGTCGAGAATCTGAAGGAGGCATTGTCAGCAACAGCCTCGGGCAACGACGATAACGAACAAAGTGGTGGTGTGGATGGTTTACACATTCTAACGTCAAGCAGCCTTGCCAAGCGCACTGTGGATCCTCGTACCGATGTAACCTCTCTTCTTTCTGGTCTCAACGTTGGTGGCCTTACCCCATCCTCTTCTCTAGTTAACCCACCCTACAAATCTTAGATTCCCCCCCCCTGAAAACCCCGCACCCCCATTCCTTATTACTTCTTCCAAATAAAGTTTACCGCATAGTCGATTATGCACTTGATACATCGCCCCCTTATGTTGTTAGATTGAACTTTAACCATCTAGAGTGTTTCAGGATCAAAAAAGTAAACTTTATGATCTGACATTGATCAACAGGTTTCATAAGGTAAATAGATATGTATTTTATTGGTGTGATGGATAAACAAGACAACAAAATGTGTAAGCAGAAATGGCAGGTGAAGATATGACAGAATGCAAGAATCACAATGACTTTTTTGCAAAGACAGTAACTAGGGATATGTAGACTAACAAGATATAAATGACAATGATACTATGATGATAAAGAGAGAGAGAAAGGGATGATAAAGGTAGTTCTAAAGAAGCCGATCGACCACATTCAAAGCCAGGAACACCGTCATGGTCACCACAGGCACACATACGATTCCATAGCTCCAAAACAGCATCCGTAACATTTCTTCTTCAAAAATGCCATTGACCTGGGAGATTTGGACAAGGTTGATGGCGGTGGGAGTACAACCAAGGACAATCATCATGACGATAAACACGGGATCCGTAGCCAGGATGGAATAGGGCGCACCGTACTTGACGAAGAGCACCACAAGCGGAGTCACCAAGAAAGGGGTCATGACCATGCGGATCACCACCGCCGCCGTTACAGGTTTGCGCATTGCTGGGGTTGCGTGTTGAGATTCAGAGATACTGGCGAGCTGAGCACCCAGGCAGGATAGGATGATGGGAACGGCTGCCTTGCCGCACGTTTCAATGGCTTTGGTGAAGGAGGGGTACAGGAAGGATTGTTTGTCGTAGAGTACCTGTTTCAGGGGGGAAAGGCCCACGATCAAGGCGAGCATGGCGGCGTAGAGGGGCGGGGTCATGAAGCTGTGGAACCGAAGGGCTGCTCGTTTGATGAGGGTGCGGACGCCATTGCTGCTGTTGCTGTTTGATTTGGGTAATAAAGCTGTCGTTTCATTCGCTTGTTGTGTTTTGAATGGGTCCTGGTCTTCTTCACGAGGGGTGGCTGTGAGGGTCATGGAGCTGAGTCGGCGATCTGGCATGGATGGGACTTGAAGACCTGCTGCTGTTTCCTCAGAAGACGATGACAGTGATGATGAGGATGTCGATGAATGGAGTTGGTCTTCAGAGTAGTTGGATGGGATGGTCAGATAGGCGTCCCTCTGTTGTTGTTGTTGTTGTTGCTCCTCGTCGTTTTGGTATCCGTCGTCCCCAGCACGCTTTTGCAGCAGTTGATATCCGTAAGACCATCGAAGGATGTTACCAAAGATCGCAAAGAAGAGAGTATAGGAGATGCCTCTACAGAAAAGAGAGAAAGACCATTAATCCATCGTCCATCCCAAATTAAGGAGTCAACCAATCATTTCTTACCTTGCAGCAACCGCTTCGGGTGTATCTTCGGTATTCCAAAAGAGGATTTTTGCGGCTTCCGATACAGCCAGACTGGAGATAGTAGCCAATGGTAGAGAGTTTGTATTTTGGAACATAACACAAGCCAAGACAAAGCGACGATAACCAGGGTTCAGGCCAAGCATACGAGTAGACACTTGGGTAGACACATAAAATATCAGAGAGAAGGTATAGTAGAAGACAGGAATAGGCCAGAATGCAATCAGCTTTTCAAACGAGATAATAGACGCCACATTCGAGAAGAGTAGACAGGGTGTAAAGTACATCAAATTGAGCTTCGATAGCCACTAGATAAGAGAGATAAGAGTGTTGAGTGGGTCGTCTATATAGCTTATTCGCTCTTCTTACCTTTTGCTTATCCATGTTAAAGTAGCCCGCTTTAGCAAGCACGAATCCAAAGGTGACAACCGTCATGACTTGAAGAATAGCCTTATCATATCATGAACAAGACGCATTAGTATGTTATGATCTTCAATGATGTGGACTTACCTGTACAGAGGCTACAATGAGATTCAACATTGTTAGTTTACAGTCTAATTTGATAAAAGTGAAGTTTAGAAGAAAGAGAAGCTAAGAATGGAAAAGTAAATGGAGCCAGGGATTTATAGCACCGCTGCATGGCGGGGTTTGAATTCGGGTACACTTGCATTTATAGCAACTATGCACACTTACCCTTAGCCTGGCCTGCGCCCCTGTAGTGCGTTAAGATCAATAGAGATAGAGGTTCCAGAAGTGTCACATCGTACCAATCATAAACGTGCTATGCAAACAACTACCTAAAATCGAAGATTACTGTTTTGCTTTACTTACGAAACAGAATGTGTACCTTGCCTAGTGTCATCCAAACTGCCTTGTCAAACGTCGCATCCCAACAGTAGGTACAACACCCTATCCCATCCGCTATCCAATCCAATCACAAAACAAGGCAAGCATTTTAAGGGGTAAACATCATCAGTCAACATCAGCGTTTTATTCAGGTGGATTTAAACAAGAGGATGGCTATTTGATCATGGTAAAAGTAGATGAAGTGTTTGGATTCTAGAATTGGTTCAACAAACAAACAAAGCCAATACACAAACAAAGGGATCAATCAGTACAACGCTTTGGCCATTCACTTCTTTTCCGGTCTTCTTTTCACACGCCCACTTCACTCTTTATCGTTTCATAAAGCCCTGTTTCTCTTTTGTGTTTACCATGAGTAACAAAACTTCCAAAGTTACGACCGACGACGCAATGCCAAGTAGGACCTAAGTGTCATAGAAGGAGAATACAAACGCAGTAATGAGCACGTGAAGCTTTCAGCCCAGCCTATAGGTCAACTTGCCGTATTTCTTGTCGAATTCGCGCTTAATATGGGCAGCAATGTCCTTTTCAATGTTGTACTTTTCCAATGCTTGGGTGCTGACTTCAACGGCTTCTTGTTGCATTTCTTCGCTCATGTCCACGCTTTTGATAACAGCTTTGGAATCCGCCATCTATAAGACAAAAGTAATTCGTTAGTATCCCTTTTTCATCTGACCATCAACGGACACCTAAATGTTCCAGTTCGTTTTCAAATAGTTGTATCCCCCACTTGATACAGCAATGAAACATTGCATTCCCGTTGTTCTCGTTAGAAGCATCATCTGTTTTTGATTCCTACCTTGATGAGTGTAATTCAATGGAAGAAAGAGACGTTCTGGAAGGAATATCAGGAGAGTAGACATCCTCCCTTTTATTTTCATACTCCGCCAAAACTGAGAGCCAATCAAATGGAAGTTGAGGGCTTGGCAGCTCACCGGAGTGTTCATACTCCGCTACCAGCCATATCATATAATCACCGGTCTTTCATTGGTTTACCTATTCTTCACTTCGTCTTTACTTCCCAATCACTTTTTTTTCTTTTTCCATCGGCTTTGCCACGGTACCTTCTCTGGCATGGACTGTATACAAAGATCTTTCTCGACGAACGTAGGGCTACTCTATCCTTCTCAACGCCTTGTCCATCTTTGTCTTTCCCATGACTAACATTTGCCTTTTGCATCATTGCTTCTTTTTTTTTCTTGGTAGACCAAAGGGGATGGCAACGGATATCGGCTCTCTGGCAGCAGGACTGGATCGACATGTGGTTAGATTAGGGATTGGACGCAAGGGATTACGAAAAACAAGGGGCACTTACATTTCCATTGTAGATTCTGTAGCCATGCTCTTTCAAAAAGTACTATTCCTTAGCTCTTTGGACACTACCACATACCCTTTTGGCACCGCTGCCCCTTTTTCATTCCTTAGCTCATTACACTAGATTAGTCATTCCTTGACAAGTCCTACATGTGGCTTAACCATAGTCTCAATCAGCGAATAAAACAACTTTGAACCATCTCCATGACTTTTATCTTCTGAATATGTTCCAATCGTATCTGGCAGGCATCAGTGCGTCAAGTCTTGACCGATTGTAGCGCACACGAGAATTTGAAAAAGGTAGGGTGTGAAATAAAAGTGGGTGTGCAGCCTTTGGATTTGAACCGATGATTGGTGGAAAGGGCCTTTGCTTTTTCGAACTGGCGGGGGTTGAACAAAGTTAGTGGTTTTCATTTTTTAGGGCATCCACAATGGTCCACTAAAAAAATTCCCACTTCACTAAATTTTGCATAGTTGGCGGAGTTGGAAATGATATAACATCACTTTTTCACACAAATCTTTTGTTCTTTACTTCCTCTTTCCTTCCCCATCATTTTTTTATTACCATCGACTTGCCGTGGCTTCCCCTCTGACACGAAATATACATGACAGCCTTTAACGATGACAACCAGGGTGAGTCTCCTTTTCAGCATCCTGCCCACCTCTCTATCACATTGCTAACATTAACATCTTCCATCATTGCTCTTCTTTTTCTTAGCACGTCGGATGGAATGACAACGAATATAGACCCTTTAGCAGCAGGACTGGATGAACATGGACTTGTATTAGCGATCGGGCGTAAGGGATCACAAGAAACATGCGGAAATCCTCGTTATCTTTTGAGGGCCCTCACTTTGCCATGATAGGATCTTTAACCAATGCACTGCTAACCATCACTACTCGTTTGCCTACTTCCTTTTACCCATTACAAATGGCACTTTTTGCGCAGCGAGTCAGCTTTGCCTTCCCTCATTGTCTTGGCCATGACACTAGGTTAGTCATTCCCAATCCTGTGCTGCACATACCTTCGCAGTCTCCCCTCCCCCATATAGCTCAAATATAGTCACATACACTCAATAAAACTGATATGAAACCATCTCCATGACTATCGTCTCTATTCATAGGCTAAACTCGAGCGAAGGAACTGAGATTCTTTAGTTGTTGTTCAGATTTGGCTTGGCTTTTGTGGACGATAAGGATTTCACTCTGTGCCAAGTGTATGAACGAAGAAATCCCACTTTTTGACTTGACTACTTTGCCTTTTAAACTATATATACGCAAGCATAATGTGTTCCTGACATCCTCCAGCTCAGAAAAGCAAAAAACTGTCGATCTTTTCAAACCCCGCTTTGTAAAAAAAGGATGGATCATTCACCATGAACAGGGGGCTTCTCATCGCGTTCCCAGTCGCATACAACATAAAAGTGTTTTTTTCTGGGTATCAGTTAATACATATACATTGTATCATGATGCCTGTAAAATTTGGTATTGGGTTGTCTATCTCGGTTCAGAGACATAAGTAATTCTTTAAAAAAATGGTGGCCAAAAGTTCACATTATCAAATTTTCGATCGAATCTCGAAATTTTTCAAAAGCCGCCGAAAGGTCAACCATTGGGAGTCAAACTCAAGCCTGGGGCATGAGACCAATAAAAAGCCGCCTAAAAGTCAAGCGTGAGGCCAGCAGACGGTTTATACGGCGCCTGTATAACCGTTTCAACTCAAGCCTGTAGCGCTAAATGCAAGCCTGTAGCGCTGAAATCAAGCCTGTGGCTCTAAACGCAAGCCTGTAGGCCTAAACTATAGCCTGTAGCGCTAAACTCAAGCCTGTAGGGCCTGTAGATTTCATTCGCCGACTTTTGGAAAAAGGACAGGGAACCCCCTTGGAAAAAGTTGCATTTTTCTTGCATCTCTTTTTTTTCCTGATGGAGTCGACAACCTGCCTTCAAATTTGACATGGACCCAGATGTGCGTTTCTTCTTTCGATTGATATTATGAGCGCCTGGTGTTCTTGGATATATTGCAAACTTTCGAGCCGCTCCAATCAGTCGCCTTTTTACGGCTAATTTGAGCGTTCACGGGCCCATCAAACATACAAATGCATGTTTCTTGGCACCGTTCGACCGCCGAGCATTGCGTTGTGTTGCCTGTCAAATTTGAGGATGGGTTGTCTATCTCAGTTCTGAGAAAAAAGTCATTCTTTCCAAAATTATGCATCTCAATCTTTCAAATTTTCAAATTGTTCAGATTTTTTATTTTTCACACCCCGCCATATGGAGAAAAGACAGACTTGGGAAAAAGTCTTACTTTTGTGGCGCTCATTTTTTTTGTGAGTGGGATGAATGGCCCAACTTTAAATTTAACATAGACTTGAAAGTGCTTTTTATCTATCGACTGGTACCAAGAAAGCCTGATTTCCTTGAATAGCTTGCCATTTTTGATACCACTCCAATTGATCGCTTGTAGGGGCTTCCCTTGGCGTTCAGGGCCGCACACAACGTCAGAGTACTTGTTTTTGGGTATCAGTCGATAGATATGCATTACATCGTGGTGCCTGTAAAATTTAACGGTGGGCTGTCTAATAAGCAACTCTTTTATGAACCATAACTTCATTGTTTCATGCAGACTTCGGCCTGCTATCTTAACCCTAACACTTGCTTTGCCCCTGCGCAATCCTATTCAAACGCCGTCTTTTCGGTTTGTTCCTGCGTATGGCCTCTGCGCGGAGAATTCCCCATGAAAAGTGCTACTTTTTGTTAGACATGAATTTTCTCGTATAAGCAATAGCAGTTCTCACCTCAAACTTTACTTGAATACGAGAGTGCTTCGTATCTACCGAATGATGCCAAGTATGATGGGTTTTGGAGGATAAATGACCGACTTTGGGGTGGTTAGAATCAGTTGCTGTGTCGAGACTTGATGTACATAGTGTTTAGAGAAGCATATGTACAACGTAGGCATACTTCAAGTTTCATACATTTCGATAGATATACATTCCATCTCCTTCCAAGTGAAATTTGAAGATGATTTATTCATGTCAGTTTCGCAAAACAGGGACAACTCTACAACTGGAAATCGTAAAGTTTCTAAAAAGGTCAAATGTGTTCAAAGACCGCCCGTCCACATTATTTCACACTCTGCAAACTCTCGTGTGCATGTCAGGGTGTCCAAGATGATGGAACCTGTTAAAAAGAGTAAAGTCATGGAGATGGTTTCAAGTAGGTTTTATTGACTGAATGAGACTACGGTTAAACTATTGTACGGCTTGACATGGGAATAGCTAATCTAGAGTAGTGAGTTAACAGAATGAAGAAAGGGAGAGCTGGTCAGCGGTACTGAAAGTATCAGTAATAGTGTGCACACGGACTGGGCTAAGAGAAGGGGCACTTTTGAAGTACAATGGCTAAAGCAACTATCATGGAAAGGAGAGTGCACCAAAAAAAAAAATTGCAAGGGTTTCCCCATGTTTTTACATTAGAAAAATTTTAAAACAGCCTTTATGGGTGATATAAAGCAGTTGTTGAGTCGTCAATATCATCGTCGTCATCGTTATCGGCGGCGGCGTCGTCGTAGCGGATCTTGAGTCGAGAAAAAGATGGAAGATGTAAGGCAATTGTTAGTCATGGTAAGCAGATGAAAAGGATGCTGAGAAGGGGAGTCTTACCGAATACTCGTCGTCGTTCGTTATTCGTCGTTATTCGTCGTTCGTAATGCGATGTTAATGTCGGTGGCAAAAAAAAGTGACGAAGAAGCGAAGAAGAAGCAAAAAATAAAAGATTGACGAAAAAGTGGTTCTTGTAGCCCGGGCGGGATTTTAAATTCCAGTGGGTGCAAATTACCCGGTGTACTGCGGGGTTTGAAATACCACATTGACCTGTGTGCCTGCACAGAGAGTAGAATTTGTTAATCAAAAGTGAAAAGGAATGACAAGAGATAAGAAACCTGTACTCTATCCCACAACCTGCTACGCATAAAAAGACACCACTGTGCAACTTGAAGATAGCGACCACGGTATGACTAGAGGGTGCGATCATCTGAAAAATCAACCCTAGTTTGTTGTGAAAAGGATCGCCCTAAAATGAAAAGAAGCGGCCGATTACTTGTCGTAGATCATACGTTCGGATCACTGACGACAACACCCGTTTAAGCGATTACAAAGACATGTGTCACAGTTATACATACTGACATCAAGACCATTGGTATGGCTTTGAAACCTCGGATGGGGATCACTTTCCGTAGTCTTGGCGGTGCATCTTGACGGCCCTTTTAGTCAAAAATGTCCAAATTAGGGCAAATTATCACTTTTTTTTTTCACGGGAGGCAAAAGGATGCAGGCTGATGAGAAAGTTTGTTGGACTGAATCACAGCGCTAAACATATCAGGCTAATTGCCTTTTCTTTTGTTTCAAAGGGTATTTAAAAGACGGGTGCTCCCTTCTGTCTCATCTCCCTTCATCCTTCTTTTCCCACCATCATGCTTCATAAAGTCACTCTCTCTACATTTCTGATCGTGGTCTTTTTGATTATCGCCTGTACTGCCGAGCCCTCCTCTTCCTCCAGCGCGGCAAGTCCTTCAGCGTCAGCATCGTCCAAGACATGCCCACCTATTGCCTGTACGCAGCCTAGTGGGAAGCCCAAGTGTCCGTCTGAGTGTGCAGACTCGTGTCACTTTGTGGCCGACAAGTGCTGTCCGAATAAGCAGATCGGGGTATGCACCAGCTCAGGTTCCTCGAGCGCAACTCCGACAGGCAGCTCTGCTTCCGCCTCAGAAACCTCCAATCCATCTAGTGTTAGTGGGGTCTCTTCCTCCTCGACAGGTTTGGCAAGTTCCTCGGGAGTAGTTGGCTCCTCAAGCTCTTCTCAACCTTCTGCCTCTGCTGCCTCACCACCCACTTCTGATGCCCATACCACCACGACCAATCTTCGAGCTTACTTGTTTAGCGCCATGGTTGTCTTTGTTTGTATGGCTCTATTGAAGTAGTCTTAGTCTCATACACATCATCTCTTTGGGTTTACAACCATATGATGTAGTACCTGTCAGTAATGATCGAGCTGCATAAGCAAGTTTCAATAAAGTACATTAAACTCCGCCTTACATTTAAACCCCGTTCGAATTTTCTTTCACTTCCGTTCTCGGTTTGCCTTTTTTCTTTCTTCCTCTTCTTTCCACAATCCATCACCCCATCACTACCCTCTTATTATTTTTTTCCCCACAGACATTCCTTTATATCTATCTTTCCTTCCCTTTACCCCTAGGTAAGTAGACGAATTCCCATATTCTTTTTCACAGTTGGCTTGACAATGTCTCTCCTTTGTAGATGGAATACTTTGGCAAGCTATTCTCGTCTGTCCATACCTTTTACAATGAACTGAATCCTGCGACTTTATCCGGAGCCATTGATATCATTGTAGTGGAACAATCCGATGGTCAACTCTCCTGCTCACCTTTCCATGTACGGTTTGGAAAGTTATCTGTGCTGAGGCCTCAAGAAAAAAAGGTAATACAAAGAGGGCGGCGAGTATGCTTGTGTGCCACGGATTGACTGAACCCTTCTAATTCTACTTTATCATTACATGTGATTTGCTCTGATGAAATTTAGGTTGTCATCAAGGTGAATGACGACATTGTGCCCTATGTCATGAAGGTGGGTGATGCTGGGGAAGCGTTTTTCATCTTTGAAACCGATCACGATGTCCCTGAAGAATACCAGACCTCGCCTTTGCTTGACGCTTACAACGACGATGATGCAAAACCTGTAGAGGTAATACATAAAATGGCTCTTTGTGATGTGATCTGAATGCTATCTACGTTTATACAGGAACCCCCCTTTCTGGATATCGGTCAAGCCAACACAAACCCGCAAAGTAAGACTGACAGGTCAGGTTGAGTAAGGAACATACTAAAAGCGTAATTTAAATTAGATCCAGTGGTCGATACCAGAGCCACAGATGAATTCGAAGATGAACAGGGCGATTACGATCATGGCAACAAGGCTCCCATGGAACTGCAATCACCAAAGATGGTCGTCGAGGAACAAATGGAGAAGGTGGTCACCCACTTGGATCACGCTTACCATACGACGGATGACATGTCTCTAAACCACCTACATCACAAATTGGCCGACACCGATCTCAATCAACAACCCACCAATGATACTTATCACCAGAACGATGGTTCGACTCTTTTAGAACGGGTGTTGTCTGAACCGATCTCAAGCACCACTGTGACCAAAGAAACATTCACCATACGACCTATCGATGGCAATCTTGACAGTATGTGGATGGAGGTGACGCGGAACAATGATTCTAATCCTCACCAACAACTGGGGAAAGAACACCAATCACATCAGGAACACAGCGATCAGATGCAGGACAACAATGGCGACGACAACGATCAGCAGACAGCGCACCCTGAACAACACTCGGAACAACCGACGACTGATCCTACCGATGCTGATTCGATCTTTTTGGATATCTCTGGTTACAAAACGGACAGCGAACATCATTATCTTCAAGAAAGTGAAGAGCCTTCACCGACAACACCATGGGCCGATGCGCGGGACTCACTATTTCCTGTGGACGAACAAGACGATTCACTTCGACAAACGAATCTAGATCAAGCATCCGGGACGGTCAACTCATGGGGCTGGGGTCAGTCTTATAAGGGCGAAGAAGAAGGCAAATCACCGACCGATTCGAAAGGACAACATGGCTCTTTGGACACGGGCGATGGCGGCGACGAGGTGACGGTGAAACCAGGGCAGATCTATCTCATTCAGGTCAGTCTTTGTGGATTCTCGGCTTTTGGTGCGGACGAAGCGCAAAACGCCACTGTGTTTGCCCAGCATCAGATCTCCTTTGGTGACTTTGTACAGAACCCCAATATCCTCAACGACAAAAGCCTGGTATTCAAGCATGATGATCGGTACTATGCTTCTGGTTGCTCTGGGCCATTCTTTACTTCTCTCCTGGTCTTCCGCAAACCTCTGGATGCTCATTGCAATGACGACGGTGGCTCCGATGGGGTGCAAAACAAGGATACGTATCGGTTTGGCCGTGGGTGGCGACAATGGTTTAGCAGATCTTCTGTCCGGGCGGTGGAATCAACAGCACCCGACTCACCTACGACTACGATCTCGACAACATCAGCAGCCAAGGATGATTTGAAAAAAGAGCACCATACGACATTTACAACGACGACAAAAGCGACCACCTTTGGCCTGGACAACAGCGGCGGCGACTCATTGGAAGGAACAACCAGCGGTGATCCGACGACTGCATCCGAGATTTTCCCGAAGCGACGCAACTTTGCCAAGACACTCCGCCTCACATCTGACCAACTCAAAAGCCTGCCATTGAAAAAGGGTGTGAATACGATTTCCTTCTCTGTCACTTCGGCCTATCAAGGAACAGCGACCTGTGTAGCCAAACTCTTCTTGTGGGACGCCAACATCAAGGTGGTGATATCTGATATTGATGGCACTATTACGAAATCGGATGCTCTTGGTCATGTCTTTACGATGATTGGCAAGGACTGGACACACAATGGGGTGGCGAAACTTTACACCGACGTGCATCATAATGGTTACCAATTCTTATACTTGACGAGCCGTGCCATTGGACAAGCAGATTATACAAGGGATTACCTTAAAGGGGTCGTGCAGAACGATTATCAACTTCCTGATGGACCGGTCCTTATGTCACCTGATCGCCTCTTCACTTCACTCCACCGTGAAGTCATTATCCGGAAACCTGAAATGTTTAAGATGGGCTGTCTTCGGGATGTGCGGCGACTCTTTGGTGCTGATTCTACTCCCTTTTACGCTGGTTTTGGCAATCGAATTACGGATGGCGTATCTTATCGCAGCGTGGATGTCCCGACAAGCCGCATCTTTACAATCGACCCCTACGGTGAATTGCGACTGGAACTTCTTCTTGGCTTCAAATCCTCTTACGTGGACCTTAATGGCTTGGTCGACCAAATGTTCCCTCCCCTGAACAACGGCGGCGATGTAGAGGATCAGACTTTTAACGATTGGAATTTTTGGAAAACGCCTTTGCCAACTGTGGACCTTCCTGATTTGGATCTCGCCTTGCCGTCCACTTCACCACCGACATCACCGCCTTATTCTTCTCCTACTAACGGCAGCAAGACATCACCGAAACCCATTGTCCCTGATATCACCACGCTACCCAAAGAATCCGTCATTGATCTACCACCTACTCCTTCTCGGCGCAAAAGAAGCATCCTACGTAGCCTGACGTCCAGATCCTCTTTACGATCCAAATCGTCATCGTCCTCCTTATCATCAACAGCATCATCAGCCTCGCTCATGCCCCTCAAGAAGAATCTTGCGCCCCAGAGCACCATTCCCATGGGAAGCAGCCAATCAACACCCACCTCATCCTCAGCCATCACAATATCCAAATCGCCTACGCCCCCGAAGGATCTTTCGTTTGAACTCCTTGACGACGATGCCTTTGATGCCACTTTGGACGCTCTGGAAGATGAAATAGATATGGATTCCATCCCCTTCATTTAGACTCAGTCCCCCCCCCTTTTACATTACTTTTAGTTTACTTTCTGATACCACGTTACACTCTTATCTCTTTATCCATTGTATGTATATGTATGTAATAAATGATCGAACCTTTTTTTTTATTATGTCTGAAACTAGGACGGGGGAAGGACTATTCATCAAAGATGGTATTGACAGTAGGACTAAAGATGTCAGGTTTACTGGGGGAATGGTGATGAGAGTGATGTGTATCCTGGCCAGCATGATAGACCGAGAAAGATTCAATGGGGGTATAGCCTTGGTCTCGGTTGTAAAGATCTTGTTCTTGATGCGGTTGGAGTTGTGCCTCTGAAGGGCCATTCTGGGTGGTTACAATTGGCCGGTGGGGAACAATGGTCATCAGTGTGATCCTTTTGCTTGGCAGGGCAGATGAGGTCAATAGACGACGGGGTAAAACTTGATAAGCCATTGGGTATGTATGTGTAAGATGAAGTAAAGTGGAAAGGGGATGAAAAACAAGAGGGTATTTAAAGGGAAATGGGATGGCGAACTTAGTTATCCCTTTTGTTTGTTTCACGTCGATCCCCAAGAGCGGTACTTTTTTGGGGGGATTTGTTGATCAGGAAACTTCCATGTTCTTAAAAGTGTGCATTGGGGCTCATACACTTAAAAATAAGCATCACGAAACCAATGGTTTGATACTTGCTTCAGCGTTGCGATTTGCATGACAAGCGGAATTTCAACGTAGAGTTTCAAACCCCGATTTGCCGTGATCTTAATGAAAACATTTAGGGGAGATACAAGGCACATGTAGCTCTTAAATACACTCAGTGGCATTGTTTATCATGTCTCTTAATCAGCAGTACCATATGATCATAATCACTATTAAGTGTTTACGTACCACTACATTGAGTCCTGTCACTTCATCCCAAAATCTAACTCGAAGAAAGTTTCTTGGTACACAATCACATTGGGTACCAAATTCGCTCGGACGCCGTAAAGGTTGCAGCCCAACCGGATTTTCAAACTCCGTTTATACAACAAACTCTCGTGTACGTTGCAATCGGTCAAGATTTGGCACACTGGTGCATGTCAGAGCTTACAAAATGGCTGAAACACATTCAAAAGAGTAAAGTCATGGAGATGGTTTTAAGTAAGTTTTATTGAGTGAATGAGGCTAGTTTAAGCTACAAGGGGGGGGCGAGGGAATGACTAACCTAGTGTCATGACCAAAAGAATGAAGGAGAGGAGAGCTAACCAGCGGCGCAAAAAGTTGTCGATGGTAGTGGACAAAAGGAACTAGACAAACCAGTAGTGATGTTTGGCAGTGGAATGGCTACGGAATCTACAATGAAATAAGATTGCACCTAAAAGATACTTGAGGATTTCCCCCTGTTTTTCGTAATCCCTTGCGTCCAAGCACTGACCTAACCACATGTACATCCGGTCCTGCTGCCAGAGAGCCTATATCCGTTGCCATCCCATTCGATTTGCTAAGAAAAAGAAGAGTAATGATGGAAGATGTTAGTGTTGGCAATGTAAGAGGGAGGTGGACAATTGGTGAAAAGGGGAGAGATACCATGCGTTCACCGTTAAAGTTTGTTGTATAGAGGGAGAGTCGTTCGTCGCGCAGTGCCAATGTAGATGGAAAGAAAAAAAGTGAAGAAGAAGAAAAGAAGAAGCATGCAAAAGGATTGGAGGAAAAGTGATTGTGGTGTGGATAAATTCATGGCGGAGATTGAAGTTTGGCTGGCAGAGACAATTTGGCCCAAGGATTTTCGATCTCGCACGACTCGAATGGGTTGCGGGGTTTGAAGCCATACTTGGCGCTAAGACTAAACCCTTGGCGTTGCGCAGTGACTCAGTTCTTGCATGAATGGAAGCCGTCTTCTATACAATACACATACACATACATACACTACGTCAAGTACAGTTCAATAATCAGATGTTTATTTATTACTAGAGGGATAATCATATGCATAGGTGGTAACTAACACTACAGTGAAGGAGGAACTAGGATAAGAAGAGCCAATGACCGGTTGATACAACTATAATGCTATACACCATGGAGGTGATCAGTGTAGCCATGGCCATGATGAAGTTCATCTTTCCCCACCAATCTTCATATCGGTTCGGACTTCCAGCACAGCAACATGCCCCGAAAAACCATAGAGGAGGGAAGAACCTAGTATGAGATAAGAAAAGCCGAGATGAGCATTGCCGCTTTACTTTTTCATTGCCACATACCAGCCAAAAATGAAGAATAAAGCAGCCAAAGGGAATTGTCGTTCGTACTCAACCATTCCATTCAACAAGGCTGTACGTTCATCCAACCCTCCGGATGGGGATGCTGAAGTAATGATGATGGTGTGATGTCGAGGCGAGCGATTAGAATGCTGACCGCTGTGAAAGTGCTGCTGCTCTTGCTGTGGTTGTTGCTTGTGAGCGGAGGGATATAGCTGCGAGGTAGGAGACGAGTCGGACGGTGCTGGTGCTTCTTCAGTCAGTCGAGGCGAGTATCTTGGGTTATATGCTTGGTCAGAAGACTCGTCATACGAAGGAGGAGGAGGTAGATCACTATCAGGAGGGTTTCTTGTTTTCTTGTCCATGTTCTTGGTTTTGGTTTCTGTAAGGAAGAATATATAACAAAAAGAAAAGAGAAAAGAGACGAAGAATAGGTGCGTCGACTTTTTAAAGTCAAATCCGGAATGGCGGGGTTTGAATACAGTATTTCAGCGAAGAGCCTGTGGGGACGAGTGTTTCAACCGCCGGCTTGTGGTCAAGTGCCTTGAAGAAGGAAAAGTTCATGCGAAGAAGTAAGGTCATAAGCGTATGATTTCGAATGAGCTTTATTGATTGAGATACACAAAATAGTACGAAGCTGTATACCTAGGTTGATCGGGTAGCAGAAGAAAGTGGTAATCTAGTGTAAAGGTAAAGCGAATGTAGAGGGAGACTAATCTAGTGTATCGGAAATGAAGAGGTGGGTGCACCCAAAAGTGTCGGTGGTAGTGGACAAAAGGAGTGGGCAAAGGGATATCATTCTTCAGCAATGCAATGGCTAGGTAATCTACTATGGACAAGATGAGTGCAGAAAAAAAAAAAATTCAAGGGTTTCCCCATGTTTTTTACATTTGAAAATTTTAAAAAGAGCCTTTTTGGGCGACATGAAGCTGTGGTCGAGTCGTCATTAACGTCATCGTCGTCTCTATCGTCGTCGTCATCGTTGTAGCCGATCTAGTGTCAAAAGAAAGAGGAACGATGCAAAAGGCAAAAAGTTAGTAATGGTAAGCAAAAGATGAACAACACACTGAGGAGAGATTTACCGATTGTTCGTCGTCGTCGTTGTCGTCGTCGTCGTCGTTTGCGGTCCGATGCTATTGTCGTTGGAAAAATAAATGTGTCGAAGAAGCAAAGAAGAAGGAAATAAAGAATTTAGCGGGAAAAAGTGATACTTATCGCTAGGTGCGGAGTTTGAAAAGCAGGTGATTTTCAAAACTTGTGGGGTCTGATTTTCAACCTTTTCCATTTGTCTCTTCTTTCCCCCTTTCTTTACGAATGACATTGGCACATTAGATTTAGATGATAAGAGAAAGGCATGACTTTTTTTGAATGGGTTAGGTTGTACTAACATGAACCGTTCTAAGGTAGTTGCTGCACTTGTGACTCTAGACAGGATAACAAAGCTTATAAACCTATCTCTCCTTCCGTACCGACTGGATCCTCCTTGGAAATAGGCAGCCATGAATAACTTGTCTATGGGTATTAGACTACTTGTAGGATGGCGACAGCTACCTCCCAAGAGAACAAGGTAACTTGAAAAAGAAGAATACCATCACGGGGGTTGGACTCACACTATCTCACACTCCTTACATACGGCGAAACCTTTATGCCGTCACGGAACGTGCGTTCTTTCTTAAAAAATGGAAACACCGCTTTGCTTGGTAGCTCTAATCGATGATACTCTATCAAAAGCTACTTGGACCAGGTAATTAGAAAGAGATTAGGAGTAGGACGGTAATTACTTACCACTTTTACCATTAAACTCGTAGTTAGAATGTGAAGGCTGAAGGGGTAAGGACTTTCATGGGTAATGTTACTTGATATACCTATCAACCATCAAGTAATGGCGGACCTCTGTGGCTTTGACATACTTGCGGAAGGATGACATCTAAAGGTGGGTAGGATAGCTCGATTAGTGATAGAGGGATGTAGATGTAGATTGCATGAATGTCATCAAATAAACGGATCAATGCTTAAAACATGCCCATCAAACCCTGTAAATGTAGTGTTTTAGGTTAGGAATAATGATTGGGACTCGCATTCTTCATGGAAACGATTAAACATGGTGTTGGATCGCATGGGCTTTCGCACGTGTACTGTACATAATGACACTTGCTCATCGTTGTATTGCATCAATGCATTTAGGGAGTCTAAAAAAAGAAGGGGGAGGGGAGATGATCACTATGTTGATCAGTTGCATAATGAGTGGTTTGTACTTGGGGTCGGCGTGATTTCCATGGCAACCACGCTGGGGAGGCGGGAAAGGGCCAGATCTCACACCACCGGACCTGAATGCGTTATAGCAACAAGGAATGCCAGTTAACCGGAAACATCATCCTGATGACAAATCGTTTGTCATCATAGTGCTTATTTTTAAACCCTAGGACTCGTATCAAAAGTGGAGTGTGCCCTAAAGGAGCAACAAGGAAGCTGTGCGTTATGATTTCGTTCTACAATTCAGCTTTTCAGGCACCTTTTTCTCAGTCGGTATCGATTTTGTGTTTCGGGTTGAGCCAAGACTCCATCGGATCAAAACATGCACTTCTGTGGCAATCCATGTGTTGCTACATCGTCAGTATATACTGGTTGCCATGCTTGTCAAGTATGGGTTCCTTTTACTGCAGGAGAGCTTTGGAAGATCCTGAGAATGCACGTGGCAAAAGCCATAAGAATGACTACACTGATCCCTTGAATCAATATCACACACAAACTTCACTTTTCTCCCCTTGAATGTTGGTCGTGGAGTCAAACTCTCCTTGACAATGCCTAAGTGGAAGTTGCATGAAAAAAGTCGAGACTGTCGGAGTTTGAAACATTAACATGGAAGGAAAAAAAAAGGTGGGGAGGAACAAAAAGGAGACTCCGCTTCGGATTTTTTCTTTTCTCTTTTGCACCTCTCTCCGACTTTCTTTATCTATACCACCACCACCACCTTCATTACCACCACCCCTTTTTCAGATGCTAGTACTCCTTTGAAGAATACTGACATGGGAACATTGTCAATATAGTTGTATTTTAATATAGCCTTCCCCTTTTTACTTCCTTGTGTATATATCCTTACGGCCACCAGGTCCTCCCTCTCTTTTTCCTATCTTTTGCATTTGCCTCTTACCCTTCTACTCATGTCAAGCAGCAATAGTAGCAGCAGCAGAATCAGCAGCACCAGCAGCGACAATGCCCGACCCGAGACAAGCAGCAACAATGCCCGACCCGAGACATGCAGCAACACTACGACGACCTACTGGTACTCGACCAATGGAATGGATAGAAAACGATTAGCGGATAGACATGTCACAGCACTAGATGAAGCCTTCGACCAACAGGCACGCGTAGAGATATTCGACGATGAAGCCTTCCGAAACAAGTCAGCCATCGCCAGTCCTCACTTGGGTACGATGACTTCTGGTGATATACACTATGGTCTCTATCGGGAGCCTTCACTGTGGGAACAAAACGAAGCAAACCTGGATAACATCAATCTGGTTCTGGGCAGTAGCAGCAGCAGTAATGGTAACGGCGATGGAAACGATAGGCAAATCAAGGACCAATCAGTGGCAGCTACTATCCCGTTTGGCCAAGAGAACTTAAAAGGGCGCTTGGATCATCATTGGCGCTTACCATCGAATTCTAGGAACAGTAACTCAACGTCAACAACAACATCATCAACGACAGCAGATATACGACGCCGACAACATCCTCGTGGATCTCTGGATGTGCTTTGCTGTATAGTTTGTTAGTGGACTTTGACTTGAATTGGCCCCTTCCACTTGCTTAGTTTAGGTTTGTTAGATCCATTCTCATCATATAGACAACACTTTTACATTACATCACCACCTTAATAGTATCATCATCATCACCATCATCGCCCTCATAACTGAACTACATGTAAATAGACATCTTCCTTCTATGAATAAAGTATAATACATTAGCCCATATACCTTGTCCTTTTGTTTAGAGCCCCTTACCGAAACATGCATCTTTGTTGATGACTCTCCCAGTGATTGTCGGCGTTTGAATAACCTTGTGCATAAAGATTTCTCAAAAGTCGCCCACGACCTTTTTCTCTTCTCTTCTGCTTTCTTTCCTGCCTTTTTTTTTATTTTTATCCTCTATTCATCTATCCTCGTTTACATGACCCTTCTCAATAGAAAACTGTTCTATGGGCTATGTATTGGCTTTGTTGTGTTATGCTACTTCTTTGGAAGCTCATCTGATTCCTCCATGGAGTTACTGGGAACGAGTCCTCACAAAAAGGTAAACTTTGGGAATGCAAAGCTTTCATTAACCTAAACTTCATTCCCTCCTAGTGCTCCCATATTGAACGCCACAAGGATGAATGTGCTTTTGTAAAGTCGGCATGCTCAGGATTCAGTGGAATGTACTTGCGCTTTTACTACTGCTCTCAGATTTGGCGGCCTCTCTCAGTCACGTTTATGGTAAGACAGGCAGATAGAACGTAGGGGGACAGAAGATATGTTGACTCTGATACTTTGGTGTTAGGTGTCTGGCTTACTACTTTTATTCGGTGCAGTCAGCGTCGTGGCGTCCGACTTTTTTTGTAGGTTAAGCAATAGAATCCATGGAAATTCGCTCTGCTGACCTTCTATTTCTGATTCCATTCAGGTCCCAACTTGCAAACCATATCAACCAAGCTACAACTCTCCGAAAGCATGGTAAGTTTAACCATAGACTTGACAATACAAAGGACACTCAAGCAGTAGAGATTTTGGTTTTAGGCAGGGGTTACTATTCTGGCTTTTGGAAATGGAAGTCCTGATCTGTTTAGCACGTTCTCGGCCATGAACAGTGGGTCGGGATCGTTGGCCATCGGCGAACTTATTGGTGCGGCATTCTTTATTGTATCTGTTGTGTCTGGAAGTATGGGTATCATCCGACCCTTCAAGTCCAAAAGAATCACTTTTATGCGGGATGCTTCTTATCTTACTGGGGCCATCATCATGATCACTTGGATCGTCTACCATCAACGTATCTGCTGGTACCATGGCGTTGCTTTGATCACCTATTACGTGTCCTATGTCTTTATTGTCGTCTTTGGAACCTACCACTTCCCTGGATCGGAAACTCCCGCACAACTACTGGAGCCAAAGTCACTGAACGTATCCGTCCACGACCAGCTGGTCAACGAAGCATCCCGTCTGTTAGCAAGTCAAGGTAATTTTACATATCCCTTCTCTATAGTGTCATGCTAAACTTTAATTATTTCTTATCATTTAGATATCAATGGAAAACCACTACGCTTGTCGATCCCCGAACAAGGATTTTTGCCACAATCAAGCTCATCCTCACAACAACATTTTGGCCATGTCATCCGCCCAGTATCTATCAACTCCTCACAACAATCGCTACGATCCTCTTTACGCCTCGATTCCATCTATGGTCCAAGAACAACTAGTACAAATGGATCGATCTCATCAAGACTCTATCGTCACGCTATGGCACCACGTGTTGGCATCAGAACATCAGTGTTTAGCGCTATCGAAGTAGGTAGAAAAGGAACACCTGCCTAATTGTTTGTTAGTATCAAATACTGACTTTTTCTCTCTTCTATGATCCTTAGTTTCAAGAACAGGTCACCTCCATCCGGCGAGCCAATAGTACCCAGTTGATGCATACCCACCGTCAACGTGACCCATCTCTGCAAACCCCCTCTTGGCGAAGGTCACAGGAATATTCAGCGCCAAATATACAGTTTGTACAACGACCTGATGACGGATGGGCTACACAAAGATCGACACATTTAGACGACCGAGCCTCACAAATAGCATCTCAGCACAGGGAAGGTGGCGGCGGTGGCAACAACAACAACAACAACAACAGGGATGATTACTTTGCATATATATCAGCCAATCAGCAACAACAACAGCAACAGCAGCAGCAACAACAACATACTAACAGCAGTGTGGACGAAAGACCTAGACCTACCACCTCTCATTCAACAACATCAGTGCCACAGATACGATTGGCGCCACCCACCCTACAGATACAGCAGCAGCAACAGCAGCAGCAGCACCTAAAACCAACATCGGATCAGGTCAATTCATTAGGTGTTGGAGCAGCTCATGTACTACATACTACGGCAGATGTGGATACGACAAACGATATCGATCAGCAATCCATAACAGTGGCACTACCTACCCCTGATCCCTCCAAACCGCCTTTACTCTTCCCACCCGCTCCCGATCTACTACTCACCGATAGCAAACCCTCTGTCGTCATGGTGGGCTGTATTCCTATTCCATTACACACATATCTGGTCCTGGAAGATGTCCTCCTCACACTGTGCCCTACTCTACAAGACTGGTCCCACAAGACAACCTTCTCGAAACTAAGCTCGCTGGTGGCCCTTCCTTTGGTGCTTGTCTTCACCTTGACGTTACCCGTGGTGGAAAGCGAAGATATCAAAATCGATGACTTTGAAGTGGCTGCGACCGAGGATCAACTGTTACCAGCTGGAACCTATCACCAACACCAGCCGCCATATCAACCACCCTTACAACAGCATCACTCACCGATCGAATCGAACCCGTCCTCTACAAACTATCTCGGTGTCCCACAACCTACAAGGTCTACTTCATCAAGGGTGACTACCAATGGATACCTGGCTGTACCTGATACCACCACTCCCACTCCCTCATCACCTTCGACCCCCGATCATCGATCCAGCGAATCTTCAGCCGTCGATAGCTGCTCTATTGTCCTCCCTGATGACGCCGACTACTTTATGGATGCCCCGCCGGAATGGTGTCAGTGGCTCGTGATTGTCCAAGCAATCTGTGCCTGTACTTTCTCATTCACTGTCATGTCAGGTAAAACGATATCCTTGAAATACGGTTGCTAGGGTACTGACACTTGGCTATTCTTTACAACTTACGTAGTGAATGGCTTCATCGATCTTCAGTATATCAGCATCGGCACTGGCATAGGTTGTATCTTGGCCCTAACCATTGGTCTATATACCGATTCCCGGGAACAGCCTTCTTGGTACTGGCTGCTTTCGTTCGCAGGCTTTGCCATTGCCCTGAACTGGATATTTTTGCTGGCCAATGAAATGGTGGGATTATTACAGGTATAATATGCGCTTGAAAAAGAAAAAGTGCCATATTGATATTGGCGTTTCTCTTTGTTTAGGCATTGGGTGCAATCTTTGATATTAGTGAGGCTATCATGGGGCTAACGATCTTTGCATTGGTAAGTTTGATGCGGCGGGCGGGGATTGATATCACTTTGGTTAAAACTTTTTCTTCTGGTGGTTTCTAGGGAAGTAGTGTGGGTGATCTGGTAGCGAATACCGCCATTGCCAAGGTAAGCGAATGTAAACCGTAACTGCCATAGATGACATCTCCTTCATTTGTTCCATAGATGGGCTTCCCAACCATGGCAATCTCGGCATGCTATGCAGGACCTCTCCTAAGTAAGCTTTACAGCACTATATCGATTTGGATCGACCACTAATTTTGTTCTCTTGTCTCACGCTTACTAAAGATATGGTACTCGGTGTCGGAATCTCCTCAACTTACCAAACATTATTGACTGGTCAACCCTACAAGCTAGACATTGCCCCTACAATCCTGTTATCTTCAGCAGGGCTGATCACGGTGTTACTTAGTACTCTGATTGTGGTCAACTTGAACGGGTATTGCATCAACAAGGAACTTGGCTGGTGGATGATCTCTGTTTATGTTGTCTGTTGCTTTATGGACGTCTTACTCGAAATGGATATCTTTTAACTATAGTACTTTACCCTTCCTATTCTGTATTCAGTCCACCTAGTCGTATGATTTGTCTTTACCACTTTTGTGAATAAATCATCATCATCACTCATGCACCTCTCACTCACTTGACCCCGCCACTCATGCCAATCCTATGCCGACCTCGAAACAAAGGGTTAGCCTAGTGGTGTGCCCCTCCATCACTTTGTAAATTCTGCCAGTCAAATATTCATACTCCGCTTCCTGCCATTAATGCTCCATTTTTATGTCAAACAAAGTCATTCCTTTTGTTTGACATTGGCACCACCACGAACGACTCGCTCTCTATATAGTGACCTTGATCGACGAATGCAGGGTAACTCTCTCCTTCTCACTGTCCTGTCCATCTTTTGCTTGTCATGGCTAACATTTGCCTTTTGCGTCATTGCTTCTTTTTTTCTTAGATAATCGAATGAGATGACAACGGATATAAGCGCTCTGGCGACAGGGATGGATAGACATGTGATTAGGTTAGGGATTGGACTTCAGGGATCACGAAAAGCATGGAAGCCCACAGTTTTTCTTAGGTGCACTTCCATTCCATTATAGATTCCTTTAATCATTGCACCTCTAGACATCACTATTCCTTAGCTCACTCCCTTTGGACACTACCAATGACATTTTGCGCGGCTGCTCAGTCCTCCCTATCTTCATTCACTTGGTCATGACATTAGGTTAGCCCTTCCCAATTCTGTGCTGTACATACCTTCGCAGTCTCCCCCTCCCATTTAGCATAAACATAGTCTCATTCGCCCAATAAAACTTATTTGAAACCATCTTTATGACAACTGTTTTGATTCCTTGTGACAAACTTGGGCAAAAGACCCAATATTCCGCTACTGCTGCTCGGGTTTGACTTTTTTTGTGCACCATAAGAATCTCACTCCGTCTCAAGTGCATGAATGAAGGAATCTCTCACTATTTGACTTGCCTGCTTTGTTTTTTGAGCTCTATATGCAGAAGCGCTGTGCGTCCCTGGCACCCTCCAGTAAAAAAAAACTAAATGTTGCCGATTTTTTAAAAAGCCTCTTTTTTGAAAAAAAGGATGGACTATCACCCATGAAAAGTGTCACTTTTTGTTGGACATGCATTTTCTCGAAAAGAAGATAACAAACCTTATCTCAAATTCCACATGAAAAACGTAGTGCTTCGTATCTACTGAATAATGCCAAGGATGCTGGGTATAGGTGGATGAATTGCCAAGTTTGGGGTCACTGGAATCAGTCGCTGTTTTAGGGCTGAATGTAGCGTTCACAGACACATACGACAGCGACACACTTCAAGTTTGGTGTATTTCAGTAGATATGCATTTCATCTTGTTACATGTGGAATTTGAAGATGGGCTATCCCTCTCGGTTTCGAAATACAGGGCAACTTGTCACAAAAATTTGCAACTAGAAATCGTAAAGGTTCATCAAAAAGATTCAAACCATATCGGGGTTTGAATTACGATTCGGGGGAGATGGAAGTGTATATGCTCGCCGTTTGCTTTGTTGCCCTCACTCATCCCGCTATTCGTAGTTTTTCGCTTTCCTATCAATGGAACATCAACACCAGTACACTGCATTACTAGAAAATTCTCTTGGTTGTCAGTATAATGCGAGGGTCGCAGAAATACATGAAGTTTGAGATTTGCCAATCGGAGTTTTAAATGTTTGAGTGGTGTGGTACTCATTTGTTGTTTTGGGGGGGCTAGTATTTTTACGTCTCTTTCACTTTGTATCCGCTTTTCTACTTCTTTTGTCTTCATGGATTCACAATGGTAAGTAATGGACAAAGACGGGGGAAAGTGTTGTTATAAAAGTCAAACTAGATAACGTTGTTGATCATGTTTGGCTTTTAGAAGAGGGTGAAGGGAAGAAAAAAGGTGAACATGAATGTCTTGGACATTGATTAGAAAGTAATGGGTTATGCTTAGTAACAATGTACGCTAATGTGCTTTGTATTCTGCTATTCTTTTAGGTCATCACATAAGCCCAAACCGCCCATAAGTCCCAACGGCTCATCAAACTCAGCATCTACAACGAAGAACTATCGGGTATTATACGATCCGGACTTGGATCGCAGTCGAACAAAGCAAGGCACCCAAATGATATATCAGTATGAAGATGATACGGTAAAGTCAAAAGCAGTAGCACCATCAGGCAAGATCAATCACCGGATTAGCTCTTTGATAAACTTGAAAGCTCGATTCCTTGTTCTTTTGGGTTTGCCACTTATGCCCCCCCCCTTTTCACTAGCAAAGGATTCTCACTCATCTTGCCCTTTACCATATCTTGTAGACAACAACGGTGCAATCAGATCCCCGTTTACAAAGCTCAAGTTATGGAAAACATGGATCAAAAGGACGAAAGGCGTATCGCACCAAATTGGCTCGTGTCCACTTCCAGGTTAGAAATCACCACAGCGACTTGTCTTTGATCTTATATGTTTGCTTTCTTTTGTAGTTTGACGAATATTCCCTTGGAACGAAACCTCTAGCGACAGTACTATTGACGAATCTATCGCCGCTCACCACTGAAACACAAATTACAACCTATCTATCTGTTTATGGTCAAGTGGAACGTGTCGCTATCGAACGCCATCCTGCCACAGGTGGATCTCTTGGTATCGCCTCAGTTGGCTTTGGTGGAGATGGTCATGATGCGGCAACAAAGGCGGTGGGCCGACGAAAAATGGGCGCCGCTAGCAATGTGAAAATCGAATACGATCCAACAGGTAAAGGCACAGACCAAGGTTGACAATAATGTATACGTGCTGATAAAGAGTCTTCTTTTTAGGTGAAAAGCTTAAGATAGCTGTTGCCGAAGCTTCTTCTGATACCAAAAGCTCCTCCCCTACTCCTGCCAATGATCTTACAGTAAACCCGTCCTCATCCTTTTACGAAAAAGCGACGACTGTGCCTCCACCAGCAGCAGCAACACCATCATCACTCCCTTACGAACATCGCTCCAGTCGGTCGTCCATCTCAAGATATCAAGAAGAAGGCGAACTTTTGGACTGGGAACCACCAAGAAGATCCGCATACGATCACAACTATAGATATCAACAACGGCCCATGGAACCTTCTGACAGTCGGTATTACCCTTACGACAGATATCGTAATGATATCAGCAACACTAGCGACCATCACTCATCAGCCATGTACCATCCACGATCCATACCGCCCTCCTCTTCTCATCCATCACCCTATCCACCATCATCTTCTTCTCGGTATTCTTCAAGGAACAACTACGACTCTGATAGATACGGACCACGCTCTTCTTCTTCGTATGGAACTCCTCCACCACCTCCACTACCACATACATCTTCCTCTTCAGCCTCCAAATGGGACAAACCATCGTCAGGGTCGGGAAACTACTCAAGATACAACAGCCGAAGTCGCAGCCGGAGTCGCAGCGTTGGGCGGGATTCAGTAGGCGGCGGTGGTTACTACGACAACGATTATCCTTCCTCTTCCTCTTCCTCAAGACCACCACCAAGATGGGATTACGATTCAGGGCGTGATAGCTGGGATTGGGATCGACGTAGGAAACGAAGTGATTATTGGGCAACACGTGAAGATAGATCTTCCCGGGATGTAAGTGTTGGTTGTTTTCATGTGTCACAAATGTCAACTAACGAACACGTTTATGCAAATTAGGATCGACAGCCAACAGCGGATAAACAGCCTTCTCTGGTGATCTCAAGAAAGACCTTGCCATTCATACGTGGTATTTTGGAAGAACTACGCAAAGTGTTTTACCACTACAGCTCTTTCGATGTAAGTTAATTGAATCACATAAAAAAGTTGGCGCTGTAACTTATGCTAGGGTTGTTTTCGATAGATCTATCATGATGAAAGCGCTTGGTACATTGTCTTTGATTCTACGGGGACGGCTAAGCGGGCTTTGGCAGCGATGGAAGGTCAACCTCTCTTAGGCTACGTTTTACACATGACGCTTCAGGCTCCCTCATCACCCAGCGATTCGTCAATACAAAGCCAATCATCGACATTACCAAGTTTACCTCATGAATCAACTAACGAACCAAAACCGCTTGACGTGCCTGTACGACCTCTATTATCAACAGACACCACGACTCTCTCCTCCAACAACTCATCACCAAAGAGCAAGACCAATGAAGTATCACTCAACGACAGCACAGTAAAAACCAACAACTCCCCAGTAATTGCTGAGACGACTACTTTGGTGAAAACCGAACGCACTGATGATCACCCGCCTCCTTCACAAGCTCTCTCTCCTCCATCTCATACCAAGTCCTCTCCACCAATAGAAGCCAGCAGCAAACAACCTACGAGACATGATAACCTCATGGATCATGCCAAGCAGATACTACTAGATCAACTAATGGACGTGTTTATGAAGGACCTGAAGAATCGTGTGGTGGGGCCATGTATATACGACTTTTTGAACCCAGCATTATTCAAACGGGCGATGGAGCAGCAATCAATCAGCCGCAAGGGATCTGAATCGAAAACGACCGAAGCTACTGATAATGACGGTACCACATCCATATCTAACAGCCGCACCCAAGAATCATCCCCACAGCCTTCCTCACCCTCGACGAAACTTACTGGGATTGAATCTGCCAACATTGATCACACTACTGCCATCAAGACCGAACCTGTGGATACTCATGTTGCCATCGCGACTTCATCTCATTCGATTAATGGTGCCATCAAAGTGGAAGATGATGGTCTCTTCTCTCTACCCAAGCCAAAGGACAACATCATTGAAGGCGCCCTACCCTCTCTGAACAAACTCCCACGATTCAAGAAGCGTGCCTCCTCCTCCTCCTCGAAACCACCACCTCCACCAAGTAGCAGCATGTATGAATCGATCAGCAATGGATCATCGCACTCTCGCCCGCGTATATATTCACCAAAGTACAGCGATGAAGATATGGACGACGTCGATACATACTATGGCCAACGATACTCAGTAGGCAGCAAGGGTAGACTTCAAAAGCGAAAACAGTCATCAACGTTATCACCGCCTCCCTCCTCCAAAGGCAACCGAATCCATGTCCGACCAGCAACAACCGACCTCGAAGACCCAGGCACCACCTTCTTCTCAAGCTCGGAAGAAGGCGAATACCAATCCGGAGCATCTGTGGCATCAAGCGACCAAGAAACTGACACCAAAGATTCGGCAGCGACAGCAAACACCAAGGGTCGAAAGCGAAGCATGAAGGCGGCCATGGAACGGAAGAAACCACGACGACTTCGAGACTACATCAGCGATGAAGAAAACGAATTCGACCAAGAAATCCATGAAGCATTCCTCCGACGCCTGCATCAAGAACAAGAAGGGGACGATGCTTCTGATGATGGCCAGACTAATCTCAAACACAACGACCCATCGAAAACAAAAGGTGGCTGGACAAACGGGGCCCACTTGGACGATGACGACAACGACGATGATTACGATAATTCCGACGACGCCTTTGATCGACCCTACAACAAACGCAAGCGAACCAAGCAGCAACAAAGGCAAAAGGCGGCGGCGGCGAAAAAGAAGCACCATCTCGTGGGATCGGCCGAACAACCCCTGAATGATCGAGCTACCATGAAACTATCGGATCCAACCATTGATATAGGTGGCGGTACGACTTCGGATGACGACGATAACGACAACGATGATGACGACGACCATATGGGAACGACAAGGAAACGAAAACGGCAGACCTGGCAAAGCGACGACAAGACAGCGAAGGACGAGGAGGATGCATTTGACCAAGAGGCGTACGAACAGATGCTTTTGGCCCCTGATTCCTCGGACGATGATGAATGGCTCGATACCAAGGATGGTGAACCTGCTGGTCAAGACGCTGCTGCTGCTGCTACAGCCCTGGATGTCCACCCCGACTGGGATCCTTTCCGCAAAGTCCAAGATGCCGAAGATTTTGGGTTCCTACGCCTAGCGATCCTCGAGAAACTTGGTTTGGGCGCTGCTATTCCGGAGACAAACGACAAGACAAACGGCGGCGGCGGATGTGCAAGATCTCGTGGCTACTATGTGATCTCTGATGCTGAAAAGGCCACCTATCTTCCCAAGAACATGGCCGTCCTGGATGCTTCTTCTTTGGGTGCGTCGGGTCGACTGTCCTCCTCAAGAACCAACAGGGTGAACAATCGCCGGTTTGTGGTTGGTATGGTCATGCAAAAGAAGGCCATGGCGGATTCTGATATTCTCAAGTTTAACCAACTCAAGGGCCGCAAGAAACAACTCCGGTTTGCCAAATCACCTATCCACGACTGGGGACTGTATGCTGAAGAACACATTGATGCGAACGACATGGTGATTGAATATGTGGGCGAAGTAATCCGACAACAGGTGGCCGAAGAACGTGAAAAGACGTACGAACGGTGCGGCATTGGAAGCAGCTACTTATTCAGAGTGGACGACGATATCGTGATCGACGCAACGAAGAAGGGCAGTATTGCAAGATTTATCAACCACTGCTGTAGTGTAAGTTTGAAAAAAAGCAACGAAGGGTGAAGAAGAAGATCGGTCGTTCTCACCGCTTTTTCCTCTTGGTTTTACCTTCTTTCTAGCCCAACTGTAGTGCAAAGATCATCACTGTCGACAAGCATAAAAAGATTGTCATTTACGCCAACCGTGACATCGAACCAGGTGAAGAAATCACCTATGATTACAAGTTCCCTTTGGAAGCCGATAAAATACCTTGTCTTTGTGGAAGCAAGTTCTGCAAAGGCACTCTCAATTGATGGAACAACCCCTTTTAGATATAGTCTTAATACACTTTAGTCACCCCCTCTCCATTCCTTACCCTTCTACTTACTGTAATGTTTATTTGATTCTCTAATGTTGCTATGATGCCTACTATTTTGATAAAACAGCCTTCTCCTCTCTATGTGATCAGTGATTGTATTCACAGAATGTCTACAGTATAGATGTGTTTGTATTCTTAGATGATTTTGTGTATGCAGGCAATGGTTTCGTAGTGGATGGTTTCATGCTGGCTGATCATGCATGAAGTGAAGCCCGCGTATTTTGAATTTTGCCCAGGAAGACTATCATATAAGACTCGATGCTCATGATGGAACTCCGCTGCCGCCATCCCATTTGGTAACATTTAATCTTCTCTGATCCGCCCTACTTGTCAATCAAAAGGTAAGTCCACATCATAGCATTAGAATGTAGTAGCATGCTCAATCTGAAATGTTAGTGATCTGCTGCAAATTGAAGCTCAGGAACACGATCCTGCCCACATACCCCTCCAACAGTGTGGGCCTATGCACTCTGGATTTTAAACCCCGACTTGGCTACAAGAACCTTTTTTTTTTCCCGTTCTATACTTTTGCTCCTTCTTCCCCTCGTCATCACTTTTTTTCTACCCATTGTCATTCTCTTCACTCCACGACGACAAACGAACGAACGAACGAGTAAACGAACGAACGAACGGTAACTCTTCCCTTCTCACGTCATGCTCATCTTTGCTTACCATTACTAACTTTTTGCCTTTGGCATAATTCCCCTTTCTTTTGACACTAGATCAGCTACAACGATGACGACGACGATAAAGACAACGACGATGCTAATGACGACTCCACCACTACTTCATGTCGCCCAAAAAGGCTCTTTTTAAAA
Source organism: Absidia glauca (assembly GCA_900079185.1). NCBI lineage: Eukaryota > Fungi > Mucoromycota > Mucoromycetes > Mucorales > Cunninghamellaceae > Absidia > Absidia glauca. The sequence continues at coordinate 132,138 of LT554889.1, forward strand.
TTTCCAAATGTAAAAAACATGGGGAAACCCTTGAATTTTTTTTTCTTCTGCACTCATCTTGTCCATAGTAGATTGCCTAGTCATTGTACCGATAAAGTGCACTATCCCTTGACTTATTCGCAGCACCTACTACTACTGATACTTTGGATAACACTGATCTACTCTCCTCCCTCACTTTTCCTTAGCTCATTAAACTAGATTAGTCACTCACTCCATGACAAGCCCTGTAATCACTGCCATTCACTAGAACGTGTAGCTTAAGCATAGTCTCATTCAGTCAATAAAAAATCCACTTGAACCCATCTCCATGACTTTGTTCCTTTGCATAAACTATGGTGTTGACACCTTTTGGCCTGCCTGATACGACAGACCGCTCGGGTATTGAAAGGATGGCTTTGTTTCACCTTCTCACCTCATTTTTCAAACGCCGCTTTGTTGGCGGGCGTAGAATGACTGTATACTCAGCGGTCTATATTTCATCCGTCTACTTACAAATGAGCTACCAAAGAGACAGAAGGCGGTAATCATCCACCATACAGCATTTTTTCTAGATAGATGTAATGAACTTTCTAAACGTGGCCATACTGTATGGGTGCAGAGGACGGTGATTGTGAGAGAGAAGGCCAAACGATGAGAATGAAACAAGCGGATCAAGCCACTTTTCCAAATATACCGGTGTTTGAAAAGCATAATTCACATGTCAAAAAGAAAACAAGCTTGCAGCGGGTTCGATTGCCGTTTTGAAACAAGCGGGAGAAGGCACGGTGACGAGGATGATCGTGATAATAATAGCACCACTGATTCTGGTGACTAGTTTTCATGCTATTCCATTATTCATGTCGAATCATCGAATCACTCTACATGTTTTATCCCCAAAGAATGGTGTAGCACACAACACACAGTGCCGTCAAACACCTATATAAAACATAGTTTGATGATATTTAAAACTCCGCCATTTGTCCCTTTCTCTTTCCACTTTTTCCTCTTCACTTCCCTCTCCTCCATGGATTACCTTCGACAACTACCAGCATACGCTTATATATCAGGTCTACTTGTTTTCGCCGTACTCTATCGCAAATATGGTGGATATAGATTCCGATGTCTCATGTCTATTTTGATGATGTTGACCATGGCTACTTACGGCATGCTGGCTGGTCTCACTCTGCCCATCTTTGGCAAAGCTGGACTGATCAACTACACTGTTGCTAGAGGCTTCTACTATCTGGGTGGCTTTTTTACTGGTGTGAAATGTACCGTCATGGGTCAAGAGAACATTTTGCAATCTCCTGCTGTATATGTCTGTAATCATCAAAGCAGCTTGGACATTTTGGTTATGGGTGCCGTCTATCCCAAGAACACTTCCATTGTTGCCAAGAAGGAAATCAAGTATTACCCCTTCCTGGGCTGGTTTAGTAAGTGAAAAGAGGTTTATGGGAGCCGAATGAAACATCTATCTGACACACACACAAATCTTCTGTAGTGACACTAAGCAATGCTATCTTTTTGGATCGAAAGAACCGTACTGACGCCGTTAAACAAGCCAAACAAGCCTCTGACAACATCCACAAGAAGAAGGTATGTGTTATAAAAGCATGATATGGCACGGGATGGAATGGGATCGGTACAGCACAGGGTGGGATCAACTGGCATAGAGGAATCAACACCTGACACACTTTTTCGACAATCTATAGATCAGCGTATGGCTATTCCCTGAAGGCACTCGTGGTCATTCCTCCAAAGTCGATCTCTTACCCTTCAAAAAGGGAGCCTTCCATATGGCTGTGCAGGCCCGTGTACCTATTATCCCCGTGGTCATCGCTAATTACAATGACGTTTACTCTTCTAAAGCAAAACGCTTCATCCCAGGCAACGTGAATATCAAAGGTAACCAAGGTCAGTCGTTGGTTGATTTACTAACGGTATGCTGCTATTCTAGTTTTGCCCCCTGTATTGACCAATGATATCAAGGACGATTCTGCTTCGATCGAAAAACTTAGTCTGCGTGTGCGTGAAAACATGCTTACCGCCCTTCGTGATATCTCTCCACCAAGCAAGGATGAATAGATTAGATAGTTGTTGTTTGTATATTATCATTCCTACATATTAGTGTTATTGTCATTTATAAACATCCCCAACATGGGAATAAAAGAAATTGGATGATTGATCACACACATAACGCTTTTCAAGGTTTGCCCTTGGCCCCTCTCAGAAAATCTCCCCTCCTCAGCTCTCACTTTTAAACTCCGCCTTGACTACAAAGGTTCACTTTAATGCTAATTCATTTCCTCGCTTCTTTGCTTCTCCACCACTTTTTTCTTGCTTCTTCATCACTTTAATTTTTCCAGCAAAATTATATTGGATACAAGACGACGATAACGACGATGACGACGACGACGACGACGACGACGACGACGACGAAAGAACGAACGGTAACTCTCTCCTTCTCACCATCTTGGTCATCTTTTGCTGATCAATTGACTTTTGCATCGGTCCTTTTTCTTTTCGACTTTAGAATAACTACGATGATGATGACGATAACGACGGCAACGATGACGATAATGACGACTCGACCACAGCTTTATGTCTCCCATGAAGGCTGTTTTAAAATTTTTCAAACGTAAAAACCATGGGAAACCCTCGCAATTTTTTTTCTCATGTACTTACTTTTCCATAGTAGATTCCCTAACCATTGCGCTGCCGAAAAACACCATCCTTTTGCTCACTTCTTGTGCCCACTACTAGTGATGTTTTTTACAAGATCAATAAGCTTTCCCCTCCTTCACTCCGTAGGTTATCACACTCGATTAGTCTTTCCAGGGCAAGTCCTGTACATACAAACATTGGCGGGCAGCCCTTCCCACTCCTTCATTCTCTAGGTTATTACACTAGGCTAGTATAGATTATTCCTTCCAGTCCCTTACACTCATTTGCCCCATCCTTCATTCTCAAGAACAGTACACTAGAATGGTCCTGACTCATGTATATACACAGGTCACTTAGAATTAGCGCTTGGATTGATCATAGTTTTGTGTCTTTTAGTCAATAAAAACAAACTTCCCCCTTACTTTACTGTTATGAAAGAGCATACTCTTCTTCGTGGTGGACCACAGGTCCATATGCATGTAGGGTTCGTCCCATGTGGTCGTTTTTGAACCTCCGACGTTTAAACTCCGATTCAAAACTAAAAGACATTTTTCACTATTCACTGACTCCCCTTCTTCTTTCTTTCATCTTTTGTCTCCCTCATTTCTTCCAAACCAAACTTTTTTATATCTATAGTATCGAATCAACAGTACTTTCCTCCGGTTGTTTGTTGCTTCTTCGCTCCGATCTTTTACTCTCCTTCCCCATTTTACACTTCCGTCGGATACGCCAATGGGCACGACGAAAAGTCGTAAAACTAGGCGAAACACCTCAAGACCAGCGGCCATCGACTTTCTCACCAACATACCTCTTGGCACTGCTGGGGATACCAAAGAAGCTTTATCCTACTCCTTCAATTACTCTGACGACAACAAAAACAACAGCAACAACAATAGCAATAACAGCAATGACCAACACTACGACGATCATATTGGTTATTCTGGTTATCATGATCCTACACTGGAAGACGATAATCGGCCTTCCGATATGGCTGGTAAGTTCTGTTGTGTGATAGATAGAAAGTGTAAGACTAACCCAAGCTTTCTTCTTCAGCCCTTTCTTTACACTCAAGTGACAGCAACTCCACCACTGATGGCGACCATCCCCCACCAGCCCTACCTTTGGAACGACCAGACTATTCGTTACCATTTGCTTCATCCTTCTTGACATCCGGACCTTTGGATCATGTTCTACCCCAAACAGCAAAGAAGAAACAACAAGACCAACGACGGCGGAGCAGCTCCAGCGACTCGTCACACGAACATTTTAAACTGACACGGGAAGACAGTGAACGACCAATTGCTTCAGAGAAGATCAAAAAGAAATCGGCCGGTGGCAAAGAAGTAAGTGTAGAAGGGTGAAAGCAATGCCTCCAACTCAACCATCCTCATCTCCTGTTTGCTGTAGCATGCTCCTGGTGGAACCACTATCATGTCTGTGTTTAGATACTATACCGACAAGATCCGACAATCCACCAACAAGCGCAAAAACGAGAAAACGTCCAAAAGCCAAGTGGGATATGTGTAAGTAGGAACCCTCGAACGATAGGAATCAACCACTGATATGACCTTGCTCTAGACAACAACAACAACTTGCGACTCATGATCATCACAGGCGCCGTGTGGGCCTTTCTTATGCTCACTTTTTGTCTCCTATCGGCACACTACTGTACGTACAACCACTTTCTCCCACTGAACTCTTTTAACTCACCTACTGTTTATGCTGAACTAGGGACGATGCGCAAGTACAAGACCAATTGGATGAAACGGCCTACGACCCTTTCTTTTTGGACAACGATACATATCATTCCGTCGGCAATATGTCTAGCTCACTGGTAAGCCAAAAAAAAAAA
>LT554889.1:137379-149412 GCA_900079185.1 Absidia glauca
CACGAGTTTGCCGTCTTTGCCGATCTGGAATTCAACCTCTATATTCCTCGGCGTGAATTCATGCCCCACTTTGAACAAATCTTTACTCAGCTCGGTAAGCCCAAACCTGTGATCGAGGACGCCCTTGACTCACCCCTTTTTTCTGTACGTTAGAAAACAAGTCCATAGAGGCCTACCTTGGTGATTCTGACTTTTATCAAGTACATCCATTAGTGTCTTCTTAATAGTATATAGCAACCATCAATAAAAAACGAAATGCGGTTTGAAGGGGCACTCATTCATGCGGCGGGATTTGAAATGTGATGCGGGAGGGTGCACGTGGATTCTCCTCAAACAATCTAGACCCTTGACTCGATTACATGGGGTTCGGTAGAACGGAAGTCTGCTCTGGAAGGGTCAGTGAAGGGGTACCGGATGTGTATCAAATTGGTATCATCAAAAGTTTTTTATTTAAGAAGAGGCTGCCTTTTGAGTCAGAAGTGTAAAAAAAAAAAGATAGTGTGTATATAAAGCGTTTTGTACAAGTGAGGCTAAAGGGAAAGGGGAGTGTATAAAGTCTACATTCAAGGGGGAGGTGATCTATCTTGCTACTATCAAATTCCCTTTTCAAAAGCATCGGGTGGAGGAGTGGAGATAATGGTTTGTGAGTCGGAGAGCGTCGAAAAGTGAGAGGTACGTCGGCCACATCTTTGTATTGACCCCGGTTCGTTTTTGCCTCGGTGTGGGATGGCGGAAGGAATAGGCGCATGAATGATATTGTCAATCGAAGTGGATGCTGCTATGGGAGGTGCTACTGAGATCGGTCGGCCTGTGGTGTCGGTGCTGTGTAAACTGAGGAAGGTATCTTCGCTCCGTTGGATGGATCGCCAAGGAGCCCTTGATAGTATGCGCTGAATCCACTGTTTACCGCTTGGTGTGGAAGAAGAGGTACGATGATGCCAGTGTCCCTGTGATTTGTGATTATCTATAGTTTCGTCGACCAAAGTTGCTGATTCGAACGGCTGTAGGCATTGCTGTTGATAGGGTGATGACGCTGAGGAAGGATTGGAGTATATCGTCATGGTTTTCGAAATCGCTGTAGAAGGGAATGGTGGGTAAGGTATGGTTTTTTCATCGGTGCCTATCGTTTTCGTGAGGTCGGAGGAAGTGGAGTAAAGCGGTGGTTTAGATGCCGCCAGTGACGCTGATGATGAGGAAATATCGTGCATTTCTTGTTCAGTAGGTACGATGACTATCACCTGTTGCTGTTGCTGAAGAGATCCATCCAAATTAGTATGATCCGAATCGTCATAGTGGGAGTGAGATGTGACATCGGGTTTCGAGCTTAACAGGTAGACGCCATAGATCAAAACTCCGATTCCTGCAAAGACAAGGGAGATCGCCCAACCAGGATAGTTGGTGATTTCGTCGAGATAGATAATGGTGTTGACTAGTCCGAGAGCAGTATAGGTTCCATAGAATACAGGGACAACCACAACAGATGAATACAGCTTGAGAGCAGTGTTGAGGCAGTACACCTACAGAGATAAAAGTGATCTGTGAGAGGATGATCAACGAAGGATGTGGTCATCAACCTACCTGTAAGATAGCAGTGATCACCAAGGCTAGAATGATAAAGCGGCTCGTGTTGTCAGTGAATTGGTTGACTTGTGAGTTCACTGATAGAGTGAATAACTTGACGCTATTTCAGGAGAGCAAAGGCATCAGTAAAACAAACCCACTACCCTCTGTCTCCAGTCCTTACCCGCTTTTTGCCAAAAGAAGCGTTTCGCTTGCCAACAATCCGCCATCCAAGCTAAACATCAAGCCCACCATTCTTCGCATCTTTTTCGGGCTCATGCCAACAAAGAGAGGTCGTTTAGATTCATCCGAGATTGCCCAGTGACACCAAATAGCCAGCACCAGACCCGAAAAAGTGAGGATGTTCAATGCACTAAAGTATATGATAAAGATAGGTCTTGTAAATAGCACCTTGAGGTTTTCCAGCGAGATTGATGCTTCAGCTATAACAAAGCAGCACAATCGTAGGTTAGTAACGGAGATATTAGCATAGCGAATACAAATAAAGCAGAGAAGATCGATCAAGAGCCGAGTATCTCTGTCTATGATATGTGCCCACTATAATCACCACATATAAAATGAGAGTGTTGTTCCGTTCACTTACGATCTTCACCACTGTACATGCCTCCAAAGACAACAATCCAGATGACAGAAGCCACCACCACCAAAGTGCCAAACACATCCTTTCGGGTAATGTTGGTCCCAACAAGGATTTTGGCGAAGATAAAGTTGTAGATCAATGCCACACTTCCGAGCGGCGCAACCCACTATAATAGAAAAGGTATGAGTTCATGCCGTTCACCCCCGTCCCCCTTTTATCACAAGCGTTAACAAGAATGATCAATCAATCAATCAACACTATGATTATCAGCACTTGCAAGCCTTTTTCTGTTCCGATACCTCCCTCTCTCCTTCACCACTGCCAATACCCACCACCACCTCCCTTTTCTATATATATATACATATCATCGTCATTCAAATTCTACTTTACCTGTGTTTTGAGATAATCTAAAAGACAAAAAGGCCAGTCAGTACTTTTGTTAAAAGCGATGCATATTGTAGCGAGTATCTTACTTAGAGCAATGGTGCTGCCAATGAGTTGACTGGCCACATAAGTATAGAGCCCAATGTGCCATAATGGACGGCCACAATCACCCCGTCGTGTAGTTGCATCCTTTTGTCCTTCTTTGACGTGATCGAGTTTGAGAATGTTGAGTCCCAAAGCATCCATGAATGAAGCGCCTAATGATACAAACACCCCAATCACAAAGTTGACCGCGTCTTCACCGGCCATAAAAGAAGAAAAGTGAGAGGAAGAAAAAAAAAAGTGGGAAAGAAGAAGGAAAAGAGGGGAAAGGAGGGGGACTGGAAAATAAATACAAGTTACAGCATGAAAAAGGGAGGGGCCCCAAATTTGTAAACTCCGCCGATTTTCAAAACCAGCTTTTTGTATTGAATGATTGGAAACAGGACCAAACATACAATCGATCTGACAATGCCTTCGTTTTGAATGATGTTTATTACAATAGTAGAAAAGTATTAATGTGTGTATATAAAACAAAAACAACATCAAAGATTAAAGAGGGCGAATGTGTGTGTGTGTGTGTGTGTGTGTGTGTGTGTGTGTGGAAGAGGCACAAAGAGGGCGGGATAGTAACTATTAAGTGGATATGGGAGACAGAAGGAGAGAAGGGGAAAGGGGAGAGAACTAATGAATAATTGACCAACCTAGACCAAGATAAAAGATAACAAGATATATAAAGAAAGAAGGGATTTTCTAGATGGTGATAGCGGTTGCTTGAAGTTTATCATCCGAAGATACAATGGAATAATCATCATCCGTCAATGCCAGATCGTTCACCTCGTCTTCGATTTCATCCAGCATCAGTTGTCCTATACAAACATAACAGTCAGCATACATGTCATCCCGTCTTAACCAAGCCCGTTCTTACCATGGTGATGATGATTATGGTGATGATGCTTCTCCAGTTCCACAATGGTATTCGGCGCCGCTTCTCGGTAGTTGACACTGTTTCGGTTACTTCGGCCATCCTTCAGTTGCAGCGTAGGTTTCCTTCCCAGTTTGTTGCTAGGTGGCTCCGTTGCACACTCCGACTCCTCCGCCGCTGGGGGCTGATCGTGGGCCACGATGATGGGTGGTGGTGCAGGGTCGTCTTCCATCACTTTGGTCGGGGTTTCGTACACGGTGTTTTCGTCGTCGAGGATCATCCTTGGTGCCGCATCGCCATCTTCCGTTGTCCAAAAGATATAGTCGAATTCGCTCATCAACAGGTTAAAGATCGTGCCTGGAATGCCCAGTGTTGGCGAAAACACAATGCTGACATTACGCATCGTCATCTTGTTCACATCCGAATGCTGTACCACCTGGATCAAATGCGCCGTCAGGGCTCGCAGTAAGGTATAGTTGGCAATGGGTAAGAGAGACACCAGTCGGCCCAGTTCGTTCACCCGGTCCTTGCGATCCAACAGATCTAAAACAAGCGCATAAAAGTCAGTCAATGCCATTTCCCCCTCCCGGCAGTCAGTTTACCAATCACATGAAGAAAGTCCATCCGATGTTCACGAGTCAGCACACTGGTAGGCAGTTCACGCAGCCACATCTTGAGCAAGCCAGCAATCGCATGGACGTCGTATTCTTCTTTAGCGGCCAGGAGATTGATATCGCCCTCTACAACGAGAAAACAAAACAATCAGCCCCGATACTATTTTCTGCCATCCTTACCTAGATCAAACTTTTGCTTCAAGGACTTCATCATGATATTGCTGCCACTGAGTCGATAGAGGCCTTCTTCCAGTATGGCTTTCTTGGCATCGAGGTATTCCAGGCACCGGAAGACAATTGAGGGCAATTGGTAGGTATCAGACACCCGAGAGACACGCACCGATTCTTCCAGGGGCACACCAAAGACAGGATGTTGAGGCGGGGTATCTTTGCTATTCGAAGACGAGCGGCTGTTTTCATGCGAGGGGCGAGACAGGAATCCACGGAAGCCAGAAGAGGCACCGGTTTCTGGGGCGACGGCTTCGTTCGTGGTGGAGGTGGACGACGACGGCGAAGGACGGGATGGCACCACCAAGGCTTCGTTGCTGTTGTTGTTAAACATCTTTTTACCCCAGAATGTCATGCGCTTATGCTTGGTTTTCTTCTCGGGTAGATCGTCGCCAAGGAGCTCTTCGCTTTCACGGCCAAACGCAGGAGAGGGAGACATGGCCCGGGTCGGTAGGATGATTTCTTCTTCGTTCTCGGTGTTGAGGAGGTTGACCATGGAGCTGCGACGAGTGAGGCTGTGTGGCGTGCGTGGCTGGAGTGAGTTGCTGTTGCCATGGGAACCACCATTCAGGGGCATGGTGTAAGCGGTATTCCGAGGTTGATCCAAGCTGGTCCGTTGATCAAATACAATAGGTGGAGGTGGCAGTGTTCCAGACGACCAAGAGGAAGGCAGGGATTCAGAGCTTTCGTTGATCACCGTGGGAGGAGGAGGAGGAGGAGGAGGAGGGCCAGATAAAGCCACGCCGATTTCACTAGCGTCTTGAGCCAACATGGACGGTCGGAGTTTGTCAAAGTCAGAGTCGTAGGAAGAGCCAGACTTGGTGCTGGTAGCGGATTTTGAGGACATGGACTTTGTTGGTTTCTTCTTCATGACAGGAGGCGGAGCATCGCTATAAGGCACATATTCGTTCGAAGAGGAGGCCAAGTATTGTTTTTCTTCCTCCAAAGTGACGTTCTTGAAGAGCGCATCCACCCAATCATCGCGATCTTGATCTGATTCAGCACAAAGGATATGGCGATACATCTGAGAAGAGTTTGAGCGTTTCTGTTCCACAATCAAAAAGGCGTGTCGATAGCTGCTGTTTTCGTCGGTGGAAGTGCCGGGAGTTTGGCGGCCAATACGAGCATTGACGAGTCGGATCGTGCCCAGGTGATTGCCGTCCTTTGATTCGTAGTACTCCAGACTTGACCCATGCAGCACAAAGTACCGAGTTTTCCATCCACCAAAGTTCTTGCCCCGTTTCGTCAGATAACCTTCCTTGCGCCCTGTTCGAGAATACATCACGTCACTGTCCACCACATTTGTGCTGAGGAATTCACATAGATCGGAGCTGTCTTCCAAAGGGAGCAGGACAATATGATGGAGATACTGTTCGAGTGCTGCTTTTCGTCGATCGACTTTGCTTGGTGAATTTGTTGTGAATAAGGCCTTGTCGGGAAGTTTGGCGATACGGTTGGCCATGGATCGGTGACTAGATTTCAACTAGAATGATATGAGACAGAGAGATTAGTAAAAAAGACAGTTTTCCTCTGCCACAGCGCTTTACCTTGCTGTCCAATTCCAAAAAGTGAGAATAGAGCTTCTCCACACGCCACAGTTCTTCAAACTCCGTATTGAATTCATCGGGTTTCTTGCCCACCGAGATGATGAATGAGATGACTTCCCGGCTTTTGTCGTTCTGGCGAATGTTGGATCCGAGCACTTTGACAGCAATGTTGGTGATACCTCCAGCGAATGGGCCAGTGGTGGAGGAAGAGATGGATGATGAAGAGGTGGTTGTTGTTGCCGAGGCTGAAGACATCGAATGTTGCGATGGGATAGGAGGAGGAGGAGGAGCGAACGAAGGATCGATAGCCTGACCAATGGAAGCATGAAGATCATGGCCGATATCAGCGAGTGGTGGAGGTGGTGGTGGCGGTAATCCAGGGGGCGGAGAGAAGAAGATATGGCTTTCCCGTTTTGACCTGTTACTGTTGTTAGGGCCATTGCGTTGATGAGGGCCATTTGAAGTGCAGTCAGGCGGAGAGGTGGGTCGTAGGAAAGAAGAGGTGGAAGAAGAGAAGGATGAGGACAAGGAGGCTTCATCGATGGGAGTGTTTGTGGCAATAGGCGAAGATACACTAGGCATAGGCATGACGAAGGATGGTGAGGAAGGCTTGGCTTTGAATTTCTGCATATGTTGAGCATCCTTTTCAAGGATCACGTTTCGAGGAGAGGTTGGGGTTTGTTGGTTGTTGCTGGCGGAGAGAGTGGTATCAGAGGTGTCAAGAGAGAAGTTGAGCTGTTTCCCTTTTTGGCGCTGTAGTTGTTCCTTGTGGGCTTTTAATGGCTGGTGAGGTTCAGGTTTACCGCTATTGGAACGATAGGGAGAGCGAGGTGGTGGCATAGGGCTTGGTTCATCATCTACATCGGTCATCATGGCCTTCAAAGCTTCAGGCGAAAAGAGGACAGAGGCACGTTGTTTGCGAGCACGTTCAAAGGTGTTGACATTATCTTGGAGGCCATCCCGTTCAGCAGCCAAGTGAGAGTTTTCCTTCTGTAGACTTTGGATCATGGTGCGTTGTCGTTCAATGATCTTCCATAGTTGTTCGTTTTGTGCACGTAGTTGATTGAACTCGTCCACTGTAGGGGCAGACATGGTCAATAACGAGGAGGATGGAGGAGGTATGTATAAAGAATATCTATATGAGGAATGTATGTATGTGTGTATGTATAAAAAGAGTGGAAGGGGGATTAAAGGTAAAAGAGAGAAAAGAGAAAAGAAAAGTGGAAGAGAAGTGAAAAATCGGAGACTCGAGGAAAAGCCAAAAATAAAGGCCCAGCTTCAGTCAGGTGTCAATGTTACACAGATTATATATCTTGCGCTGCAAACAGAAAGACAATCTCGAATCAATCAAGGTCAACCTGACTATCATAATGGATGCCATTAAGCCCTTTCATTAGCATTACCATCCTACTTGACCGTAATGGCTCAAAAAGTAGCACCTATCTTTCCCAGTTTGTCACTTTACTGACACACACTTCACAAACATCACTATACCATACTAAGGTTTACTCCCTCTTCACGTCTTCACATCCAATATGGATATAAAAAGGTACCAACCTCGACATGATCTGACTATCAAATTCAACTAGCAACTTCTGTCACACAATGGAACCCTATTTCCCTTCAAACAAGACACACTCATACCGCCCGCCCACTGTCAAAAGCCAAACACGTTCTTCCTTTTGCCTAATATACCACCAATGCATAAGCCTATCTGTTTTATTCGCTGCATGAAGGTCTAAATGTATAAATAGTGACATAACTAAGTGGAGTAGATCATCTAAAAAGAAGGGAGGAGGGGAGAGTATCCGCCCACTGACGGTTCTAGAGCGCTGTCCTTGGTTGATTTGATCTGCCCCCACGCCCATCGCCTAAGGAGTCCAAAACACGCAAATCCAGGAGACATGCCGCCTATCACTGTCAGAGTCACTTACCATTATCATCATCATCATTGCCATCACCAGGACGGGATGATGCATTGCAAGTAGATCTACCAGTCCCCTACAATTTGTTGCCAGTAGAGATAAAGAGAAGAGGGCATGAATGTACATGACATGAGACAATGACATTTGACCCTGCCAAGAAGAGAATTCAACATCAAGTTATCTTTATGTAAGAGTCTGTTCGTACTACTTACTCAGGGCACAGGAGCATTAAGACGCAAGGACTTTACGTGGAGAGTTCGCATTACTTTTATCTTGTTGGGGAAAATTGAATGGAAGGAAGAGGAATGGAGAAGAACCCTTTTTCTCCCCAGGGATGTAAATGAAAATGTTTTAAACCCCGATAGGCTGGACCGATTTTGGTTGGATCGATCGTCAGAAACCAATGTTAGCGACTTTTTGCTTATATCATACACATTCCCTTTCCAATCACAAGAGGTCTTAAATCGATAGACATGGGTGTTAATCTGTCTGCCATCATCATTTTCTGTACTATTGTTACTTTGATCTTCTTATCTCAGCAAGATCAAAGCAAAGTCAACGAATCCCGTCGGAGTTGCAAATAAATCATCGCCGTGTCACCTACAAGAGAGCAAATATAAAAAAGTTCCTTTCTCTTTCTCTTTCTTTCTCTTTTGACCAGTTATCGAATTGTCTATTCTCCCCCAACACTTATTTTTCTCTCCCTCTCTTCACTCACCCAAGCTACCTTAGACCATGTCCTTTGCAAGAAAACCTTCCGCTACTGTTGGTGCTGATAGACATCATCCCCACACCTTATCTACCTTGGTATGGAATCCATCTTTACGCGCATGTCATCAGAACTAACCTCCGTTCTTTACAACATAGGACTTCCAAAGTGCCAGCTCGGCTTCCGCTGCCAAAGCCATGAAGGTGGAATTAAGCAAGTTGGCTTCTCAAATCTCCAGTGAAGAACAACGCAAGGTAAGTCAAACATGCTAAGCTGCAGGGCCTCGCACTCACGACAACATAATAGTTCTTCTCTCAAGAAATGGATGGATTCTACATGCTATTCACCCGATTCCTTGACGAACAAGCAAAAGGCACTAAAATGTAAGTAGCGTGGTGTTGTGTGTGGATGGCAGGGGTGGTGGGCTGGACGGGAAGGAAGGCTACGGAAAGACTAGCACGGTCAACTGACTCTTGTATTTATGCTTGTTTGACCTTTATTTGTACATATTAGTGACTGGGACAGAATCCAATCTCCTTCCAATGAACAGATTGTGCCCTACAAGGACATCCCAGAAATCACCAACTCCAACGATCTGGACAAATTGGCCGTGCTCAAGCTGAATGGTGGTCTCGGTACAACGATGGGCTGTGTTGGGCCAAAGTCTGCCATTGAAGTCCGTGATGGAATGACCTTTTTGGATCTAAGTGTGCGACAGATCGAGGTAACAATGCAACCCAACAAAAAATCAGGATAACTTTAAAAAAGGGAATGGGAAAAGGGGTAGCTAACAAAAAAGAATTCTCGTCTGTAGTACCTGAACAAGAAACATGATGTCAGCGTCCCCTTCATTCTCATGAACTCCTTCAACACCGATGATGAAACAAAGCGCATCGTCCAAAAGTATGCCACTCACAACGTCGATATCATCACCTTCAACCAAAGCCGTCATCCAAGAATCAAGAAGGAATCCTTGCTGCCCGTACCTCGAACTCCCGACTCTCCCATCGAACAATGGTATCCTCCTGGACATGGTGATTTGTATGAATCTCTCTATACCTCTGGTCTCCTGGATCAACTCTTAGCCCAAGGCAAGGAATACCTCTTTGTGTCCAACGTCGACAACCTCGGCGCCACTGTGGATCTCAACATTCTCCATCATATGGTCTCCAGCGATGCCGAATTCATCATGGAAGTCACCGACAAAACCAAGGCGGACATCAAGGGTGGCACTCTGATCGACTACGACGGCCACATTCGTTTACTGGAAATCGCCCAGGTGCCTGACGAACATGTCGAAGACTTCAAGTCCATCAAAAAGTTCAAGATCTTCAACACCAACAATCTCTGGGTCAACCTCAAGGCGGTCAAGCGGGTCATGGATGAAGAGGCGATGGAACTGGAAATCATCGTGAACAACAAGACAACGGAAAGCGGCGAAAAGGTCATCCAGCTGGAAACCGCCGTCGGTGCTGCTATCAAACACTTCAAGAACGCCCATGGTGTCAACGTGCCCCGTACTCGCTTCTTACCCGTCAAATCGACCTCCGATCTCTTCTTGGTCACTTCCAACTTGTATTCCCTCGTCCACGGTGAACTGGAGGTCAATCCCAAACGCATGTTTAACGTCGTCCCCTTGGTCAAGCTCGGCGATCATTTCAAAAAGGTCAGCGATTTCCTCGGACGATTCAAAACCATCCCGCAAATCTTGGAACTCGATCATCTTACCGTCACTGGCGACGTCACCTTTGGCTCCAAAGTAGAACTTCGAGGGACCGTCATCATCGTCGCTAACCACGGTGAACGTATCGACATCCCATCTGGATCAATGCTGGAAAACAAGGTCGTTACTGGTAACTTGCGTATTCTGGACCATTAGTATAGTAGTAGTAATCTTAGTAGGATGGGTGTAGTTAGTTGGCTGATGTCATTTTTAGGCTCGATATCAACCGTGCGCGGTTCTCTCTCTCTCTTTTTTTTTTTCTTTCTTTCACTTCCAT
Organism: Absidia glauca; assembly: GCA_900079185.1. Classification (NCBI taxonomy): domain Eukaryota; kingdom Fungi; phylum Mucoromycota; class Mucoromycetes; order Mucorales; family Cunninghamellaceae; genus Absidia; species Absidia glauca. Next base: position 147,912 of record LT554889.1, read on the forward strand.
TGAATAAAAACTAACACATTGCAAATGATTCATAGTCTATTTTTAGATGCGGCACATGAAGTACCTGCCAGGGTAAAGGTACCTGGGAAAGCAGGGCAGACCGATGACCCTTGTCCCTCCCTTTGTAGATACAGAAAAAGTCGACTCTTTTGTTTTTACTACATCATACTGTACACAAGATCACTCTGTAAGCGAGGAGTATTTGGGTTGTCTCGCTTATCAGCTTCAAACGCCGATCAATGCAGCTATCCAATCCGCCCTCGTTTTTTCAGCACGATTGCTAAGCGCTCACAGGATCCATATAAAGTCGCTTATGATAATGTTTACATAAGGAATCTGAACAGGTGTGGGAAGACGAGACATCCAAAAGTGCATATTTGAAACGTATTTGTGGTCTAGTCAATAGCAGACCGGCCACTTGATTCAGGGGAATGCTACAGACAGAACCATCCGGACAGAACCAACCTGCGTATCCTGAATTTTGCTGACAATAAGGACTTACATGGCGGGAGATTCTCTGAGTCCCTGATTTCAGTCGCGGTCATTTAGATGAGAGATAAAACCGCCCCTGCCCACACACACCTCCAATGATGTGTGCCTATGCACTCTAGATTTAAAACCCCGATTTGACTACAAAATCTTTTTTATGTCCGTCCTTCCTTTTTGCTCCTTCTTCCCCTCGTCATTACTTTTTTGCCTCCACATTGTCAATCTCTTTTTTCCACGACTACAAACGAAAGGACGAACGAACGAACGAACGAACGAGTAAACGAACGAACGAACGAACGGTAACTCTTCCCCTCTCACGTCATGCTCATTTGCTTACCATTACTAACTTTTTGCCTTTTGCATCGTTCCTCTTTCTTTTGACACTAGATCGGCTACGACGATGACGGCAGCAATAGGGACGACGACGATGCTAATGACAACTCCACCACTACTTCATGTCGCCCAAAAAGGCTCTTTTTAAAATTTTCAAATGTAAAAAACATGGGGAAACCCTCGCAATTTTTTTTTAGGTGCACCCCCATTCCATTGTAGAATCTCGTAGTCCAAGTTACTAATGAAGTCTACAAATTCTTCGCCCATACCCTTCCGCTACTATCTCTGATACTTTTACACAGCTTGACCGTCTTTGTCCGTCTCCATTTGCTGGTTTTTACAGTAGCTTAGTCATTCCCATTACAATAGTTTGTTGCCACTAGACATTAGCTTAACTACGACCCCAAACATAGCCTGTACCATAACCCTTTAGTCATATCCCATCAATAAAGTCTACTTGATTCATCCTACGAAAGACGTTTCTCAAATCCACAGCCACGACAATACCATGTACATTATAAAGACCAAACTACACATGAGTAGCTCATCATTGACAACTCCTAAAACACCATTGATTTATTAGTTGTATTGAATCTAATGACATGTACATGATCGTAAGGTCTATCTTTACATACATACAAAGGTTTATTGGTACAATATCAACGCACTGGGGATGGGG
>LT554889.1:182507-204719 GCA_900079185.1 Absidia glauca
AGCAGCTCGATTAGCCAGCCATTCTGCGATCTTTGGTGTCGCTGATCTTGTCAGGCCTACAGTGACAGGCTCGGCGTAAATGCCGATCATCATCAAGGCAAATAAGAAAAACCATATAGAATACAACATGGTTAGTGAAGAATGTGTGTAAGAGAAAGAGAAGAAGGAGCAAAAGTGATGAGTATGTTTTTATGTCTGGGACAAGCTCAGGGGTTGGATTTGGGGAGACCGAGAAAGGAGAGAGGGGATGGTAATCGTGCCACCTAACAACGAGGAAGAAGACAGGGGGGGGAACTCTCTTAGTAGAGAGCAAGAATGGGTGCAACAAAGGAGAGAATGAGTGGATCCTATTTCCCTCGACTGTTTTGAGCCAACAGCTTAGGCACGAGCATTGTTACAATGATAAAAAATCATCCAAGGAGTCGACTAGTGGCAACAACGATGCATGTCAATGACAAAATCAAGTATATTGTTCTTTATTGATCCAAAAAGTAAAGAGAGTGCTATATTGCTAACAGGCTACATAATGTAAAAGGGGGGAGGGGGAGACTATTTCTTGGCGAGGGTCTTTTTACGCTTCCTTTTGCACTTTTGACACATACAAGTGCCATCGCTAAGATCGGTTTCGGAGTCGGTGGAGCTGATGATTGGCTTTGGTTTTGATTTTGATGCAGGAGTAACAAAGTCTGATAAGGATGAGCTGTTACTTGATGAAGAGGAGGATGTAGAGGAGGAGGACGAGCTGCTGTCACTGCTACTAGGAGGTATCTGCGGTGTGTGTTGCAAAGTGGTGAGCTTGTGTGCTACTGAGGCATAGACACTATTTGGGTACTTTTCGGCGAGTTTCTGCAATCGATCGTAGAGTTTGGCGCCAAGTTTCGGTCGGGAATGTCGAGTACAGAGGTAGACATACTCCGCATTGGTAGGTGAGCAAAAGTTCTGAGTGATGGCCACAGTCATGTCTATATTTTCACAAAGAAGAGGAGTTAGGGTGTGTGTGTGATTCATTCATTCCACCTATTCATACCTAGATTCATGACAACATGATGCCATCCGCCAGGGACAAAGATAGTTTCGCCCGGTCGTTGTAAGACTTCGATCATACCCAATCGTTCACCAAGAGATCGGATGTCGGTAGGATCGTCCCTAACCTTGAATTTCGGGAACACTTGACTAAACCAGGAGACCCCTTCATGATCATAAGGTTTCATAGGCGGATCAACAATGCTTTTCGGAGTTTCCGGCGGAAACAAGGCCCAGCGCTTGTGCCCCTTCAACAGTGCGTTCCATGCCGATGTTCCGAGTGGATCCGTATGTATCCTACCATATAAAATGATCAGCCCACTTTTTCTTGTCATTCTTATGATGTCAACTTTTTTACCCTGTACCACTTCTTCCACTGCCTATCACCAGCCATCTGTAAGGAGGTCGTCGTTGGCTACCTGTCAACCTGAAGAGATCGTCCACAAAGTAATCAGGCACTTGATAATCATCCAGTAAAGATCGAAGTTCCAGTCGTTGTTTCTTCGGTCGGCTAGTGTCGTCGTTGTCGTCTGATGAGGAGGTGGTGGTGGATGGCCTTGATTTCTTCTTCGACTTCTTGGCCTTTCTCTTCTTGCTCTTCTTCCGGTCCTTGTAGAATCCACTGTCGAAGATGTATAGCGGAGAGTCGTCCTTGATGGCGTCGTGGTGGCAGTAATGAAGGAAGTGTTTCATTTTCATATACACATTGTTGCCGTCGTCGTCTTCTCCCACCTTGTATAGATCCTTGCCATAGTGAGCCAACAAATTCTACACGACAAAAAAGTAAGCTGGCTGCCCTTGTATGCACTATAAAAAGACAATACCTGTTCTGTCCAGTTCTGAGTGGCCTTCCAGTGGTCAGTGGCATGAGTCAGGACAACGGGTAGATTGGGCGCTTCATACTTGTCAATGAATTCTTGCTTGGGTACTTGACGACAATCGATGCGAGGAACTGTATCCACAAAAGGGTCGATCCAAAAGTCTTCATTGGCAAAGTTCCACTTGTTCCAGTCAAATAGATCGATTTCTACCGATAAAAGATAAGAATAGGTACGGTTAGCTTTCAAGGGATCTAGTCGTCAAGAGGAGGATCAGTTTTACCTACCTCCACGAGCCTTTACTTTGGCCTTGTTGATCTTGTTGTCGTAGCGACCTTGCTTCCGTTCTTTTGACGAAGGTCTATCACCTGAATGGATTCGTTTTCGATCGCCCTCCGAAATCGTCGACACCATGATTCACAAAAAAAGAAGGAGACAAAAGGAAAAAGAGAGAAGTAACAAAGAAAACAAAGTTTTTATTTCAAGAAATGCGGAGTTGAGGAGCGGGGTTTAAATTGTGATGGGAGGGTGGATACACTAAATCTACAAGCGAGAGGAAGGGGGCAATAAAGGTACGATGACCTTACCTTTGTTCTTTCCGGACTGCAAGTGAGCTACACCCTTGGCAATCTGTTGGATGTCACCTTCACCAACCAAATCGATTTCCACTTCCAGTTTACGTTGAGCCATGAGTGCGATCAGTTGTTGTAAATGCTTGCCAAACTGATCCGCATAGTCGGGCAAGAAGAAGCCTGTCACCGCACGAGATCGCCCTAATAACTTGATTGTGTTCAAGTCATTGCCTTGCATACCACTGGCTGAAGAATAAGTAGAAGCCATACCAATAACGATCAAACGACCTTTAGTAGCGAGACTATTGCGTAAATGTAAACCAGGTAAGTCGATGGCCCTTTTTCTTCTTCGATAGCCGTTACATTACCTGTTCAAGCAGATATCAAAGAATTCACCGCCCACACTTTCGAATACGATGTCCACACCACGAGGGTATTCATCCTTGAGCACCTTTTTGAAGTCTTCCTTTTTGTAATTGATCACTCGGTCGCATCCCATACGCTTCAGCATATCCACCTTGTCATCACTACAACGTAACGTTAGACCTCTATATAATATGTACACTGCAAACACCTTACCTGGAACAAGTACCGATAACGTGGTTTCCAGCAAGCTTGGCGAGTTGCACAGCGAATTGACCAGTTCCACCAGCAGCTATAGTCAAGGAAGAGTGTCAGTTCTTTTCTTTTCTGTTTCCACATCCATACTTTACCAGCAGTGACCAGCACAGTTTCACCTGACTTCATTTGTCCCTTTTCAGCCAAAGAGATCGATGCTGTCAGACCAGAGGCGGGCAGACCAATGTATTCAGGTTTGGGGTTCTATCATCATTGTACGGGTAAGAGATTTGTGCATGAAACAAAGAATAGAGTGCTTACAGGGACAGGGATCAGACCCTTTGCAGATACAATCAAGTATTCAGAGAAGGCGCTGTATTGTCTACAAAAAGAGAGTGAGCAATGACGAGGAGTGACTTTTTTTGAGGACGACTTACGAGACAATGGCAAAAGAGCCAACCTTGTCCTTGGGGACCTTGGAGCCAGCATGGACCACTTGTCCTAGAGCTTCGAATCCCGTATCAAAAGGACTAGAATGGAAGAGTAAGACCGTGAGCAATGGACAACCATGGAGTAGTGTCACTTACGGCTTCACACCAGGTGTGTATTTGCCATTGGTATAGTTGACATCAGAAGCATTGATACCCACATAGAACACCTTGAGAATGACCTGATGGGGCTTGAGCTGTTGGAGAAGGTCGGAATAGTTCACGGTGATGATATCGGTGACCCGTTCAAAGTCATTGCCGATAGCCACGGCTTGGATTTTTCTAAAAGTGGTGGGAGCGCTGATACAAAAGGGGTAAGTGATTAGCTGGCTGGTTTCCTAACATGATCACTATTGTCATTACCTGGACATGATTCAAGTGAAGTAAGAGTGAAAGAAAGAGAAGAATAAGTGAAAAAGAGAAAAAAGTATACATATAGGATATTTTCAGGCTCCGACGTAGGAATCGGGGTTGGTAAGCTAGACTACACCACCCAAAGTGTGTGAGTTCACACCCACTCTTCTCGTGCATGATTATTAATACAGTGGCATCAAAGTCGACTTTGTTCCCTCTTTTTCAGTATACGTTGAGCGCATTCAAGATGAAATAGATGATGCGTTTCATGTACAATCAGTCTTAACAAGCTACCTATGAACTCTCGAAGGAAAAAAGGTGGGCCGCTGGCGGAGTTTTAAATCTACAAGGCATGAAGCCGGGTTTACCTGGCCACGATTTTCACATTGTTCGGACTCCGATTGAAACTCAATTTGGTGGAGCTATGTAGCTTTACCTGTAAAGGCATGATCATCCTACAGCCCCGTCTTAATGATTGCAAATAAAAGGTTTATTCAGTAGGTGAATGCACAAAAGATTCTAATTGAGACTGGAGATCGAGAATCAGTTGATCACGCTGAGCGAGCCTTTGTTCCAGACGTTGACATCGCTGTTCTAAAGCTTGATACTTTTTTTTCATGCAAAAGCTCTCTTGCTGCACATCATCCATTTCCTCTAAAAGTATGCCTATCTTTTGCTCATAAGTAAGCTGATAAGTTTCGGTATGGAACTTTGGGGATGACGATGGTAGTTTACGGGGTAGGACCGAAGGTAAGGATGTGCTTCTGGAGAGGTGTGAGTCTGACAAGTGTGCCGAAAAGTCCGCCAAGGATTCAAACGATGACAGGCTGGAAGAGCCGTTGCTAGGCAAATCGTCGGGGGGTGAATATGTGCATATCGTCTCTTCTTCATCGCTCTCATCATCTTTCCACTCGGATGGGATGGAGGTATGGTGGGATCGATTGAATACAATTGCACCGTTGGCTTTGATACACACAAAGGGCTGGTTCTGATGATGATGAGATCGCAAATGAGGCATAGTAGCGTTGATCCTTCGCTGTAATTCGCATTGCTCTTTAAAATGATGGGATAGCACATCATTGTCCTCGACGGTTTTCGATTGGAATAGCTTTTTCTTGCTGAACTTCATTATGGCATGGAAAGAGAGGACAAGAAACAAGGAGTGGTATATAAAGGCGGTTGCTTTGTTTGCGTAACCTAATAAGCCAGGCTACATTCTTGTTTCCTTTGTCCAACACATTAAGCTTACTTTCCTCTTTTACCAATTAGTACGTGGGACATGCTCTAGCTGATTCTCAGGAGAGAACGAGAACAAAATGACTTGATCGAATCTCTCCCCTTACTTTTTTTTTTCCTTTTGGGAAGGGGGAGACCTGGGGATGATTCTGTAAAGTCGGTTAGAGTACATATCATGTATAATATATCGTCTTCTGTACACTTCATATACAAATACAAGTAGTTTCTATGAAGGCGGATAGTATGAAAAGGATCGACGGTCTTTTGACAGGGCCAACCTGTCAGATTTTTATTTTCAAACGCCGCCTTTTCGGCTCACCTTGCGTCGTCATGCGGGTGAAAGGGAGAGGGATACGAAGGTAAATCTTTGGTGATAACTGATGAATGGGATGAATGTGTTGAATGACTCGATAGAAACTGGTCTACATCAGTTTTCCGTAAGTAACATTGAGGATGCCCCAGAGTGCGTGAAGTACTCTTTAGCATGGATTGCTCCAGCTGTACCAATTTCTCATGCTCCAACTCCAGTTCCTTGTTGGCACTTTTTAGTTTCCTTAATCTTTCCAGTTTCTGCTGCCGTAGTAGTTGCTTTTGTTGCTGTTCTTGTTGGCGCTTCTTTTGGTGCGGAAATGATGGATTTACCTCCTTGACTTGATTTCCACTTTGAAAAAAGGCGGGGTTTGAAAATGTTCATTATTCATGCATCTTTTTTTAAAGGTACTGTACAGTATAGTACTGTAGATAGATCACAGTCATGTCTATTTATATATATATATGCTACTTACATCCACCTAACATGATTCTTGGATACCTTCTCGATCAAGTGTATGCCTTCTAGTACGTTTGTGATATCGTAGATGCGGCGCTTCTGGACATTCAACAGAATGGCAGCCTGCTTTAGGTCAATGTCACCAGAGGTTGAAACGATCATTTTGATGAACTTTTTAGTCAACAAACTAAGTGATGAATCATACCGGCTAGAAGTTGCTGAGAGTGTGGCTGGAGAGGAAGAAGATGGAGATGGAGATGGCGTGGAGGAAGAACAGGGCGTATCTAACGATGTTGATGGCGGTGATTCATGTGGTTTGCCGTCTTTTGCCATCATGTTTACAAAGTTCTTTTTTTTCTTTCGCATCAAAGTCATATATAAAGAAGAGGCGGGAAATAGTGAGATAAAGAATGAAGCAAGAGAAAAAGGATAAAGACAAAAAAGGGTCCTTTTAAGCGCAAGTCATGAAGAATCCAGATGCATAGGAGTTGCATCCATGTAGCATCCCATAAGGAGTCTTTATTAAGTACTGTGATTCGAAAAAGATGATGACGATGATTATGATGACTGAAGGGGGTCTATTTTAAAAAAAAAAGAGAGGGCTTATAAGGCAAAATAGTAATGGGGAGATGACTATTCAACAATAGAGAAGAAGGGATAAGGTACACAGGTGTTAGTGGAGTGCATGACATTCAACTACGCCGCCATCAAGTTAATAAGGGGTTTAGAGAGCATCGTGGTTTATTCAGGCACATGACAATTCTATAATCAAGTCTAATTCCTTTCTAACCTACACCTTTGTCGGCCTGTACCAGAGAACCATCCTGTCTTGTGAGGTCCATACTTTGAATTTCAGTAGTGTGCCGTAAGCAAGAGTACCAAGTGCATACCAATAATCCACCCAAAAGTAACTGTGTTCTATCGTTGTCGTCTACACCACTATTGGGTCGAATCGAGTCGAGTGGAATTGGGTTGCCATGGCTCCCATTGACATTTGATCACAAATGAATGGAGTTCATTCTACTGAAAACAGCAAAAGTACTAGTAGTCATCACTTGTCTTTTTGAATGGATAGTATCTTGTATTTACCTATTCTGTTTCCTTGACCACGATGCTTTTGGGGTGATTGTCATGAATGACAAGGAAAGGAAAGAAGGGGCAAGTTGGAAAATATTCAGAGGCGGTATATCTGAGTTTGAACTTTTGACCAACCAGAGTGTAGATCAGGGGGTTATGCGTGCACTCCTGAAATTCATATAACTTGGTCCTTGTTGTTAAGTACCCCCTTTCTTAAAAGTCAAAGTTTCCTATACTGCGTTGACCATGCTATCTCTTGTGCCGTCTGACAATGATTTCATAGCACACTGTTTCATCTAGCTTATCTTACGAACAGACGAAAGAAAGGACAATGGAAGTTTTCACACTCCGATAGTTTGGATAAGTTCAGGGCTGTACTGTGCCTAATTGAGAAGGGGTAAGCCCAACGCATGTATTGGATCTAAGATTTTGCTTCTGATATTGACTTGGAAGACGCAAAGTGCTACCTTTTTGGTATTGATTAAGCCATGGCAGGTTCCCTGACAGACGCTCGGCTGTGATTAAAAGATTGCGGGGTTTGAAAATGTCGAGCAGGCGGGATTACATGAACCGTTTGACATCAGGAAAGGAAAAATCTTTCTCTTTTTACTCTTGAACTAATTCGACATGGCCCCCAAGAGCAACGGTAAGCCAACCCTTTCTCAATGCAAAGATAAGGGATAGACGATACACTATGGATCACATATAGATACGATGGATGATCAACGAAAAAACGATGGATGGATGGATGGGTGGATGGATGGATGGATGAACCGGACTTGAAGAATGGTTACAACAAGAATCGACGACTACGAAACGAATCTCGAATGCACCCATTGCAATCACCTTTATGCGCTGGAAACGACTCTCACGTTAACAACATTGACCTTTTATAACGTCTATCCCTTATCTATAATGCTCATACTGTGCTTATTGAACGTTGATACTCATCACCGTGAACCTCCTTTTTGCTCTTCTTTTTGTTGACTATATACAGTTGCTAACAAGGCTCAAGCTGCGAAGAAGGCTGCCCTTAAGGGTGTCCACGGTAAGACCGTCCGCAAGATCCGCACCGCCACACAATTCCGTATCCCCAAGACCTTGAAGTTGGCTCGTGCTCCCAAGTACACCCGCAAGTCTGTGCCTCACGTCCCCCGCATGGATCAATACCGTGTCATCCGTCAACCCTTGAACACCGAATCCTCCATGAAGAAGATCGAAGACCACAACACTTTGACCTTCATTGTCGATGTCAAGGCCAACAAGAACCAAATCAAGCAATCTGTCAAGAAGCTTTACGATGTGGATGCTCTCAAGGTTAACACTTTGATCCGGTAAGTGTCAACTACTACTCGAGGCATGTGATGCGTGTGGATACTAATAGTCCTCTTTACTCCGTTTTCTTTCTTAGTCCTGATGGCTCCAAGAAGGCTTACGTCCGTTTGACCGCTGATGTTGACGCTCTCGACATTGCTAACCGTATTGGTTTCATCTAAACTAGTTAGTTGGTCATAGTGTGTAGCTACTTACGTCAATAAATCTTATTTTGGGATCAGTCATGTTGTTTGATTATGTCCTTTGATGGTTCAACTCAACTCTGTCACTAACTAAATGATATCTCCTCTTTGTTTCCCACGGTAGGAACACGAGACCACAGCTTCGCTTGCATCTCTCCAATCCGTTCATGCAAGACGGCCGTACCCTGAATTTTGTGGTGAGAGGGGAAGTTGGCGGGGGTTGAAAACTCTATAAGTCTCCACTTTTGCCAAGTCATCCAAGGAAACCAGACTCTCTTAGTATCAGTCGATAGATAAAAAACACGTCTAAGTCTATGGTAAATTTGAAGTTGGGTTGTCAATCTCTTTCACAAGAAAAGTGAGACCCAAAAAAGTGAGTCTTTTTGGCCTGTCCTTGCTTCAGATGGCGGGAGTTGAAAATTAAAAAAACTGAGTGAACTTTTGTCCTTCATTTTTTTAAAGAGTTGCTTATTTCTCAGCACCGAGATGGACAACCCACCGTCCAATTTCACAGGCAACACAATGCAATGCATATCTAACGATTGATACCCAGAAACAAGCACATTTATGTTGTATGCGGACGTGAACGCTACGATAAGCCCTCTATAAGCGACTGACTGGAGTGGTGCCCAAAGTAGCAAGCCATCCAATGAAATCAAACTTTCTTGGTATCAGTCGATAGATATACATTGCATTGTGCTGACTGTAAAATTTGACAATGGGTTGTCTATCTCAGTTCTGAGAAATAGGTTACTCTTTACAAAAAATTGGGGTTCGAAACCGATCAGTTTTCAAAAAAGTTCGAATTTTCAAAAGCTGTTGGAATTTAGCTTAGGCTCCTCCTAACTACAATTACATCTACCACACACCACAACTCTCCTTGTACCCTGATCCCGATCGAAGCGTAGAGACGGATAGAGGGAGCTGGCACTCACTATAGATCTATGTGGTCACCCACTATGGATCTAGGCAGGAACTCTTTATGGTCTTTGCAGGCAAAGTGCTTTTTTGTGAACGAGTGTGTGGTGGCGGCTTTTTTTTTAAAAAAAATTGAACATTTGAAAACTCATCGGTTTTGAACTTCAGCTTTTGGGTACAAATAGCCTTACCTTTCAACACCAACACAGATAGCCTACCTTCAAGTTTCGCATGAAACAAAAAGCAATTCATATCTATCAACTCCCATTAAGTTTAAAATGCTTCTATGTGTTCTGCGCTCGTGAAAACTACACAAAGCCTCAAACAAGCGACTGATTGGAGTGACCTCAAAGTAGAAAGTTGACCTTGGAAAACCCAAGAATCTTGACATCATTCAATAGATAAGAAACACAGTTATTCTCTGTAAAATTTGAAGTAGTGCTGTTCATTCCGTTTACAAGAAAAGTCATGCCTAACAAAAACAGCCCTTTTTCATGGGGAATGCTACAGACAGAACCACCGGGACAGAACCAATCTGTGTATGCTGAATTTTGCGGACAATAAGGACTGATATGGCAGGGGACTCTCTGAGTCCCTGACTTGAATTCGAAGTGAAGATAAAACCGCCCTGCCTGACACAGGAATGGTCTTACTCTTCTCATCGGGGATCGATCGGCTAGGTCCTCTCTTCTCCTGGTATCAGGTCCAACAAAAACACACACATCAATTGCGGCTCATCAGCTCGTATGTCGGGTAACGTGTGTGCGAACGTAGATCAAATACGACGCCAAGGTCGATGGAACAACACAACGATAAACGGCGCTTATCTCACCAACGTTCCAAGAGAATTAGTGAAATCAATGGCAGTCTTCCCCTCATAGGGTCGATTCTTTTATATTGCATGTGCCGCCCTTGACCCACTTACCAGCCTCTGTAAGAAGTTGTTCCCGGCGATCGGCGAACGACATGACCGACTGGCGGCGAAAGAACTCAGTCCTGGCGATCCTAATCAACCTACCGTCGCTGAAAATGCATTTGTACAGGTGACCATGATGTTCAGGAAGACTTTTATACAAGACTCGGTGCTCATGATGGATTTCCACCCCTGCTATCCCATTTGGCAACATCCAATCTTCTCTGATCCAGCCTATTTATCATTCAAAAGGTAAGTCCACATCATAGCATGAAAATGTAGTAGCATGCTCTCTTTGATATGTTAGGGATATGCTGCAAATTGAAGCCTAGGAACACGATCCTGCCCACACACTCCTCCAACAATGTTTGCCTATGCACTCTAGGTTTCAAACCCCGATTGGCTATAAGATTATTTTTTTGCCCGCCCTATTATTTTGCTCCTTCTTCCCTTCGTCATTACTTTTTTGCCTCCATTGTCATTCTCTTTACACCACGACGTCAAACGAACGAACGAACGAACGAGTAAACGAACGAACGAACGGTAACTCTTCCCTTCTCACGTCATGTTCATCTTTTGCTTACCATTACTAACTTTTTGCCTCTTGCATCGTTCCTCTTTCTTTTGACACTAGATCGGCTACGACGATGACGACGGCAATAGGGACGACGACGATGCTAATGACGACTCCACCACTGCTTCATGTCGCTTAAAAAGGCTCTTTTAAAATTTTCAAATGTAAAAAACATGGGGAAACCCTCGCAATTTTTTTTTAGGTGCACTCCCATTCCACTGTAGAATCTCGTAGTCCAAGTTACTAATAAAAGTATACCAATTCTTTGCCCATACCCCTCCGCTACTATCACTGATACTTTTACATAGCTTGGCCGTTTTTGTCCACCTCCATTTGCTTACTTTTTACAGCAGGTTAGTCATTCCCACTACAATAGCTTGTTGCCATTAGACATTAGCTTAACTAGGACCCCAAACATAGCCTGTACAATAGCCCTTTAGTCATATCCCATCAATAAAGCCTACTTGAATTACCTACGAAAGATGTTTCTCAAATTCATTACCATGACAATACCATGTACCTTATAAAAACCAAACTACAGATGAGTAGCTCATCATTGACAACTCCCTTAAACACCATTGGTTTACTAGTTGTAAAGAAACTAATGACATGTACATGATCGTAAGGTCTATCTTCGCATACATACAAAGTTTTATTGGTGCAATAGGATTAATGAACTATGGTACAGACTATGTTTGAGGCCGGAGTTAAGCTAATGTGTAAACGGCGACGGGTTGTAATGAGAATGACTAAGCTACTGTAAAAATCAAGCAAATGGAGGCGGACAAAGACGGCCAAGATGTGTAAAAGTATCAGTGATAGTAGCGGAAGGGTATGGGCAAAGAATTGGTACACTTTTATTAGTAACTTGGACTACGAGATTCTACAATGGAATGGGAGTGCACCTAAAAAAAAATTGCGAGGGTTTCCCCATGTTTTTTACATTTGAAAATTTTAAAAGAGCCTTTTTAAGCGACATGAAGCAGTGGTGGAGTCGTCATTAGCATCGTCGTCGTCCCTATTGCCGTCGTCATCGTCGTAGCCGATCTAGTGTCAAAAGAAAGAGGAACGATGCAAGAGGCAAAAAGTTAGTAATGGTAAGCAAAAGATGAACATGACGTGAGAAGGGAAGAGTTACCGTTCGTTCGTTCGTTTACTCGTTCGTTCGTTCGTTCGTTCGTTTGTCGTCGTGGAAAAAAGAGAATGACAATGTGGAGGCAAAAAAGTAATGACGAGGGGAAGAAGGAGCAAAAATGAAGGACGGGCATAAAAAAGTTTCTGTAGTCAAATCGGGGGTTCAAATCTAGAGTGCATAGACACACATTGTTGGAGGATTGAGTCCTAACTATGACTGGGACCGAAGTCAGGGACTCAGAGAGTACCCCACCATGTAAGTCCTTATTGTCAGCAAAATTCAGGATACGCAGGTTGGTTCTGTCCGGATGGTTCTGTCTGTAGCATTCCCCCTTTTTCATGGGCGATGGTTTGCCCTTTTTTCAAATGGCGGAGTGTGAACCCCAGCTTGCATCAAAGCTGAGAACCATGATGATATGGTAATCACACAGCCCTTTTGTTCCAACATTCCAACCACAATGGATCCATTCAGCATTCATTCAGTAAAGTAGCAGTGACAAAACATACCTTAAATGAAGAACGTCCAAAATTTTCGTCAATGTCACTTGGCTAGCGCATAGTGAGATGAAGCTCGTGGGCACTTTTTTGTGAAATGTACCCCTTTTTTGGAAATCGGAGTTTCAATTGACTTTAGTCTTTCCCAGCAGCACCGCCTTTTGACACTTTCGCTTCTCCTTTACTTTCTTTTTGCTTCACATTCAGCAGTTGATGGTGGTTAACAAACAAGACAGTCTAAAGGCGGTTGCTATTTCGAAGGATAGCTCGCCTTGTCCTGCGCCTCACAGGCAATGCTAATCTCTTACTCTTCTTTTCAGATGCTCACTACTTGCTTAACATGGACAGAAAGGACCCTCTTTCTCCTCTTCTCCTGAATGGACACACCTTGTATACTGACATAAGGATATCTTTTACCATGGGTCGACAAATGTAAGTGAAGATGAAGGAAATAAAAGGGACACTAGGGCTACAGTGATTAAGAGTTATCATATAGGTCAGTTTGACTGATACTATCTTTATCAAGTCATGGAGTGGCACTCAGGTATGCGCATTATGGAACTGAAGGACTTTTCCTCCATGTGGTGTAACATAAAAGTATTCAATTAACATCCTTGTTTTGTTTAGGAGATGCAGAAGAATCCAACATGGCTGATCAAGAGGAACCATTATCAAGCAAGCCTGGATAAGGTAAAACAGGGGATCGAAGCGGATCGACAAAGAAAGGGAGAGGGCGGTTGGCAGAAAAGAGGATTACTCATCAAAGGCCGGGCCTTTTGAAAACAGCAATCTTTGTATTGACATTTGTGGAAGGCAATCTCTTTTGGATAGGGTGGTCAAAGAATCGGCAAGGTACAGTACTGGAAAGTAACAATTTAACCCTTTGGAGACCGTGTTTACCATGTCAATTTATCTTTTGCTTTTTGTTTACTAGCATGCAAGTCGATGTACACTAAAATTGGAGCAACAAACACAGCAACGCCCATACAATAAATACGTACCGTGCATGTGGATACCATACTTCTCCCCTTCCTCTCGATATCAATGAAGAGGAGGATCATCGAATGAAAATCTCAACAGTGGATGGGATCAACGGACGGCTAACCTTCCGACAGGTGTAAAGATCTAGATCAGCCGCCGACTCATAGTAGTGAGGGACAGCAACTACTCATCCTCGTCACTGGACCGACTTGGATGGACGATCAGGGTGCTACTCTTCTCAATGGCGTGGGCTGAACGTAAGTGATACTAAGAGGAAGAAAGCATATGACCATATATATACAGCACCGTCATTAACATTAGATTTGGGTTCTTCGTTGTGCCCACTGAACGCCCACTCCTTAGTTAGAAGTCTTCTCCAGTCTCGACCAATAGTTACAACTCTAGCATAGAACTTTAGAAAAGTAGATAGATGACATCCTTTACCAATAAAGTGACTTTTGGAGTCTTGCATCGGTTGATCACAAGCTTTGTATTTGCGGTTCCTCGGGATTGCTCCTATATTTAAGGTTCTACCTCCTGCTTCCTGCATCAACAAGCAAGCCATGCAATAGCTTCTTCTTTGTTTGATACCAAGGAATAACCTTGTGTTTTGTACGCAATCCTCTCTTCTTTGTATTAAGGAGTCCACATATCAGTGTCTGGCGGTTACAAATGACCTTGATTTAAGGGGATATGAAAAATAGGGGACCAATGCCCTTTCTTTCTTGGCGCATAAAGCGGAGTTGGAAACGGCGGGATTTGAAAAAGGGAGGGACAACGCCCCAAATACAAACATATAAACTCGCTCTCTTCTGTCTCTTTTTATTTTCTTCCTCTCTCTCTTTGCTCATTGGCATTCCTTTTTTCTCTACTCTCAACTTAAAACACATTTACTCGCAATCACAACATGGCTGACCAAGAAGAACGTCAATTCCTTCAAGAAGTGGAACAAGTGAAACAATGGTGGGCATCTCCTCGCTTTGACATTGTCCATCGTCCTTATACTGCTGAACAGATCGTCAGCAAGCGCGGTGAGTTCCCAACTCAGTATCGATCCAATGGACAAGCCAAGAAGCTATGGGACATTCTTCAACGCAACAAGGCCAATGGTGGAACTAGCCATACCTTTGGTGCTTTGGACCCCGTTCAGGTACAGTAATACAAGTAAAACACATCTACCCTCTTTCTGTGGACTAACCGTTTGCTTTTAATATACACTAAAGGTGACCCAAATGGCCAATGCTGGTATCGACACCGTCTATGTATCTGGTTGGCAATGTTCTTCCACTGCGTCCTCAAGCAACGAACCTGGCCCTGACCTTGCTGATTATCCTATGGACACTGTACCAAACAAGGTGGAACATCTTTTCATGGCCCAACTCTTCCATGATCGTAAACAGCGTGAAGAACGTTTACGTATGGGTGCTCAAGAACGTGCCAAGACTCCCAAGATCGACTACTTCAACCCCATCATCGCTGATGGCGATACTGGCGTAAGTCTAAAAATGGACGGTATCGACACATCGTTTGACACTAATGCGTCCTTTCCGTTTGTGTAGCATGGTGGTGTTACGGCAGTGATGAAGTTGGCAAAGATGATGGTTGAACGTGGGGCTGCAGGCATGCATGGTAAGTTGTTTTTAGTGCAATAACAAAGAGTTCCGTGGAAACAACGCATAAACTAACTCCCTTTTGTTGATTTCACATGTAGTGGAAGATCAATCACCCAGCACCAAGAAATGTGGCCATATGGCTGGCAAGGTCCTTGTCCCTATTGCCGAACATATCAACCGTCTTGTGGCGATCCGTGTGCAATATGACATCATGGGTGTTGAAAATGTCGTGGTGGCTCGTACCGATGCTGAAGCTGCCACCTTGCTTAGCAGCAACATTGACGAACGTGATCATGAATTTGTGGTCGGTGCCACCAATCCTTCTCTCCGACCCCTGGCTGCGGTGATGGCGGAAGCTGAACGACAGGGAAAGAATGGTCAAGCTCTTGCTTTGGTGGAATCTGAATGGGTAGCCCAAGCTGGTCTGAAACGTTATGGAAATGCTGTCGCCGATGAACTCCGTCGCCAGGGCAAGAACTCACAAGCTCAAGTCTTCCTCGACAAGATCCACTTCAAATCCAACTACGAAGCCCGTGCTCTCGCTAAAGAATCTTATGGTATCGATCTCTTCTGGGACTGGGATATGCCTCGTGTACGTGAAGGTTTCTACCGCTACGAAGGTGGTACTGAAGCTGCTACCTCTCGCTCCATTGCCTTTGCTCCTTATGCCGATATGTTATGGATGGAAACAAAGAAGCCAATCTTGTCTCAAGCTCAACAGTTTGCTAAAGGTGTCCTTGCTGCTTCTCCCAAATCTTTACTGTGCTACAATCTGTCTCCTTCTTTCAACTGGTAAGCTGATTTATACAGCGGTGGGTGAGGTATCGATCTATAGATCACATTATAACACCCTTGTCTATCGTGTAGGGATGCTGCTGGATTGACTGACAATGATATGGGCTCTTTTGTTCGTCAATTGGGTGAAGCTGGATTCGTTTGGCAATTCATCACCCTAGGTGGTCTACATGCAAACGCTTTGGCTACCGGTAAGTGATCACAAAAGGCAAAGTCCTCATGCTTGGTTAGGTTCCATTGACTAACCACCTTACGTTTTCTTTTCTCTAGCCACTTTTGCCAAGAGCTTCAAGGCTACGGGAATGCTCGGATACGTATCTACTGTGCAACGAAAGGAACGTGAAAATGGCGTGGACGTACTCCAACATCAAAAATGGTCTGGTGCTTCTTATGTAGATGAACTCATGAAGATCGTCACAGGTGGTGTCGCTGCCACTGCAGCCATGGGTGAAGGTGTCACTGAAGAACAATTCAAGTAGTTTAGTGTAGCATTTAACATATCTCTCGGGTGGTTTAGTCCTTCCAACCCTACCACCCCTACCCTACATTGTGTTTAGTACCTATCCCCTCTCTACCCTCTCTTTCCAATGACTTTAGTTAAAATCACATTCTCTTTAACTCTTTTGAAGGTATGATATACCATCGCACCTATCAAATATGTTGTATAAATAAAAGCCACATGTCTTACAATGATTAGCCTCTATGCATCTACCATTCATGCACCCACCCTCTTTGGCCAGCTTCATATTTCCAACTCCGACTGTCGTATGTGTACAAAAAAATGATTTGTGAACTCCTCTTCCTCTCTTCCTTCCTCCCTCCATCACTTTTTTCTTTCCATCGATAATGGCACCACACCATAAACGACTCACCCTCTATACAATGACTCTAAATGAAGAACACAGGGTAACTCTCTCCTTCTCACCATCTTATCCATCTTTGTCTAACCATGGCCAACATTTGCCGTTTGCATCATGGCTCCTTTTTTTCTTAGTAGATCGATTGGGATGGCAACGGATATCGGCTCTTCGGCACCAAGACATGATGGACATGGACTGAGATCAAGGATTGGGACCAAGGGATCCCGAAAAACATGTGGAAAACCCTCGCAAGTTTTTTAGGTGCCCTCCATTCCAATGTAGATTGGGTAGCAATTGCACTTTCAAATAGGATCTTTCCGCAACTCACTCCCTTTGGATAATGTTACAAACAATTTTGGCACTGCTGACTAGCTTTCCCCTTCTTCATTCCGTAGCTCATTACACTAGATTAGTCGTTCCATGGCAAGTCGTGCATATAGTTTAACCTAGCCTCACTCAGTCAATAAAACATTTTTTGAAACATCTCTAATACCACACTCTTTTTAATATCCTCCTGTCATCTCTGATAACATCGGTACGCCAAGTCTTGACCGACTGTAACGCACACGAGACTTGAAAAAGTCAGAGTGTGAAATAAAGTGGGCGGGCGGCCTTTGAACACAATTGACTTTTTTAGAAACTTCACGAAGTCTCGGTGTAAATTTTTGCGATGAGTTGCCCTGTTTTCAAAACTGGGATGGACAACTTATCTTCAGATTCCACACGCAGCAAGGTGAAAGATATATCTACCGAATGATCTTAAACTTGAAGTATGCCTGTGTCGCATTTGTCTGTGAACACCACATCAGTCCCAAAAAAGCGACAGATTCCAGTAATCCCAAAGTTGGCAATTTACCCACCAAAGCTCTACATCCTTGACATCACTCGGTAGATACGAAGCACTCCTTTCTTCATGTAAAATTTGAAGTTACGTTTGTTACCTCTTTTGCGAGAAAACCCATGTCCAACAAAATGTGACACTTTCCATGGGGGGTGCATCTTTTTTTCAAAAAGGGGCGTTTGAAAAATTTGGTAACATTTAAGTTTTCGGACCTGGAGGACACCATCGACGCATAGTGCTTGCGTTGAAATAGTTAAAAAGACAAAGTAGTCAAGCCAAAAAGTGAGATCCGTACATTCATACACTTGACACAGCGTAAAAATCCTTCACGTACACAAAATTAAAGTCAAACTTGGACAACAGCAATGGAATTTCGGTTTCTTTGCTCAAATATCGCCCTAGGAAACAAACAGTATTCATGGAGGTGGTTTCAAGTACGTTTTATTGACTAAATGAGACTATGTTTTAAGCTATATGGAGGGAGAGGAGACTACAAAAATACATACAGGACTTGGAATGACTAGCCTGACGTCATGACCAAGAGAATGAAGGAGGGGAAAAATTGCCGGCGTCGCAAAAAGTGTCAGTGGTAGTGGGCAAAGGAGAGTAGGCAAGCGAGTAGTGATGTTTCAAAATGCAATGACTACAGGATCTACAATAGAAAGTGAGTGCATCAAAAAAAAATTAAGGATTCCCCATGTTGTTCGTAATTTCTTGTTGCGAATCCCTATTCTAGGTCCACTTCCTTAGGTCCTAATGCTAGAGAGCCTATACCCGTTGCCATCCCACTCGATCATCAAGAAAAAAAAAGTAGCATGATGCAAAAGGCAAATGTTAGTCGTGGTGAGATAAAGATGGACAAGGAAAGAGTTACCATGCGTTCGTCGTTTAAGGTCACTGTATAAACGGCGAGTCGTTCGTGGTGTGATGCAAATGTCGATGCAAAGAAAAAAGTGATGAAGAAGGGAAGAAGAAGCAAATAAAAAGATTGACGGAAATCCTTTGTAGCTGCAAATGGGCGGGGCTTGAAATCCAATGGAGCTGTATCTATCCTTGGCTGTTCCTTTGAGATCGACATGATTATTACAATTCAAACTCGAATCTTCTCATGCTTGACTCAAAAGTTCTGGTGCTTACTTACAAAACATAATAGTAACCACTGCTGCCCACGCAGTTACCTATTTCCAACCAAAAATAGCTGCAACAAGCCAGTTTCATCTCCGACTCAAACGGCATTAGAGCAAAAAGTGCGCGGTCGGGGAATCGAACCCCGGCCCTTCGCGTGGCAGGCGAAGATTATACCACTTAACCAACCGCGCTCCGATTGAGATCGGAATTTTGATGCTCTATATAAAGCAAACTTACAAATTTCAAACTCCGACTCCTCGGACCAATCAAATTCATCCATTCGTATACACCGTCTCCTCAGCAATCAAATCGGTTTTAAAACGCCGACCGTACAAGATCATAAGTTACCTTTTTTCCCACCATTCCCTTTTATTTGCTTCTTCTTCGCTTCTTCATGACTTTATTTTTCCATCGTCATTTGCTCTGCTCCTCCATGAGCGACTCGATCTTCAATATGCGACGACTACTTCGAACGAACGAACGAACGAACGAACGAACAAACAATTACTCTCACCGCCTCTCAGTATCATCAACACACCAACACCGACAAGAACTTCAATAACAATGGCAACAACTTCAACAACGTCGACAACAACGAAAAGGCGAAGCCTCTCAGTATCAAGGACGAACACAATCATGACATGGCGACCACGTTTACAAGATTTGCCCGACAGGCCGATTGAATCTTGAACTGAATCTCATATGCGCCGGGTGAAGGAACTCTCGCCGTTGTGGAAACTGTATAAGTCTCACTTCTCAAATCTTTTTATTTGCCTCTTCTTTGCTTCTTCATCACTTTTTTTTTTCTTTCCTTCGACATAAGAATCTTGCCACGAACGATTTGATCTTCATGGAACGACCCTTGACGACGGACGCACGGTAACTCTTCCCTTCTCAGCATCATGCTAATTTTTTGCTCACCGTCGCTAACATTTTGCCTTGAGCATCATTGCTTCTTTTTTTTTCTTAGTGGATCGAATGGGATGGCAACGGATATTGACTCTCTTGCAACAGGTCTGGATGGACATGTGGCTAGATTAGGGTTTGGACGTAAGGGATTATGAAAAATGGGGAAATCTTCGCAATTCTTTTAGGTGCAATCACCTTTTTAAGGTTGAATGTGTAGCCATGACACTGCTAAACATCACTACTCGTATGTCTGCCCCCTTGGCCACTACCACTGATACTTCAAGTACCGCTGACCAGTTCTCCCTTCCTTCATTCCGTAGCTCATTACACTAGATTAGTTATTTCATGCCAACATACAGTATATCTTGACCATAATCTCATTCCGTCAATAAAATCTACTTGAAATCATCTCCACGACTTGACTCTTTTGAATATGTCCTAGCTATCTTGGAAGCTCTGACATACAAGTGCGCCAAGTCTTGACCGATTGCCATGAAAAGAGACGAGGTGTGAAATAAAGTGATCGGGCGGCCTTTGAGCACATTTGACTTTTTTAGAAACTTCACGATGTTTAGGTGTAAAGTTTTGTGATGAGTTGCCCTGTTTTCAAAACCGAGATGGACAACCCATCTTCAAATTTCATAAGAAACAAGAGAGAATGTTTATCTATCGAACGATTTTGAAATCGAAGTATACCTGTGTCGTTGGCTTCCCAGAAAATTACCTTGGATCCCAAATCAGCGACCGATTCCAAACGCCTCAAAAGTGGTAATCTATACATCGAAATTCAACATCCTTAACATCATTCGGTAGATACGAAACACTACTTTCTTCATGTGAAATTTGATTTAAGGTTTGTTAACTCTTTCAAGAGAAAATCCATGCTCCAACCAACAAAATGGGACACTTTTAAAGGGGAATGCCACAGACAGAATTACCGGGACTGAACCAATCTGTGTATGCTGAATTTTGCGGGCAATAAGGGTTGATATGACGGGGGACTCTCTAAGTCCCTGACTTGAGTCCCGGGCGTAACTGGGACTCAAATCGAAATGAAGCTCATATGGCGGGTAACGTGTGTGCGAACGTGGATCAAATACGACGCCAAGGCCGATGGAGCAATACGACGTTGGAGGGCATATCTCACCAGCCTCCCAAGAGAAATGATGCGATTAATGGCAGGGTTCCCCACATATGGTCGATTCTTTTATCTTGCACGTGCCGCTCTCAACCCCCCTACCAGCCTCTGCAAGAAGTTGTTCTCGGCGATCGACGAATGACATGACCGACTGGCGGCGAAAGAACTCAGTCCTGGCGATCCTATTCAGCCTACCGTCGCTGAAAATGCATTTGCACAGGTGATCATGATGTTCAGGAAGACTTTTAAACAAGACTCGGTGCTCATGATGGAGCTCCGCCCCTGTTATCCCATTTGGCAACATTCAATCTTCTCTGATCGAGCCTATTTGCCATTCGAAAGGAAAGTCAACATCATAGCATGAGAATGTAGTAGCATGCTCTCTTTGATATGTTAGGGATATGCCGCAAATTGAAGCTTAGGAACACGATCCTGCCCACATACTCCTCCAACAATGTGTGCCTATGCACTCTAGATTTCAAACCCCGATTGGCTACAAGAATATGTTTTTTGCCCGTCCTATTATTTTGCTCCTTCTTCCCCTCGTCATTACTTTTTTGCCTCCATTGTCATTCTCTTTACACCACGACGTCAAACGAACGAACGAACGAGAAAACGAACGAACGAACGGTAACTCTCCTCTTCTCACGTCATGTTCATCTTTTGCTTACCATTACTAACTTTTTGCCTTTTGCATCGTTCCTCTTTCTTTGGACACTAGATCGGCTACGACGATGACGACGGCAATAGGGACGACGACAATGCTAATGACGACTCCACCACTGCTTCATGTCGCTCAAAAAGGCTCTTTTTAAAATTTTCAAATGTAAAAAACATGGGGAAACCCTCGCAATTTTTTTTTTAGGTACACTCCCATTCCATTGTAGAATCTCGTAGTCCAAGTTACAAATAAAAGCATACCAATTCTTTGCCCATACCCTTCCGCTACTATCACTGATACTTTTACACAGCTTGACCGTTTTTGTCCACCTCTATTTGCTTACTTTTTACGTCAGTTTAATCATTACCACTACAATAGCTTGTTGCCATTAGACATTAGCTTGAATACGACCCCAAACATAGTCTGTCCCATAGCCCTTTAGTCCCATCCCATCAATAAAGCCTACTTGAATCATCCTACGAAAGACGTTTTTCAAATTCATAACCATGACAATACCATGTACATTATAAAGACCAAACTACAGATGAGTAGCTCGTCATTGACAACTCCTAAAACACCATCGGTTTACTAGTTGTAGTGAATCTAATGACATGTACATGATCGTAAGGTCTATCTTCGCATACATACAAAGTTTTATTGGTGCTATAGGACTAATGGGCTATGGTACAGACTATGTTTGAGGCCGGAGTTAAGCTAATGTGTAAACGGCGGCGGGTTGTAATGAGAATGACTAAGCTACTGTAAAAATCAAGCAAATGGAGGCGGACAAAGACGGCCAAGATGTGTAAAAGTATCAGTGATAGTAGCGGAAGGGTATGG
>LT554889.1:204729-227044 GCA_900079185.1 Absidia glauca
GCGAGATTCTACAATGGAATGGGAATGCACCTAAAAAAAAATGTGAGGGTTTCCTCGTAATCCCTTGCGTCCAATCCTGTTACCAGAAAGCCTATATCCGTTGCCATTCTCTTCGATCTGCTGAGAAAAAGAAGAGCAGCAAAAAAAGTTGTTAATGTTAGCAATGTATGGGGGAGGTGGTCAGAATGGTGAGAAGAAGAGAGTTACCCTGCGTACGTCGTTTGGAGTCATTGCGTAAAGGGCGAGTCGTTCGTAATGCGGTGCCAATGTCGATGGGAAGAAAAAAGTGATGAAGAAACAAAGAAGATGCAAATAAACCGGTAGGCAGAAAAAGAGATCCTTTGTCGCCAGATCGGAGTTTAAAATTCGGTGGGAGCTTCAAGGTGGGATTTTCTGGAGAGGGCATGTGCACGCAAAATAGAGGCGAGGTTTAAAAAAAGGGGGTTCGGTACCTGATTGTCAAAGGTGTGCGAGTTTGACCATCAGTGTGATACGCTATTGTAGACGTATGATGATGGAAGGACAATGGATGGATAGCAAAGGTAGCGATTATACAAAAGACAGGACAGATGATACAATTTAATGATATAGAAAAAGTTATTAGAGGCTATAGGTAACATATATGTAGAGGGAGATAAGATAGGATGATACTAAAAACAGAGGGAAAAGTGAAGCAGACTACAAACTAAAGACTAGCGCATAAGAGATGGGTGTAACGTAAAAGTAAATGGATCAATGGAAGTTATGCAATAGTTAATGGTTGTGAGGTGAGGCGAATCCAGTTGGGATAGGAGGTGGAGGCATATCTGGTGGAGGTAAAGGTAGAGACGAGTTCGACGACAGCGGGACAGGCGGCAAGGTATTGGCGTCAAACATCCATTTCTGTGGGGGCACAGGTGATCCTGTCCTACTACGCTGTTGCTGTTGATTGATGGTATTGGCGGTCGTATTTGTCACGATGGAAGAGGTTGAAGCAGTCATCAGGGGCCGATGAAGGTTTTCCGGTGAAGATGGCATCTGGTAGCTCGATTCTGATGAAGATCTCCGTCGGAGGTTGTAATGGTGTGATAGCCGCAATTCGTCAAGTTCGAGTTCGAGATGGTGATTATGAAGAGGTTCTGGATGCATGTTGATATCTGCCATTCGCCCTGGGGAAGAGGACACCTTGACAGGTGATGGTGGTTTCATTGGAGGAGGCACACCGCCGGCTTGTAGAATATAGTTGTTTCTTTCATGGATTGCATTCAATGGATCGGGATCAAGGAAAGGCATATTGGAGGCCGTGATACCAGAGGGCGGACACCAGTCTTGAGTTCGCTTCTTTTCTTTACCCATGATCTGCTGTTGGACATGTCGCTGTTCTTGCTGCCGTTGATACTGTTGCTGCTTCTGATACTGATGCTGCTGCTGTTGAGCATTGAGATGATGGGCTGCCTGCTGAGTCCGCTTCATTCGTTCCAGTTCCTCTAGTTTCAAAATGTCACTAGCTGATAGTGGAGTAGCAGGTTGCTGGTTGATATAGTCCGCGACGCTGGTGTTGTACGTTCCAGTTGCCACCTTTCGTGAGCTACCCCTGGTTGGTGGTATGGTCCCCCTTTGTTTTTCACTTCCATTCGTTTTCGTCATCCTCTGTGCCCATCGATGTTGATCCATTTCAGCGTTACGTCGTTCGTTTTCTTCGGGTTTGGTGTAGTCAAAGGTCAAGAATTTGTCGTCCATCATCTGTCGTTCCGGGCTCGTTTCTGATAAAATCACTTCGCTGCCATGGCTTTTTAAAGATGTGTTGGCGTTCGATATTGCACTGCGTTTGGGTTGAGCTCGTTTCCGGACCTTGAGTGGGTTGTCCTCCAGCAAGATTTCCTCCAGTTCATGCGTCGGATCAAAGTTGGCTCGTTTGCTCTACATCCATAAAAAAAAGGGGTAAGAATAGAGCACACCATTTGAAGATGATATCTTGAAGGGCAGATCATACTTACGTCTGGTATAAATGGAGGTACTGCTTGTTTGGTTTCCAGTAGTTCCCATTGAATGTGCTGTAGCCAAGGGTGGGCCATCAACCGCCGAAAGCCTTTTTCGCCAACACCTAGCCGCCGATTGATGTCACGAGTCAATAGTCCGCAGATAAAATCACGAGCTTCTTGGGAAACATGGCTTGATTCTGGGAATGTAATGGGATCATGCAGTATGGCCTGTTGTAGTGCTTCATTCGTCTTCCCTCTAAACGGTCGCTAATGGAAGAGACTCTGTTAGGCATTTAGTTCACTACATTTTGTTTCGGTACCTACTTTTCCAACCAATAGTTCATAACAAACCACACCGAGAGACCACCAGTCCACTGAAGCAAAATAACCCCTTTTTAGCAAGATTTCCGGACCCATGTACGCCAATGAGCCTGCCACTGAAGTTAAAGGTTTCGATTCTGAGAATTGGACAGCAATGTTGAAGTCTGTCAGGTGAGCATGTCCCTGGTCGCTAAGTAGAATGTTGTCCGGCTTCAGGTCCCTGCATAAATGATCCAAAAGGTTAGTACCAGCACGCAGTGAAAAAGTAAAGCAGACCTACCTATGCACGATATTCTTCTTATGGAGATATCTCAAGGCCCAGGAGACTTCCGCCGCATAGAATTGGACATAAGCTTCAGGCATCACCCCAAGGCGATCCAAGTGGAATCGTATATCACCTCCCGTCATCAGATCCAAAGCCAAAAACAAATAGTCGTCATCCTGGAAGGCGTATCGCAAGTTGACGATCAGTCCACAGTCAATTCGTTCCAAGAGTCGTCGTTCAGAGATGATGTTTTCGACGGCACGCATTTGGATACACCGAGTTTTGTTGATGTACTTTAGCGCAAAGAGTTGTTTCGACCCTTTGTGTTGCACCACCCGCACTTTACCAAACGCCCCCTTTCCAACAGAGCGCAAAAGAGCAAAATGAGACAAGTCCACTAAGGAGGTACAAAAGTCAAGTATGAGTGGCGAAATTCCTTCGGTAGCGGTATTATGTGTGGAGTTGTTCTGATGGCTTACCTTCACTATTCAGATCCAGTGAGCTTTCTCGACAGCATATAGCACCCATATGTGTTGATGTGTAGTGGATGATGATAATAAGGTGTGGGGGAAAAGAGTATTGTTGATTTAGATCGACGAGTGATGTTGTAATGAGGTAAGAGTAAGAGAGAAAAGTGCCCACCGTCAGTGAGGAGTCGTCGATGGTATAAGGTAGAAGGGAACGAGTGGAAAGAGTAGTAGTGATATAGATATAGGATAGGATATATACAGTAGCAATGTCTTTCAACGCATAGGGTTGAGAAAAAGTTTAAGAAGAAGCGAAATTGACTTTTGAATCCCAAAAAGCAAAATGAGGAAATGACCGGAGTTTAAAATTCCAATTGTCCTGGCAACGGAAAAGCTAAGCATTGGTTGATTGTCTTTGTATGAATGAAGGAATGGATAATGTGGCAAATGTTTGACGAACTACCTGATCTATTTTAGAAGTGCTCAGTTGATGGCTTTGCAATAACCATAGAAGATGAAAGGTGGGGAGGGGGGGGGAGTGGTGGTACATTCATTTCCTAAAGTATAACTGGAAGCACAGAAATGGGGGGAGGGAAGCGGCGGCATCTCAAACCACGAGATGACCAGAATTAGCCCTTTCCTTTTATCGACTTTTCAACGGATCAAGGTCTGTTCACATAAGACTGGATGTTAGTATCATTACAGAGTTCTGTGTTCATATTGCAATCTCTCCCTTTTCATCAGAGTCTAACTTTCATTCGATATGATGGCAAGACTGACGACCAGGGGGCAAAAGCCAATCACCGGCTAGCCCTTGCATGATCGCAGCCCCCACGCACTTATCAGGCAAAAGGTTATATGACTGGGTACTCTCTCCTTATTCTTTGTACGTATCCCGGATCCATCGACGTATCATCTATTATGTAACAGGTAAAACATAGGCTGCCATGGCGAATAGGAGAAGGCGGCAGGTCTTCACTCTTTTCCAAAGAGGGGAAATTGACGAGCACCTGCCACATTTGACTCCTAAAAGAGAGGCACTATTACTCCATCTATACAAAACCGTCCCACTTATTCGTCCTCATACATGATCCATATGGGGTATAAGACTATCTTATTGTTCCTGTACATCTTAATTTATTATACGGACCGAGAATGAGATTTTTTTTTTCTCAGGGGGCATTCATGCACATCGGAGTTTGAAATGTCCGTAACTGAAATCAGTGGTATGAAAGTGTCATGACCAGGGTTGTCTTTTTATTGCATATAAAACAGCGATCACCAAAAGAGACATCTTTACTTTGGAAGAAGAAAGAAGGATTTACCAAGGCAAAGGGCAAAGGAGCAGGATTCGTACCCCTCCACTAAGGGAACATGCACAAGCCTTTATGTGCAGTGACTCGATCACCCTGCTTCATTTTGAATTGTTGGACTGGTCTTCCATATATAGCCACACTAAAAGAGAATGCAAGGATTTTATGTATGTGCACAAAGTGGCCTCCTCTCTCCTTTCTTGAAATCATCTACAAGCATAGAGCGGCCTTGTGTTAGGGCATAGATCATTCTATACATCCATCTCTTATCATTGTTCACTCAACGCGAATCATGCTAAGAGAAAGAAAAGAGGAGCCCCTACCACCTGTCCTATGAAAAAGGAACCCCCTCCCCCCTTATTCGTTCCATTGAAATAGACATGATCTGAAACTATTTTTTTTTTTCATTCCTTCTTCTCTTTAACAAACTTGATCTTTCTACTTTCTCACTGTTCTCTAACTGACCATACTTCTATCAACATGGGCTGCTGTCAATCATCCGAAGTTCTCGAAGAAAAGCATCGCAACGATGCTATCGAAAGTCAAATCAAGCGAGACAAAGCCAACCTGAAGCGAGAAACGAAGTTACTGCTACTAGGTAAGAGCAATTTTGATTGGTGCGGAGCTTAACACTAATCCCCTTCTCCTTCCTTTTTCGGATAGGCGCTGGTGAAAGTGGTAAATCCACAGTGTTGAAGCAAGTTAAGCTTCTTCACGACGGCGGTTACACTCGGGAAGAAAGAGAGAGCTTCAAAGAAGTGATCTTTTCAAATACCGTTCAATCCATGAAGGTGACCTTGGAAGCCATGGTCAAGCTGCACATTGACTTTTCCAACCCTCACAATGAGTTCAACGCTCGGCTGCTAACAGAAATGCCCGCACAGCTAGAAGTTTTGGATCAAGATGTAGTGGATGCCATTGCTTGTCTTTGGGAAGACAAAGGGGTGAAAAAGTGTATCTCTCGATCGAACGAGTTCCAGTTGAATGATTCAGCAAGATAGTAAGTTGCCCAAAAAATGTCGGAGTCGGAATTTAAAAAAAATTCATGTCGATCCATGTGCTGACTTTTTTTTTTTTTTCCTTTTTCTTTCTCTTCCATCTAGTTACTTTGACTCCATCACTAGAATAGGTAGCCAACAATACGTCCCAAGTGATCAAGATGTTTTACGATCTCGAGTGAAAACTACTGGCATTACGGAAACGACCTTTGTCATTAACAGCATGACCTATCGCATGTTCGACGTGGGTGGTCAACGGTCCGAACGCAAAAAGTGGATCCATTGCTTCGAGAATGTCACGGCGATTGTGTTTCTGGTAGCCATCTCTGAATATGACCAAATGCTTGCCGAAGATTCCAACGTCAACCGCCTCCAAGAAGCCCTGACTCTGTTTGACTCCATCTGCAACTCAAAGTGGTTTGTCAAGACATCGATCATTCTGTTCCTGAACAAGATTGACCTCTTCGCCGAAAAGCTTCCCAAGAGCCCTTTATCTCACTACTTTGCCGACTTTATGGGTGGTGCTAACTATGATGCGGCGTGTGATTTCCTACTCAAGCGGTTTGTGGCTCTCAATTCCCAGTCATCTACCAAGCAGATCTACACTCACTTTACCTGTGCCACCGATACCAAGCAAATCAAGTTTGTCATGGCGGCTATCTCTGATATCGTGGCTCACAATACCCTTAGAAGCGAAGGGCTTCTGTAGGTCTCATCCCTCCCCACCGTCGACCCTTATGGTTAGCTTTTACTCATACCCCGAACCCCTGTATCAAATCATATACATAACATACATCATTAGCCGTCTTGTCTTATCCTTCTTCTAATCTATGCTACTTTACCTTTTGTACGTATTCATCCAAATAAACTGAACTTTTGCTTTACCTCCCACTTTACTTAATCACCGAACATCTCATCTTCAGTCGCCCCTCCCACATTAAGGAGCATAGCCTAGTTAATGTCAATGCAGAACATGTGAAATTGATGCAACTGATCAATCTAACTTCCATATACAGTTTCTCCTTTTCGTTCCCCTCCCCACTCTCATCTATGAAAAAATGTCACATGTACCAAGGAGATAGCGATGTCGAAGACTGTGCTATTCGGAAGTTTAGATCGTTGGCCAGCCATAGAAAAGGGTTGGCGTGGATGTCACATTCCTATACGGATGATGTCATTCTCACTAGACTGTAAAGCTGCATGTAGAGCCCTCTATCCCTGATTGAAACGGTCATAATACTCCCACCCCCACCACCAGTAGGTCATGAGTACTCATCCGGAACTCTTGACCAAGTGATTTGACAGCTGCTTCTTATTCAGGTACGATGAGCACAATTAAAACTCCGCGCTGGGTATAAATTTTACGAACTCGTAATTTAAAATTCTCCTCCTCTTTCTCACTTTTCTGACTCATGGCGACTCTCCCCAGCTCGAATCATATCCATAATGTTGCGCACAATACTATACAACAAGCCATTGACATGATTGATCAACTCCCCAGTGACATTTATACAAGGCAGTCAGTCGTTATGCCTTGCAGCACCATTGGAAAACATGTACGGTAATAGTCTGCCACCTTCATCTCTCTCTCTCTTGAATGCACGTCCTCTCATACACTGCATTCTGCTGTCCTAATGTTAACCTTGCTTTAATGGTGAATTACTCTAGGCATTCCTACGACCACTTTGTCCTTTTATTGAAGCAAGCTGGCAATGATACGTGGACGATCGACTTTGACGCAAGAGGTAGGAACGTAAGTTTGTCTTTTTTGTGGAAAGCGATGCACTAACTGATTGTTTGTTGTTCGGGGATTGTTGCACAATGACGCTATACAATGACGACAAACGATATCATGCTTAGACACCAATGGAAGTGGACAGAAAGCAAGCGATACAGCAATTGGAACAACTACAACAAGCGTTACTGAAGGTGCGTGACATACCATTGGAACATCCCGTGACAGTATCTGCCTCCATTGATCCCGGTGATCCCATGCACTACCCATTTGTTTCTTCTTTTGGAAGGGAGCTTTGGTATTGCTGCATCCACGCCGTAAGAAAAAAAAAGTGAAAGGAAAATTGGCTTGTTACTGATCCTTTACTGCTGCTATAGATACACCATTTTGCGTCCATCAAAGCCATCTGCGTTGAAACTGGTCATGTCCTACCCGATGAATTTGGTGTGGCTCCTTCTACCATAGTGGATCGAAAGCAAGCAAGTTAGCCTATAGATCCTTTACCATCTCACATAAGCTATAGCCCATGTCCCTCCCCCCGATAGACCGACATTCCCTCCTGTATCATTGCCTCCTTTACTTTGATCTAATAAATAATCCACACGCTACCCATAGTGGGTTCTCTAACCAGTCAATCCCATCGGTTCGTCAATCCACTCTTCCTAACACTTCTACTTCTAGAGATCAACGACATTGGCTCTACAGAGGAACTACTAAGCGACTTCCCTTTGCACTACGTTTATGGCGTACTGAAAAATCACTGCTTCTTTGCTCACTCCCTCGGGTCACTTCTACTGACACTTTTGGTATCGCTGGACCAACTCTCATCTCCTTCGTTCGATCGGTCGTTACACTAAAATAGCCCTTCCATGACAAATCGCTGCCCATTCCTTTGCAGTCATCCTTCTTCCAGTTGCATACTTAGCTTGACCATAGTCTCACTCAGTCAATAAAACTACCTCTATCATTTTACTCTTATGTATAAGCTCCAGCTATCTTAGAAACACCCGACTACTTGGATTTTGTATTCTGTCCATATTGCACGGCTGTTGTACCTATGTCGGGGGTTGAACCATTTGGATTTTTTCAGCGGCTAAAATGGAGGATTCCAGGAGCGCATAATACTTGTGTGGACATGGTTCAAAAGACAAAGTAGTCAACTTGAAAGGTGAGATTCGTTCATCCATACACTTGATGCAGTGTGAAACCCCTTCTTGTACGCAATAGTCAAGTCAAACCTAAAAAGCAACAACGGAACCTCGGTTCCTTCGCTCACGTTTGGCTTTTAAAAACGAAACTGTAGTCATGGTGATAGTGTAGTCATGGTGATAGTTTCAAGAGATGGCGGCGCAAAAAGTGTCAGTAATAGTGGGCTTCTCCGCGCAAATGCAACTTGCAGGGGCAAGTTGAAAAGACGGAGTTTGAAATATATTTGCGCAGGGGCGAAGGGGGTAAACTTCATTTTTCGTTGATTAGTTTGAAGAAAGGACAGTTTTACTTTTTTTGGAGCTCATTTCTCTTGTGGACGGGATGGACAACCCAACTTCAATTTGACATAGGCCCAGAGGCACGTTTTATCTATTATCTGATACCAAGAAAGTTTGATTTCTTTGGATGGTTTGCTCCTTTAGGTACCACTCCAATCAGTCGCTTTTGGGGGGCTTCTCGTAGCGTTCCCGTTCGCATACAACATAAAAGTGTTTGTTTCTGGGTATCAGTCAATGCATATGCATTGCATCGTAATGCCTGTAAAATTTGGCGGTAGGTTGTCCATCTCGTTTCTGAGAAATAGGCAACCCTTTACAAAAAAAAAGGGGGTCAAAAGATCACATTTTCAATAGTTCAGATTTTTGATGTTCAAACACCGCCATCAGAGAAAGGACAGACCATGGAAGGGGAATGCTACAGACAGAATCATCCGGACAGAACCAACCTGCGTATCCTAAATTTTGCTGACAGTAAGGACTTACATGGCGGGAGACTCTCTGAGTCCCTGACTTCAGTTCCGGTCATAGATAGGATTCAACTTGAAATTAAGATAAAACCTCCCCTGCCCACATCACTCCTCCAACCAATGTGTGTCTATGCACTCTAGATTTCAAACCCCGATTGGCCATAAGATTTTTTTTTTTCTGCCCGTCCTTTATTTTGCTTCTTCTTCCCCTCGTCATTACTTTTTTGCCTCCACATTGTCATTCTCTTTTTCCCACAACGACAAACGAACGAACGAACGAACGAACGGTAACTCTTCCCTTCTCACGTCCTGCTCATCTTTTGCTTACCATACTAACTTTTGCCTTATGCATCGCTCCTCTTTCTTTTGACACTAGATCGGCTACAACGATGACGACGGCAATAGGGACGACGACGATGCTAATGACGACTCCACCACTGCTTCATGTCACCCAAAAAGGCTCTTTTTAAAATTTTCAAATGTAAAAAACATGGGGAAACCCTCGCAATTTTTTTTTAGGTGCACTCCCATCTCATTGTAGAATGTCGTATTCCAAGATACTAATAAAAGTGTACCAATTTTTTGCCCATACCCTTCCGCTACTATCACTGATACTTTTTACACAGCTTGGCCGTCTTTGTCCGCCTCCATTTGCTTGATTTTTACAGTAGCTTAGTCATTCTCACTACAGCCCGTCACCATTTACACATTAGCTTAACTCCAGCCCATTATCCTATTGTACCAATAAAACTTTGTATGTATGTGAAGATAGATCTTACGATCATGTACGTGTCATTAGATTCAATAAAACTAGTAAACCAATGGTGTTTTAGGAGTTGTCAATGACGAGCTACTCATCTGTAGTTTGGTCTTTATGATGTACATGGTATTGTCATGGTTGTATATTTGAAAAACGTCTTTCGTAGGATAATTCAAGTAGGCTTTATTAATGGGATGGGACTAAAGGGTTATGGTACAGGCTATGTTTGGGGTCGTAGTTAAGCTAATGTCTAATGGCGACAAGCTATTGTAATGGGAATGACTAAACTGCTGTAAATAGTAAGCAAATGGAGGTAGACAAAAACGGCCAAGCTGTGTAAAAGTATCAGTGATAGTAGCGGAAGGGTATGGGCAAAGAAGTGGTACACTTTTATTAGTAACTTGGAATACGACATTCTACAATGGAATGGGAGTGCACCTAAAAAAAAATTGCGAGGGTTTCCCATGTTTTTTACATTTGAAAATTTTAAAAAAAGCCTTTTTGGGCGACATAAAGCAGTGGTGGAGTCGTCATTAGCATCGTCGTCTTCCCTATTGCCGTCGTCATCGTTGTAGCCGATCTAGTGTCAAAAGAAAGAGGAACGATGCAAGAGACAAAAAGTTAGTAATGGTAAGCAAAAGATGAACGTGACGTGAGAAGAGGAGAGTTACCGTTCGTTCGTTCGTTTTCTCGTTCGTTCGTTCGTTCGTTTGACGTCGTGGTGTAAAGTGAATGACAATGGAGGCAAAAAAGTAATGACGAGGGGAAGAAAGAGCAAAAAAATAGGATGGGCAAAAAAATAATCTTATAGCCGATCGGGGGTTGAAATCTAGAGTGCATAGGCACACATTGTTGGAGGAGTGTGTGGGCAGGATCGTGTTCCTGAGCTTCAATTTGCAGATCTCCCTAACATATCAGAGCGAGCATGCTACTACATTCTCATGCTATGATGTGGACTCACCTTTTGAATGACAAATACGCTGGATCAGAGAAAATTGAATGTTGCCAAATGGGATAGCAGGGGCGGAGTTCCATCATGAACACCGAGTCTTGTATAAAAGTCTTCCTGAACATCATGATCACCTGTACAAATGCTTTTTCAGCAACGGTAGGTTGAATAGAATCGCCAGGACTGAGGACCTTCGCCACCAGTCGGTCATGTCATTCGTCGATCGCCGAGAACAACTTCTTGCAGAGGCTGGTAGGGGGGTTAAGAGCGGCACGTGCAAGATAAAAGAATCGACCATATGTGGGGAACCTTGCCATTGATCGCATCATTTCTTTTGGGAGGCTGGTGAGATATGCCCTCCATCGTTGTATTGCTCCATCGGCCTTGGCGTCGTATTTGATCCACGTTCGCACACACGTTACCCACCATACGAGCTGATGAACCGCAATTGATATATGTCTTTTTGTTGGCCCTGATACCAGGAGAAGAGAGGGCCTTGACGACCGATTCCCGATGAGAAGAGTAAGACCATTCCTGTGCCTGGCGGGGCGGTTTTATCTTCATTTCGAGTCAAGTCCAGTCCTTGTTGCCCGCAAAATTCAGCATACACAGATTGGTTCTGTCCCGGTAGTTCTGTCTGTAGCATTTCCCCATTTTCAATAGTTCGGATTTGTCAAACCCCGCCATTTGAAGAAAGGACACTTTGTAGCGGAAATCGGCGTTCTAAAATGAAGTGGGGCTGCAATGGATACTTCTCGGGATTGGAACTGGTTTGGGATCGCGGGCAAAGAGTCTTGATCATACCAACCCAAAAGTGATAGTGTTTCAATTACTATACTGATTCATGCAAGGAGGTGTAGGGTCGGGGGATATACTGTCATTTGGCAGGGTGTAATCAATTTGGTGAATGGCATCACACAGGGCACACCATTGGCCCACATAAGAGCAAAGAGGCTTGGTTCATTCATAAAAGGATGATCGCCGTTTTCTGCATGCTAATAAGCTACAATGACAACAAACAAGTTGCCAATTTTAGTCGTATGTCAAAAGCATGGAATCTTGCTGCATGCGCCCTTAATGAATGTGTAGCGGAGTCTGAGACACCGTTCTGCGCTCGGTAGATCGCTTTTCATTAGACAGAGTCTTTACTTTTTCGGTCTTTATTGGCTGTTTCTATATCATGGATAGCGGTCGAATGATTTTCAGCTTGTTTGAGTTACTAAATTAGCGTGCATAGATTCTCGAGCGGAAGGCGGAGATTCAAATTATCTGCATGAATCCATTTTGCTGGATGCTTTGACAAGGTATTGTAAAAGTGATAAGACCATCGATTACTTTGCGATAAAGCACTCCTCTTTATGATTTGTACTTCAAAGGGAGTATGGAAGGTGAAAAAGATAATAAAGAACCTTCAAGGGAAATAAAATCAGGTCATATTTGGCATTGTACCCATCCCACTATCCTAAGCTGCATAGGGGACTGAAAACAAGGAGGCGGTGAACGACTGTTATTGACTTACAGATGCACAGACCAATCGAAAAAGTATAAAGTAAGACACTCTGAAGCAGACCTAGTCAACCTATCTTTTTTTCAATTGCTCGACAGTCTAGATGAACATTGTGCTCGATTATCAAAGTTCTGCCTATCGAGAAAAGTTGGCTCCATCCAAATCAACATGGTCTCATTCGGTACTTGGCTACCTTCTCAGCTTCTTCCCCATAGTGCATTGGATCCGGCGTTACAACTTTTCGGTAAAGAACAACAGAAAAGAAAATCATGTCTTCCAAACTTGTATTGATGGGATTGGTTCTTTGTAAAAGTGGTTATTCCAAGATGTGATTGCAGGCATCACAGTCGGACTTTTGTTAGTACCACAAGGCATTGCTTATGCAAAAGTAGCCAACTTGGATCCTCAATACGGCCTATAGTAAGTAATCACATCATTTTCAAAGCCAAGCGTCTATTTCGCTAATGGTTTGTATCTTAGTACTTCCTTTGTAGGAGTTACGATTTACTGCTTGTTTGGTACTAGTAAAGACATCAGCATTGGCCCTATAAGTAAGTGTCTCCTTAACAAATTCAACCCCGCTATTTTGAAACCCCGCACCTTTTTTGGCTATAAATTCTCACATCTTTTTGTTTCCCGCTTTCTTTTTCTTTTCAGCCGTTGTCTCTTTACTTGTTGGGGAAGCGATCACCAAAGTTACTGAAGCCCATCCTGACATTACAGGCCCAGAAGTAGCAGCGTGTCTTTCCATAGTATGCGGTGTGATTACTCTCTTGATGGGCATGATCCGGTTAGGCATCCTTGTTGACTTTATCTCAGGTAACTGAAACATGCATAAGGACCACAGGGTAGAGGTTGTTTCTAATCCTCTTGTTTCCACTGACATGATGTAGGTCCCGCAATTGCTGGCTACATGAGTGGGTCTGCTATAACGATTGGATTAGGACAATGGCCCAAGATGTTTGGACTCACAGGGGTGGACACACACCAACCGCCGTACCTCGTCTTTATCCAATTCTTCAAGCAACTGCCTACCACGCATATCGACGCAGCGTTTGGGATTAGTGGCCTTGTGATTCTATATGTGATCAAGTTTGGTACTGGCCATTTGGCGGCGCTGGTGCCTCAACTCAAGAAGCCACTCTTCTTTATGGGTATTATGCGGAATGGCTTGATCGTGATCGTGGGGACGTTGTTAAGCTTCATTCTCAACATTGGCAAAGAATCAAGTCCATTCAAGATTATCAAGGATGTACCGGCAGGTTTTGATGCGATGGGGATTCCTCTTGTACGGCTGGACATCATCAAGGAATCTATGGGGGTGCTGCCCTCTATCATTTTGATCTTGGTCCTGGAGCATGTAAGTGACGTGGAGGTGGGCGACTTGTATAGGTGGAAACTAACTATAGAGAAACTGTTACATGTATAGGTTTCTGTTGCAAAGTCGTTTGGCCGCATGAATGACTATGAAATCAAACCGAATCAAGAGATCATAGCGATCGGTGCGAGTAACATCATTGGTGCATTCTTCGGGTTAGTAGAAGAACAAGTCAACAAGTCAACAAGTCTTTTACTTACACATTGATATATAGTGCTTATCCTGCCACTGGTGCTTTTAGTCGAACCGCTGTCATGGCAAGATCTGGGGCCAAAACGCCGATGGCTGGGGTGTTTACTGGCTGTATCGTAGTCCTTGCCTTGTATGTGTTGACACCTGCCTTTTACTTTATCCCTGAAGCTGTGCTTGCTGCTGTGGTGGTCCATGCTGTATCTGATTTAGTGTCTGGCCCTTCCTACGTATTGGAGCTCTATCGTACAAGTATACTCGAACTCATTGTATTCTTGCTTGGTGTGGGTATCACTTGTTTCGTCGATGTGGAAACAGGGATCTATGCCTCGGTAGGGCTCTCATTGGCCATCATGTTGTTACGACTCGCCCGTCCTCCAGTCCTCCCTCTTGGCCGCTCACCTCTAAAGTCCCAGCATTATCCATCATCCGCCACCAAATCCATCACTTGCTCCACCGATCAGCATTACATCTACGTGGACGAATCGGATCCTCACTTTACCAAAGTCTTGGAGCCCCTCCCGCCCGGTATGTTGGTGATGCGCCTTACTGATTCTGTGCTTTACCCTAATGCTGGACATGTGGCTGAAGAGCTAACTCAATTTGGTAAATCAAGAACCCGCAATGGAGATCGACAGAGGGACGTCAAATCACTTCCATGGAATGAATCTATCGACACGAGCAAGGCCCATCATGACCAGCCACTCTTGGGTGCTATTGTTTTGGATATGGCCGCGGTGCGATCGCTCGATGCAACGGGGCTCATGGCGCTGGGGTGTGTACGGACAACATTGGAACGGCACGCTGGTCAAACCGTGGAGTGGCATTTCACTGGCCTGCAGAACGAACGCATCCGACGGGACTTGTTGGCCTTTGGCTTCGGAACGTGGGATGATCACCAACAAAGCGCCATGGAAATATCAGCACCGTCACCTGTCAATGCTCAGCAGCCAGCTGGTTTTTGGAAGACTGATACTTTAGAACACACGGAAATCAGCATGCCCTCAGCCGAACAACAAAAGCAGCAACAGTATCACCGTGGATCGATGATGATGACACCTGGAAACGACGAAAAGGCGATCATGGAATCTTGGCGCTCAGCAGCATGCATGGAACTTGACGTCCACCGATTCTCGATCCGCAATAGTATGTATGATCCTATGGAAATGGATATCGACCCTTACTATGCTAGCATCAGCCTATCCACCGACCCACACGACCAGTTGCCAACCGAATCCTATCCTTGCTTCCACTGGGATGTCGATACCGCTGTTCGAACTATTAGCGATAGGTGGCATCAAAAGAAGTCGACTCAGCCTTGTATTAGTGTTTGATTAGTGTAGACATTCCCCTTCCCTCCTCTACTGTATGATCACCTTTAGCCTATGTATATCAAAAGTGGTGCGGTGCACCACTCTTTCCCCTCTTTTTACCACTGTAGATCAATAAATAGAAGTGATGTTAGTAACGATAATGTGTAGTTATGAATTTGTGGCTGGTTGCTGGAAATAAAGTATGGTACATCTATTTTAGTGTAAGGTCTCATAAACTGAATGTCATACCATTATAACAAATGTGGATATGGTTTCAGGAACGAAACTTGTGTGCAAGGTTGTATAGTGATATCTAGCTAGTGCAGACCAGGAACAAAGCGCTCTCCTGTAGGTATCGACTCAAGAACGAATGAATGGAGGCCACTTTTACAGAAGTGTGCCTGGGTGATGATCTGGTTCATGATCGACCTAGACACAATGTAGCAAGGTCACCTTCTGTATTCCCTTTTTCATCGAGTGGTTGGGAAACTCAGCACGTGTGTCACCAACAGTGCTTCGACAATAAAAAGTCGATCTTTTTTTGTTTCTACCCAGGTATCTTTGTCATTCTATCCAATCCTAAATACAAACATGGTCAAATCAACCGCTCTTCTTGTTGCTGTGGCTGCTATTGCTAGTCAACAGGTGATGGCTCAAAGTAAGTATAGGGTGCACCATGCAATTCTGCCCCTGGCGGAGTTTGAAAACTGATTTTCTTTTCAATGTAGCCCCTGTTCCTTCATTCAACCCTTCAGCTTTCAACAGCATTGATCCTGGTCTTCTCAGCTCGGCCCTTTCTGAAGTAAGTACTGAGGCGTTTTGATAAAAGGTACATTTGTGCTCAGCAGCTGACACTTCTTCCAGGCCCAGCAAACCTTGTCTGCTTTGAAGAACAACCCCACTTACTCTAGCATTCTGAACAACCCTTCCTATTCGAGCTTGATGGCCCAAGCTTCCTCTGCCGCTGCTGGAGCGGCCGCTTCTGCGAGTGCTGCTGCAAACGGCGCTAAAAGCAGTGGATCCATTGTTCAGCCTATCGGGGTTGCTGCTCTTGTCATCTCTGCTGCTGTGGCTGTGGGTATGTTATGATAGGATCTTTTAATAAAGAAAACGATAAACTTTAATCTTTTGCACTGTGCAAATCACATTGCTTCATTTCCCACTTCGTCCTTCAAACTCCGCCTCTCAGGTCCCATTTCCTGCTGTTTGGGTGACGGATAGAAAAGGATCGGTCGATCAGAGCAGTGCTATTAATGTAACGAAAACAACTGATGAGGCATCCTACAAGTAAAGAGATACGTTGTGCCATGCATCACAACATCAGATTGTCAGTGATGGGAGATCTCATCAAGCCCCCATCCCCATCCCAAAAGTTCAAACGCCGACAGGAAGATGAAAATGAAAATTAAGACTTCGCCCCCCCCTTTTTCTTTTTCTCTCTTCTTCCGCTTTCTTTTAATACTTTTCATCATGGATCACAAAGGACAACAGCACTCATACCCACCACCTCCTTCTTACCAAGCACCACCTCAGAACCAAAGCTATCAATCACCTCCCCAAAACCAAAGCTACTACCAACAACAATCGTACTCACAACCTCCTCCTCAGCAATACCAGCAACAGCCTTATCAACAACAGCAACATTATCAACAGCCTTATCAGCAACCGTACCAACAGTCCTACTATGCACCTCAAGCTCAGCCTCAAGTGATCTACGCTCAACAACAACACAAGTCTGATAGTGGAGATGCCATGTGTATGGGTTGGTAAGTGTGTCAGGCGAAAGTGGGGATGGGTTATAGATGTGCTGATTCTTGATTGATAGTCTTGCCGCCATGTGTTTCTGCTGTGCCATGGATGCCTTATTCTAAGAAGAGCTACGGTTTGTCTGGTATGGCCTTGTCTTAGCTCTACCTTACTCTAATTTGTATAGTGCCCTCCTTTTTTGAAAATAAAAAATCCATCATTATTATCCAACATCTAACTGTGTGTATGTGTGTGTGAAAAAGGGACAGGCACCATCAACAAGAACGGATCCATTATGCAGTATGACTGATTCATTCCGTTGATTGGGTACTGTTGATACTCATGCGTTATACATAGATCATTGATTTGAAAGGAGTAGACTGGGTGGGGGGGGGGCGGGTGATGGCTTTCCTAATATGTATGCCTCCACTGCGTTTGTTGTCCGTCGTTGTCCGTCGGGCGTCAAAGGCCGATGGTGTGGTTACATACAGCATGCAACGTCATTCATCACTGTGTCCTTTCAAGCACTTCTATTTGTGTCAACTCGAAACTTTCCCTTCTCATCACCACTCGGCATATCGGAGTTTTAAATTACTCCTCCCGCTCTATAAAATGTCATCTTTTCCCCCTCTCTCCTTCTTTCGTTTCTCTTCCCTCTTTCTTTTTATAGACCCCCCTCTCTAACCATGGCAAGTCGTATGAAGAATCGGCCTGGTCTTCGACTCGAAGTGAACATGAACCCATCTCCTTCAGGCCCGGGCTTACTCAAACCATCTTCATCCACTGGTACCGCCAACCTATCATCGACTTCCAACTGGCGTGACGACTTGGCACGAATCGTGGGCAAGAACAAAAGCATGACGGATATCAGTAATACATCATTGGACCCTTCTCTCTCATTATCAACGCCAGCTACAAAAGGTGAATCAACGGACATTGACGACTTGAAAACGGACGATTTCGACAACATTTTAAAGTTGGGGGAAGGAGCGGCTGGGACGGTCTGGAAAGTCAAGCATAAGCCCAGCGGTAAAATCATGGCCAAAAAGGTAGATGGAACTATAGTCTGCTACTCTTAATACTCACGCATGAACTGATTTAGACTATCACAGTAGATCCTGACCCACAGCTCCAACGACAGATCCTTCGTGAACTCTCTTTCCTACGTAGTTGCGGCTCTCCTCATATTGTTGCCTTTTATGGTGCGTTTCTGGACGATGGCGAAACGACAATTGCTATCTGCATGGAATACTGTGAAGGAGGAAGTATGGAGGACATTTATAAACGAGCAAAGGCTATGGAGGCGGTGATCGGGGAAACGATCCTGGCGAAAATGGCGGAAGCGGCAAGTCAAGGAATGTGTGCGTGTGTCGATACTCTTGCTAACGAGCTCTCTACATCTTTTAGGTCTGTCTGGGATTGATTCATTTGCACTCTCACAACGTAATCCACCGAGGTAAAAAAGGATTGGTTTAAAGGTAGCCTTGGTAACTGAATGAGCGTTTTACATAGATATCAAGCCATCCAACATTTTAATGACAAGACAAGGCGAATTCAAACTATGTGACCTGGGAGTCTCGGGTGAACTTATCAACTCCATGGCACAGACTTTTACAGGCACTCAGTATTACATGGCAGTAAGTAAACTAACGTTATCATGCATAGTCCTCTCTAACCATTTTTCTTCCTTTTAGCCGGAACGGATCAAAGGTGGAACTTACTCTGTACGATCCGATATTTGGTCACTTGGACTTTCCATCATCGAAGTGGCACAGAATCAACCCGCACTTCCACCTCCTGACAACCCCAACCTGTCTATCTTTGAACTACTGGACTTCATTGTTCATCAACCCATGCCGAATCTTGGCCCTGAACGATCCCCTGAATGCCGTGACTTTATCGCGAAATGGTAAGTAGCGGGTCCCCTTTGTACATCGTCCAACTATACTCATCTCTTGTCCTTTTAGTTTGATCAAAGATGCAAACGAGCGACCTGGCCTCGAGTCCATGCTACAGCATCCTTTCATCAAGAACTGGGCTCATTCAACAAATGACATCACACTTTGGCTCAAACAAGTATGGAATTGGTCATAGGTTTTAGTTGCATATAGTCATCATATCCCCCATTCATTCATTCATTCATTCGTGTCCCTTATACATACCCCCTCTCTTATACTTAGTCTAACAACAATAAAACAATGCAACCTTTCTTTATTGGACATAGCCTTATCATCTACATTATTTTGCTTCTGTAGGTTTACCTT
Organism: Absidia glauca; assembly: GCA_900079185.1. Lineage (NCBI taxonomy): Eukaryota > Fungi > Mucoromycota > Mucoromycetes > Mucorales > Cunninghamellaceae > Absidia > Absidia glauca. The sequence goes on from LT554889.1 coordinate 223,850, forward strand.
CTCTCTCCTGGCTTCCTAAACCCACCTTCACAGATCTTTCCGATCCTGCCCAACAATGTGCGCCCATGCACTCTAGATTTTAAACCCCGATTTGGCTACAAGACCTTTTTTTTTGCCCATTCTTTATTTTTGCTCCTTCTTCCCCTCGTCATCACTTTTTTGCATCCCATTGTCATTCTCTTTACTCCACGACGACAAACGAACGAACGAACGATCAAACGAACGAACGAACGGTAATTCTCCTCTTCTCACGTCATGTTCATATTTTGCTTATCGTTACTAACTTTTAACCTTTTACATCGCTCCTCTTTATTTTGACACTAGAACGGCTACAGCAATGACGACGACGATAAAGACGACGACGATGCTAATGCCGACTCCACCACGGCTTCATGTCGCCCAAAAAGGCCCTTTTTAAAATTTTCAAATGTAAAAAACATGGGGAAACCCTCGCAATTTTTTTTTCTGTGCAATCACTTTTCCATTGTAGATTCTGTAGCCATGGCACTTCCAAAAAGCACTATTCCTCAGCTCACTTTCTTTGGACACTACCACTGACCCTTTTGGCACCGATGACCAGCTCCCTCTTTCTTCATTCCATAGCTCATCACACTAGATTAGTCAAGCCATTACAGGTCTTTCTTATAGCGTAACCATAGCCTCACTCAGTCAATCAATAAAACCCACTTAGTATCATCTTCTTGACTTCACTCTTTTGAACATGTCTTGGTCGTCTTGGACGCTCTGGGATGCAGGTGCGCCAAGTGTTCGCCGATTGCTATGCGAGAGTTTGAGGCGGGCGGTCTTTGAACATTGATTTTTTTTAAACCTTTACGATTTCCAATTGTAAATTTTTGTAATGAGTTGCCAAGTTTTGCAAACCCGAGATGGATAACCCATCTTCAAATTTCACATGGAGCAAGATGAAATGTATATCTATCGAATGATATTAAATTTGAAGTATACCTATGTTGTATGCTTCTCTGAGCACTACACGAAGCCCAAAAACAGCGACTGATTCCAGTGGCGACAAAGCCGGTCATCCATCTATCCAAAGCTCAACGTCCTTAATACCATTCGGTAGATAAGAAGCACTCTTTGTTCATGTGAAATTTGAGATGAGGTTTGTTATCTCTTTCACGAGAAAATTCATGTCTAACAAAATGTGACACTTTTCATGGGGGATGGTCCAATGGCGGAGGTTGAAAAAATCGGCCAGCTTTATGGTTGTCTAAACTGGAAGATTGCCCGTGTTCAAAAAGTCCAAGGCAGAGCAGCAGCAGAGGAATCTCGATTCCTTCGTTGAATTTTTATCCTAAGAGCCATGACAGTAGTCATGGAGATGGTTTCAAGTAAGTTTTATTGATTGAATGAATGAGGCTATATTCAAGCTGTATTGGGGAAGAGGGAGACTGATGACTTTTAATGTAATGACTAATCTAGTGTCATGAGCTACAGAATGAAGAAGAGTAGACCTGTACAGCTGTACCAAAAGGGTCAGTGATAGTGTTTAAAGGAAGTGAGCCAAGTAATATGCCTCTTCGGAAGTGCAATGACTAGACGATCTACAATGGAATGAAGTGCACCTAAAAAAATTGCCATGTTTTTCGTAATCCATTGCGTCCAATCCCTCATTCAACCACATGTCCATCCAGTACTGGTGCCAGAGAGCCTACATCCGTTACAATCGATTTGTCAAGAAAAAAAAAGGCGCAAAAGGCAATTGTTAGTCATGGTCATAGATGGACAAGATGTAAAGAAGGGGATAGTTACCCTGCGTTCTCCGTTCAAGATCATTCTATAGTATGACAGTCGCCCGTTGTACGGTGGCAATGTCGTTGGAAAGAAAAAAGGGATGAAGAAGCAAAGAAGAAACAAAGGAATGGATTGACAGGAAAATAAATTCTTGTAGCAGAAGCGGGGTTTGAATGTTTGGCTGGCAGGGACGCTGAGGGGGAGGAACCGGCGGTGGTTGAATACTATATGCGTGTGGAATAGAGGGGAAGAGACTCGATTGGGTTATGGGTGTAAAGTATGTTTATTAAACACATCAAAAAGTGGGGTGGGGGGGATACATATCATCTAATAAGGGGAATAGTACACACCAAATGACAAGGTGTGTAATAGTTATCTAATGCATTGACCTTGCTCGTTTCTTCTTTGTATTCGGATGGATGGGAGCGACTACCACTGGTGCCTTTTGGATATTCATGGACTTGAGCCGTATTATTGCTACAAAAGAAGAAGAAAGCAATGAGTTCCCATTTGCTGCCCTATCTCTACAAACATTACATTCATCCAAGGCAAGTTCAATCATGCAGCGAGTTCGAATCAGCGAGATTAGGGGCCAGGTCGACCTTTCGCCATGGATAATCCTACGTCAAAAAAAGGGGCAAAGAGTGTTTAGTGGTCTGACTGTACTCTTACTTTACATGCTCACCAATATGCCAACGATTCATGTGTGGGGTTCGAAAAGATCATGTTAAAGTCCTGTAGTAAAAAGAAAAGAGGTGAGTCAATTTCATTCGCATACTAAAAACCGATTCTTACCGAGAGTGTCAGTTTAGGGGTAATCATGACATTGCCTGACATTTTCAATTCGATCAAGCCACGGAAGATTGAAGGTAGAACCCGGAATTGATCTAGCTGTGATAATGTGTGAGAGAGAGAGAGAGAGAGTCGTCAGGCCGTTTAAGTACATCTCTGTCGCTCTTCTTACCTGATAAAGTCGATGTCTAATCTCCGAGCCTACCACGTAGACTAACTTGTTCCAGATTGAATCTTGACGCAGGTTACCGTGTGGTGAGATAAAGGGCATGGCATAGGTGCTTGCTTGGGAGACGATAAAGTGATTGACATTGAATAGCTCTGACAGTCGATGCAAAGGCGCTTCACTAGTAAGAGATTAAAAGACATCCATTTAGACCGACAACAATCAGGGGGTGGGGATGCTAGTTACCTTTCTGAAGAAGTAGTTTCAGCCCATGGATTCCATATAACATCTATTGATTAAACAAAAATTGAGGGACTGATATACCAGCATGCATGGTGGGGAGTGATGTACCTGAAGAGTTCCACTTGACGATGTTGCCATCGTTGTCCTTAGCTAGTAGGTCACATCCAGAAAACAGCCCTGCAGAGGCAGTCGAGCAACAGGCGGCACTCCAGATGAGCTTACACAAGCAAAAAAAAAAA
>LT554889.1:240072-260885 GCA_900079185.1 Absidia glauca
AAGCCCGGTCGAGTTTCTTCGTATCGTTTGTGGTGTCAGCCTGGGTAGTGCGTTGGGTTGTTGTGGTATCGTCGAGACGTTGTTGTTGTACAGCCTCAGTCAAAGACTTGGATGCATCCTTCATGGCGGCATCCCGGGCCAAGACATCCTCCTTCCATTTGCGTTCGGCCACAGAGCCCTTCTTGAAGTAAAAGTCTTGGGGAAAGACCGCTGCATCTTGTCGTTCCAACTTTTCCTTGTAGTCAAAGTACGCCTGTTCGAAGGGAGTGGCATCGCGGGTGATCTGGGGACCACGGGTGAGAATAACCGACGCTGCAATACGGCTGTTCTTGATCATCAGAGGGGTTTGCTGAGCCACGAATCGGGTCGTCGAGAATAGGCGATGGCTGGTTTTCAACATTGTGTGGAGGAGGCGAAAGAAAACAATGGACCTGTCAAAAGCAAAAGAAAGGAAAGAAGGGGTTGCATTTTTCAAGTCGGGCGGGAGAATGAAAAAAAAAAGTGTGACGTTTGGGGCAAGGCTAGATGTTTCAAACGCCGCTCGTGGCGGACTCGCCTCATATATTTGCCCCTTCAAACGCTATTCCTTCCTTTCTTTCTTTCTTCCCTTCTCCCTTTTGTGCTTTTTCCTATAACATGAAACATCTCTCTCTAGGCTTTGCTTTTGGACTCTTGTCCTCATCCATTGGAGTATTCGGTAAGTAACATTCTTCGAGAAAGTCGAATAAGAAAACATGCAACTCATTATTCTTGTTACCTTTCTTCATCACGGTCGTGGACGTAACTTGTCATTCCATGTGTAGCTAGCTCACCTGTCTACTTTAACACACCAACGGACATGGGCGTCTCCTCTCAGCGTTCTGCTGTCTCGTTGAACACCTTCTCCACCTGGATGGCACACGTAATGGGCACAAGCGACTCGCACTCAGTCTTTTACTGGAAAGATACGCACCGTCAAGAAGCATTGGAAGGTGTGCAAGCCCTGTGGACCAACCCTGCCTTGAAATCCCTCGCCTCTGCCGACCCTTTTGACGATGTTACCAGTGCCAAGAAAGCCATGATCATCATTGCTGGTGTCGACAATCCAGAAGGTAAAACGTGAAGCGTTGTCGTGGCTGAAACATATCAGGATCATCGTATACTGACGGACATTCTGCCACTTTAGCTCTTTTACCTGACCAAGCTCCTTCCTTCTATGTGGAAGATAACGATGCCCAAGATTTCACCAATGTGGCTCTGGATACCATGACTGACTACGCGAGCAAGTTGAACGTTGAAACTCAAAAGGTAAAGCAAAAAGACGGAGAAAGAGTAGACATGTCGAGAGAATCTAACGTTCTTCTTCTTTTTGACTTAGATTGTCAATGTGATGGCTTCTATGGATACCAAGATAGATCAGATGGTTGATTCTTTCAAAACTCATTACGCATCGTTAGTAGATACCAGTGCATTCGATGCCTCCAACAAGGTAAAGAGGAGAGGTTTTAATGACAGATGGATATACTGACTCTCATTCTCTTTGCTTGCTCTAGGCTGATCAAACCTTCATGGCGGAAATCGAAAAGGTTCGGGGAATGGATCAAGACCGAGACTTTGACGTGGTGGCATTGACAGGTTTGGAACGACTCGCACAAGAACATGGAACCCAAGCCAAGGTCTACAAGGAGGCCCAACGTGTGGTTTCCCAATGGATCTCCAACAACTTCCAAACCCAACAACAACAACAAACCACCACCTTGGTTATGACACCTTACACCAGTACTCTCAACAAACGTGCTATCCCTGTAGGCAAGATCGACGCCGTCAGCGACTTCCAACTCTTATTCTGGACTGGCGTCTTCCTTATTCTCATCACCTTTGGCATCTTGACATTTGTCTATCAATTGGGTAACGTCGATAATGGTAGTGCAGTCCTGACTTCAACCGTCTTGCCAAAACAAGATTAGGTGCCTGGTTTTAGTATCCCCTTTTTTATCCCTTGTTTGTTGATGACTCTATATAAAATGGTGTCCTTGTCAAAGTAGTGGCAATTGGATAGTGTAAACTTGTTTATTAGTAGGATGGATTAGTGGTAAAAGTGTATTAAGGAGGGAATGGGGGGGGGAAGGGTATGTCAAAAGTAGCAGGGATATAAAGTAACAGTATGCATTATAAAGAAGAAGATATCAGCATAGATCACAAAGTACGTAAGGTGGGGGGATAATACAAAAGGAACATGATGATTCATAAAGGGGGAAATGGTGTGGGTGGCCTGATTGATGTAGTGGTGGAGATTGATCGTAAAAGGTATACACAGAGAAGCATGAAAAAATTCTATGGAGGAGAAGCGACGGGAAGGCAAATATGGTTTAAATCAAGTAGGGTAAATGAGTGGCAGTGGGTCGTCGATGAAAGATTGGGGGTAAAACAGCTCGGTGGTCTTTGGAAGGGCAAGACAGGCGTCGGATCAAAGGGTCTTCATTATGTGAATACACAGAGTAAGAGATCATTTCCGAGGGTGGCGTTGTCGGGGTCCAACTAGATAAAGGTGATGAGGCAGGGGTAGGTGTAGTAGGTGAATTCAGTAACCCTGGGGTTGTGGGCGCTTGAGAGGACGAAGGCAACTGGGTGTTCAAGGTGAGGGAAGCCGGTTTAGGCTCTGTATGACGGGCTGAGGATCGTTTTCGAGATTTTCGAATGCCTTGTAGTGTGCGATATCGATTGAAGCATGTGGCTCGTTTTCTGTGCGGGAGCTGGTTGGAGATTTGACCCCAGGTCAATCCTTTGGCAACACCTTCACAGATCACTGTGTCTTCGAATTCGGAGAATCGACTGCGAGGCTTTCCGTGAGAGGAGTCCATATCGGGGGATAGCGAATGGGCTTGCTTTGGTGAGATAGGGGGTGACAACATTTCAATAGTGGTAGAGGGATTAAGCAGATCAGCAACTAGAGGAAAAAAGTTAGCTCGGCGGGGTTTGAACTTTGAAATTCATGCAAGAAAACTTACTGTTCATCATGATGGTGGTATGTCGTGACAAGAAAAATGAGTAAGAAAGAGACAGATAATGAGTATCTTGTGTGTATGAAAGTGAAAGTAAAGTGAAAGTAAAAGTGAGAGGTGAAGAGAACTTGTTCCTTATATATGTTTTTCAATCATCCACAGACCGTCTCAATTCCCCCCAAAAACCAAAAATACGACCCTTTACCCCCCAACAAAATGGAAAAGTGTGGTCGAGGGGGGAGGGATGAGTAAGGGTGATATCAAAAAGGACCCTTAGTATTATCTTTTTTGTCCTTTCCCCCCATAATACGTATTTAATAGAGGTATGTTATCTAAACAAGGAACATGTATACATCTGCGCATTAACGGTATGGTTTATTTCGCTTTGACTAACTTGTTTGACAACTCTGATGTTTTAAAACAGAATACATCGAGTCTAACAACAAACTAACAACAACAATTGACCAATATTGGTTTTCCAATGATGTTAAGGTCATCTTGCTTTCCAATTCGGTTCCTTTTACCCACAGACGGTCTTATTGGTCAGTAACCAGTTACCAGCGAGAAATAATTTTGGTATTTCAAACCCCGCTCGTCACACTGGACTCATTCGACACAGACTCTCATCAAAGCTCACCCCTTGGTAATGTACAGCTAGATGGAATTAGATCTTACTATATTATCACTATCAGAGCCATTAGACAAGAAAATAGGAGATCATAGGACGATAGAAAGAGACCGATCAAGCGGTTACGATCAGGATGGAGGGGGAAGGTTATATGATTAGGGGGTTTCGAGACTTCTTATGCTTGGGAAGAATGACAAATTGTGTATAAGTTCAAGTTATTAAAAGATGATTACAACGTTTGATTAAACAATGCCATGTAAAGCACCTCTTTTATCTGTTGTGAACCTTTGCCTTTGATCTTGTTCAATTAAACGATGTCCTTTCTCGTACTTAGAAGGAAACCCTGAAAATGACACACAGTCAGCATCAGTCCTCTTTCCCCTTTGTACTGACACTTCCATTTTGGTTTCAAATGAGAATGCTAAAGGAGGAGGGAAGATGATCCCTCTTTTTTCATTTCCAGGTTTCCAAACTCCGCCCGCATTCTGCATGAATTTCAGGGACAATCAACTTGATACACACGCGGGCTCAAAGCCGCTATCGGTTTAACCTACTTTTGCTTGGCTCGGCTCTTTCTGCACATTAAGACAGTACTGATACCGTTTCTCTCGAATCATTCATCAGATTCAGCAACACACCAAAACGTTACAACAGTGCGTAAACTTTAAAGCCTTCTTTTTTTTCTAGTTCTTTTTTTGTTAAGCCTTAGATGCCTCGTTTTGTCCTGTTGATCCCTTGCGTCACATTAAACCTTTCCCTCTCCGTATAAAGTTGAAATGAAAGAAGAAAAAGTAACCCGCCGAAATGCACGCATACAAACTTTACCCTGTCTTCCATTTCCCTCCTTCAAGGTCCCCCCTCCCTCCCCCGCACCTTTAGCACACACGGACGCTTCACATGCCTCGATTCCCTTTTTGTGATGCTACGCCGGTGGAACCTATCTCGTGCTTTCAGCACTCCAAACTCTGTTTATCAGCAGGATAAACAGAATCGTGTCAATACCTACATACTGTGCCCATCATACTTTTCACCACCATCTCGTCAAACCTGTTTTTCCCTTTTCTTTGTGCGTGTACCTCATACATTTCATTTCAAAAGATGTGTGTATGGGTCGTGCATTGAGGAAGGGCCTATTCTTTAAAAGGAAAACGACACCTATCAGTTATGTATCGAGAAAATGATCACAAATGCTGAGCTTAGCCCTTGTTGCTAACGCTGTTTTCATCTTGTCAATGAGTTGCAAATAGGTACGATAGCAAACAACACTCACTATGAAACATTTGATAAAATTAACAATCAGGTACACCCCGGGATCATCATCTGTATCGTATATATCGTTCATCATGCTCTTTGGGCATCTAACTGTTCCAATGATCTCGATCGAAATATTCAGGGGTAGCGGGGTTTTAAATCCCTGTTTGCATGAATTTGACCTCCCGAAGCTTCTATGTACTCCTAAATGGCTGCCCTCAAGTAATATGATGATGGATAGTGCGAGAAAGGAGAGATATAATAGAAACTCTCCACTGTCAATACACGAGATGAAACCCTCCCTGAAACGCTCGGATACCAAACCATTGCACACGTCCATTTTCCCTCTCAGCACAAACACTCACTCACGTCCTTTTCCTCACAGACGATTTAATTTATCTATCTATGTATGAGCTATCTTTCCCTTTTTTAATGGCTGGGCAAGTTTTGCCAAAAAAGATGCTTGCATGAACAACTGATTGCCTGGTGCCTTTTTTCAAACTCCGATTTGACCCAGATCTCTTTGTGCCGTCGACGTTTGCATAAGAAACCCTGTTTCAACTATACGAGATGGAAAGCTTACGTTTGTCTGTAGCATAGTTACTAGTTCTCTTGAATTGGTGGGAACTACCCCCTTCTCACATCAAGCCATCGCTGTTTTTTTTCTTTGGGCGGTTTAAAAGCACGGTCCAACAAAGGACCCTTCCTTCAGGCCCATGTAACTTTACTGTCCTGTTTTGTACACATCTACACACACATTGGAGCCTTACTTCCTTTTGCTCACATCATAGTTATGGTTCCCTAACCTGTTTGTAAAATGAAAGTTGCATGCAACAAAGTTTGAAAGGGGGCTGAGGGGAAGGAAGGAGGTGGATCGAATAGTAGTTTGGTCATCGATTGATCGTATAGGAGATGTCACAGGGTCAAGAAAAGAGCGGGGACTCGATAGAAGAAAGGGGTAGCCCTCCTTCCAGCCTCTCCCTCCATTTTATCCAGTATCCGCAACACATGTTTTCATACATAATCGTCTGTACGCATCCACAATCATAAATGTACCTATATAATGGCGCAGAGAGGCGCATGGGTAGTACACCACCACACAATCATGCATATCTCAGTCTCTTTATCTCTATTGTAGCCCTATTTGCATAGTTCCGCACCTAACGCCATGACATTTTATTTATATACACACCATGCTAAAAAAGATTACTGTTCTAACTACAACTACCACCAATTGCTTAAAGATCGCTGGATGGGAGGGAGGACTAATCATCTATCGGGTTGGGATGCCATGGGATGCGCTCCTTCTTTTTCATCTCCATTCCAAGGTCCTCCGCATTCGGTCGATTGATGCCTTCAGGTACAACAATGGGTTCTTCCGGTAGTTTATCGCCAGTCCAATCGTCAGCCAATATAGGTAGATTTGACTTTTCCCAGTGAATGTAGTTGTAGGTGCTGTCCATGGTGAAGGAAAAGAGGGAGACGAAAGGAGAAGAGAGGAAAAAAAAATGTGATTTCAACTCCGTCTTACCGACTCGAAAGCGGCTGTTGAAATGTTTTTTTTCTGAGGAGAAATAAAACTCCACAAAGTGGAGGGACGCTTCTTGCTCCGTTCTCTTTTTTTCTGTCTTTGCTAAAGGTGTGTATCGATATATCTCTATGTAAGATGAAGTACCCTTATAGGTTGGCGATTGCTCTCAATGTCGGATGATGTTGAAGAGGATGGATGGATGGATGGGATGGAACAGGATTTGACAGGCGCAAATGGGAAAAGGACGATCTGATAGGAAGGAAGGATAAACCCACAACCTCGATTGACATCTTCACGACAGCAGGACAACGATACTCACCACACCAGAAGCGCACGAATGACGATAGATGATGGATGGACGGATGGATGGATGGATGGACGGATCAGCTAAAGGGCGCTTCGAAATTTCGACTTCACCAATGTATCAACATTTTGGATAGGATCGATGCACCTCATCATTTGACAGCCAGCTCTTACCGATGCACCATATTCGCAGCAGACACCAAATCTTTCCTTTCTATCGTTTGTCCCTTTTGTGTCATATCTTCGGGTCATGTGAATGACACATGCCATGGGAGAGGGGAAAATAGACATCATCAATGGACTAAAGACACATCGCCAACTATTCTCTTGTGAACTGCGATACTGACCTTTTACTTCTTTTTTTCTTATAGCAACAATGGCTAACGCACCCAGAAATTCCGTCCTTGTCCCTGGCGTCTCCCGCTACAGTCGCTCTGTCATCTTCGCCAAGAAGGCTTTGTACAAGCGCAACAAGTACACCACTGCTGCCCCTGCCAAGCAAGCCGCTGCTGACAAGACCGTTGAAGTCAAGGGTGCCAAGAACGGTGGTAAGCGTACCGTCCCTGCCGTCAAAGCCAGCAAGTTCTACCCTGCCGAAGATATCTCTCAACCCAAGAAGTCCCGCAAGGTCTCCAAGGCTGCTGGTCTCCGTGCCTCCATTGCCCCTGGCTCTGTTGTCATCCTCTTGGCCGGTCGTCACCGTGGAAAGCGTGTGGTTGTGTTGAAGCAACTCGCCTCTGGCCTTCTCCTCGTCACCGGTCCTTTCCGTGTCAACGGTGTCCCTCTCCGTCGTGTCGATCAAGCCTACGTGATCGCCACCTCCACCAAGATCGATATCGGTGCCGTCGATGCCAAGTTTGACGATGCTTACTTCAAAAAGTCTGCCGCTGCCAAGTCTCAAGAATTCCTTGCTTCTCAACAAGAAGGTGCCAAGGCCGTTCCTGCTTCCAAGGCTGCTGACCAAAAGTCCGTTGACAAGGCTATCCTCGACGCTGTTGTCAAGACTCCCTTCCTCCGTCAATACTTGTCCGCCAAGTTTGCTTTGTCCAAGGGTCAATTCCCCCACAACATGAAGTTCTAGACTGTCCTGGGACCGATGGATTCTTTTGTCTCTTTACTAGCTGGTGTTTTATAGTTTGTTTTATGCCATCTTTCTATTTGAAATAAAAGGGGTTTGATTTATATAGGCAAATGGAACATGTTGACGCTAATGTTGTTGGTTATAGTATATGAAACCGCTGCCATTGTCGCCGAAGAAGACGTTCCCGGCTCAACAAGTCTTTGCACCATCTTACAGAACATAATGACCAAATCTTCGAATAGCAATGTGTATATAACTTCTAGTCTTTTTATGTTACATGCTGTACAATCAATAAACTTCACTTTGTCTCTTTTTGAGGTTGGGCGCATTGATAATTTCCCACTCTAGATGTTAAACTCCGATTGCCCATAAGATCTTTTTTTTTTCCTGTCCTTCATTTTTGCTCCTTCTTCCCCCCGTCATCACTTTTTTACCTCCACATTGTCATTTTATTTTTACTCCACGACGACAAACCAACGAACGAGCAAACGAACGAACGAACGGTAACTCTCTCCTTCTCACGTCAAGCTCATTTTTTGCTTACCATTACTAACTTTTTGTCTTTTACATCGTTCCTCTTTCTTTTGACACTAGATCGGCTACAACGATGACGACGACGATAAAGACGACGACGATGCTAATGCCGACTCCACCACTCCTTCATGTCGCCCAAAAAGGCCCTTTTAAAATTTTCAAATGTAAAAAACATGGGGAAACCCTCGCAATTTTTTTTTAGGTGCACTCATCCTGCCCATAGTAGATTCCCTAGCCATTGTCCCGATGAAATGCACAATCCCTTAATCCATTTGCAGCGCCTACTACTAGTGATACTTCAAATAACACTGGTCTGCTTTCCTCCTCCCTTTTCCTTAGCTCATTACTCTAGAATAGTCACTCCATGACAGCTCTGTAATAACTGCCATCCACTAGAACATGTAGCTTCAGCATAGTCTGATTCAGTCAATAAAAATCCTCGTATTTGATCCTCGCTAAGTGTACAAATGAACCATTCTTACTTTTTGACTTGACCACTTTGCCTTTTGAACTCTGTCTTCACAAGCGCCATGTGTTCCTGGCATCCTCCAATACAGAAAACCAAAAAAAAGATGCCGAACTTTTCAACCCCCGCTTTTTGAAGAAAGTATGGACCATCCCCCATGAAAAGTATCCCTTTTTGTTGTACATGAATTTTCTCGAGAAAAAGATAACAATCCTCATCTCAAATTTTACATGAAGAAAGTAATGCGTCTTATCTACCGAATGATACCTAGGATGCTGGGGTTTGGTGGGTGAATTACCGACTTCGGCGTTGCTAGAATCAATCGCTGATTTTAGGCTTAGTGTAGTGATCAGAGAAGTATACAACACCGAAATGCTTCAAGTTTAGTATTCTGCGATATATATACATGTCATCTTGCTTCATGTGAAATGTGAAGATGGGTTATCCATCACAGTTTTGAAAAACAGGGCAACTCGTCATAAAACTTTCCATCTGGAAATCGTAAAGTTTCTAAAAATGTCAGATGTTTTGAAACCCCGCCCACCCAGATTATTTCGCACTGTGCGAAAACAAATAACTGGCGTCCGTAGTAATCAGCCAACACTTAGCGCACCGGTAAAAGTCAGAGTGTTCAAGGTGATTGGAGCGCATTCGAAAGAGTAAAGTCATTTGTCATGGAGATGGTTCTTCAAATAGGTTTTATTGACTGAATGAGACTATAATTAATCTATATGTAGGGCCCGTCATGGGATGACTAGTCTAATGTAATGAGCTATGGATTGAAGAAGAGGAAAGCTGGTTAGCGGTGCCAAAAGGATCAATGGTAGCGTCCAAAGGGAGTAGGATAAGTAATAGTGTTCTTTGGCGGTGCAATGGCTAGACCATCTACTATAGAAAAGTGAATTGCGAGGGTCTCCACATGTTTTTCGTAATCCATTGTGTCCAATCCCTAAAATAAACACATGTCCATCCCGTATCAGTGCCAGAAAGTCTATATCCGTTGCCATTCTGTTGAATCTACTAAGAAAAAAAGGAGCATTGACGCAAAAGGCAAATGTTAGTCGTGGCGAGACAAAGTTGGACAAGATGGTGAGAAGGAGAGAGTTGCCCTGCGTTCGTCGTTCATGGTAGTTGTATAAAAAGTGAGTCGTTCGTGGTGTGGTGCCAATGTCGATTGAAAGAAAAAGTGATGAAGGAGCAAAGAAGAAGCAAAAAAAAGGATTGACGGAAAAAGAGATCCTTTGTACAGAAGCGGAGTTGTAAATCCCGTGGGGCTGCAAATCACCCGGTGCGCCAAGTTCTAACCGAAAAGCACAGACAAGATTGTATTGTAAGATCATGAGTTGGGCCATGTATATGGATATAAACACATCAGATTTTTATTGATAAGCGAATCGAGTAATAAAAAGGTGAAAGGGGGAAGGAAGAAGTAGGATCTAAATTATACAATCTATTGGTAAAGATATAAGAGAGGAGAGTCATAACAATCTATACACTTGAATGGGAGGAGGGAGCGAAGGGGAATCATTGGTGTGTAGTGATCTGTGTAAAGTAAAAGTAAGAGTTATTGTGTACAAATGGTCTAGAATGGGATGGAAGACTAGATATATAATAAAGAGGGCAGAAGAAGGGAGGACAAAGTAACTTGAGATCGTCATTGAATAGTGCATTGACAATAGACAGGTCCATCATGCCAGCCAGGTGGTTGGTTCCCTCCAGATGCTGGGAAGTGTGAGAGAGTCGATAAATCGTCGTCCTGATCATCTATCTTTGTTGGTGATGTATAGTGTTTCATTGCCATTGTTGGCATACTTGTCATTTCGTTTGGCGGGCCTTCCATAGATAATCGTGAATGTATGAATTCGACAGTGGTGGGTTGTATATTGTACGGTGATGGTGCCGGTGCCGGAGATGTTGAGGTATCGCTTTCTCGATCGAACATCGTCTTCGCTTTTGTTGCTGTCACCGTAGATGTTGAATCTTGCTGATTTTCTTGTTCATCGTTATCGACCAGTGTTGAGACCCCTGAATCATGTGTTGTGTGTTTGCGGTTTTCCCATCGTTCCAAATTACTTTCCAACTGATCCACGGCAAATGACATTTCTGTTGTTGAGTATCATTGAATAAAGAGAAGAGAGTCGAGTTAGTTTGTCTGTAGGTTGGGTCTCGGTTTACATATGCATGACTCTTTTGTTATTTTTACCTTGCATGACTTCCCGCACCTGCTGGAACAAACCCATCGCCACAAACCGAATAAATCCGATTTGCGAATCCTCCAAAACCAGCTTTTCCCGGTCGTTAAAGGGAGATACAGGCATACCCAGTTCTTTTTCCAGATCGCCTTGACAAGCAAATTCTTCAACCAATAGTTCAGCCCATTTCGTCGAGTGCAGGAATGGACGAGCCTAAAAAGAGTGCCGAAACCCCAAAAAGGCATGGTTAAAGTTGTTGGTTTCATTCCATGCGCATAATATAAACACTTACCACGTTGCTGATATCTGCACATTTGATGATTGCACTGCAGAGAAGCAATCTTTCTTGCTCTTCGTCCACCTTGGTAGTAGCTGATCTGTTCTGTAACCGTATGGCTTGTTCCTTGATCTTCGTGACGTAATCATTGTGTAAGGACATATCCGTTGCTAAGATGCTGGTTACCACGGTTTTTCGGAATTCTACGAAGGAGAATACCTGTTAGTGACATCAAACTTGGCGTGAAGTGTTCTGCATCTACCCTGATAGTTCAAAGTCCCAGCACCACCGGATATTTGATCCAAGCCATGCTTCTTCATTATTTGAAAGAGTGTCATAGAGTGGAAGCTCTCCAGCACAGATCGGTCGTTGTATAGTAATGCCAATGGGGTTGCCGAGTTGATCTAAAGTCCCATTCAAAACAGTCAGTCTGGTATGTTAGCCCACTGTGCTTTTCCTTTCATTCTAACACTTACGAGGAATAGGTTGTTTACACCGGGATGAGCAGCATCATGACCGATAGCAGCGATAAAAAGAGCCAATACATCGATGGGTCGCAGTAGGTCCTGGGGTTTGGTTGGCAAGGAAGGATCGCGATGCTGTTGCTGATCAAATGGTAGTACTCCAAGTTGTCGTAAGGTGTAGTAGGAGCATTGGAGAACATCTACAGCATGGGCGAAGTTGTGGTAGGGGTTGCCATCGTGATAGATCGTAGAAAGTTCACCAATGAAGTCGTAGAGTTGTTCTATGTACCAAGCAAGAGACGGTTTGAATAACAATAGACATGCGGATTTTCGCTTCTATTACTTACCTTGAGTGATTACCAGGTGGTCCAAGCTTGGACAAGACAGTACAGGACTAAACATGAGCACCACACAGTGAATTAAATCTTGATGATTCAACTCAAACGGCGAGAAGCACCAGCTATCGACCTTCTCTTGTAGTTGCTTAGCATCATCACTACAGATTTTAGGACGGTGAATAGTGAGTTAAGTCAGTATTTTGATCTGAAAGCATACCTTGACAAATATGTATCACCAGTGATGGGAGACATAGAAGTATATGTATCGAGGAGGACTTTGGTCAACCTATATTAAAGCGGCCGTAAAGGCAAAAACAGTCAGTATAACCTGTATTGAGCACGGGCAATGATAGATTTACCTGGAGTCCTTTTCAAGCAGATCTTTGACCCGAAGGTGCAAGTTTGAGTCGTCATTATACTGCTGATGATGATGATGGTTGTGAGTAGGAGTGATAGGAGTGTCTGTGGTTGTTGCAACAGGGGATATAGCGTTGTCGCTGGAGAGGGCTGGAGAGGAACCTTGGTCATCGTGCATTTTGGAATGAGATCGACGTCGGTGTAACGCCTACAGAGATCAGAGATAAACATCAACAGAAAGGAGTTTTAATGAATCCCTTTTCATTTGCATTGAAAGATCAACTTACCAAGAATAGTGTTTTGACGACGTCCAAACGCATTGGTTTCAGGATGTAGTCGGCAGCACCTGCATGGATGCAATCCAGCATAAAGGAAGGATTTCCATTGGATGAGCACACTAGCGAGAGCAAAGAGAAGGCAAAAGAGATGTTATGGTTGGATCAGTCATGTTGTGAAGGTACTAAACTTCTTTACCTATGATAGGGACATTATCATCCTCTGCGTGTTGGACGATACTTGATACCCATGAGATACTTGCAAAACAGTCCAAAGAATCATCTTCTTGATCATCAAGATCTAGTAATAGCAGAGTCGATGGATGTTCCTTGATCCAAGCAAGAGCTTCCGTTTGATGGGAGGTAACTGATACTAAATTAAAAATAAACAAAGAGAGATGGTTACAAAAAAGGAGACCTTGGTTCCACAGCACTATCATTATGTTACCCATCTTCACTTCTCTCGTTCCTCGCCGAGCCTATTCTCACCACACCACACCACCCAACCTTCCTTTCCCCACTTCATATTCGGTCTGTCGACAGACTGGCAAACACACCGGGTGACTTACCTTGAGCAAATACTGACTGTAGTGTTGACAAATAGCATGGCTGTGGTGGTGCTTGTTTCTGATCATTGTCATCATCAATCATAAACGGTTGCGGTGTCGGTGGTTGTAATATCACCACAGTACAATGAGAAGGATCCATATCAAATCGTTAGTCGTTAGTCGTTAGTTGTTGGTCGTTGCAGAGGTGTTGGTCGTCCGAGATTCCAAATGTTGTCTTGTTAGTAGTAACAGTTGTTCGCTTTCTTCTCGCTGATTGTTATTGTTATTGTTATTGTTGTTGTTGTTGCTGTTGTTGCTGCTGCTGCTGTTGTTGTTGTTGTTGTTGTTGTTGCACTTTTGCGTTCAAGTTCCGTTGCGTTGCGTTTCAAAGGCACATATAGATTGGATCTGGTGAGATTCTAGAGATGTCAGACTGAAGAGTGCAATCGAGTTCAACAGAGGAAGAAGAGTACTATCACTGAATCAAACAACACAAATGGGGTTTGGGTGTATGACTTGAAGGAAGACTGGACAAAGTAGTGTTTTAGGAAGCGATGAGCGGTGGCAATGTAATATGAGTGTAGTGTACCAATCAGAGAGAAGTAATAAAGGAAGGGGAACTATTCAAAGTGGAGGGACAACTAAATCAACAAAAGAGACTACAAGAAAAGGGAAAGAGAGGAGAGGAATGGATTCGAACGGAGTTATCTTTAATATTTTATTTAAACTCCGCTATATCTCCACTGGAGTGAAATCAGAAGATGCCCCTTTTTTCTTCGTCTCTCTTTCTCTTCTGCTTTTGCGAGGCTTTCAACTTGGATCTCTTGCCTACCATCAATCCCTATACTTGCATGCCCGTCGAGCCATCATTATGGATAAGTGAAAACAGACTTATATGCATACATTGTAGCAATGTCGACTTCAGTGTCTCCTGACCGATTCAACCATTCTACCCAAGCTTTTCTTTAGCCTGCTTTCCCTTCAATAAAACATAGGTCCCAAAGTGCACTGAGCATAAAAAGGTAAGTAACACGATCACTATCAACAACAACATTTCGGCTTACTTTGGTTATTTTTTTGTATGTATGGGCTAACGTCGGCGTTTGGACTAGACAAGACAGATCAAGCGGGCTAAAACCCTCAAGGCAGTTTGGTCATAGTAGACCTTTTATACATCTAGCTTAATATAGTGATTACACCCTCCCCTCTTTTAAGATAGTACATATCATTCTAATCGTCGACACTCTATCATTCGTCATCAATAAATGTCTTGAACAGATATGATTCATGTCACCTAGTCTCACATAAAGATTTCAGGCCCCTCATTTCAATCTCCGCTATTTCCAGGCACAGACAATCAATAACTTTGTTTGACACATGGCTGATCCTCCCTCTATATCCGATGGCATGCAGCACAAAGAAAGGCTGGTTCTTTCGAAATTCAGTGTGTACTTCAACCCAAGACCGTCCTCTTCCAAAAAGTGGGTCAAAGCTCTCGTTTTGCTGTTTCTACGACTGTTCAAAGTTTCTTGACCCTAATCCATCCTGATACCCACCACTTTTTCATATTGACTAGCTTGCCGGAGAAAGAGACAAAGAATCTTTTGTATGGATTGAGGTTTGGGGCACTTTTCTACTCTCAAACAATGAAGTTGAATGAATGAAATTGTACTAGCTGGAACAAAACATCAGATCTCTTTTGATCCATTCCAGATTAGAAAAA
This sequence comes from Absidia glauca, assembly GCA_900079185.1. Taxonomy (NCBI): domain Eukaryota; kingdom Fungi; phylum Mucoromycota; class Mucoromycetes; order Mucorales; family Cunninghamellaceae; genus Absidia; species Absidia glauca. The sequence goes on from LT554889.1 coordinate 255,022, forward strand.
CTGGTGTGCTTCTAAAAATACCTTGCCAAAAACAAAGCATGAGTGCAGGATCCTCACCAAAAAAGAAAGTGACATCGGAGTTTGAAATGGTGGAATAAGGTCTTCCAAAACCCTATGCTCCTTTCTTTCTTCTCTCTTTCGCTTTCTTTACACTTTTTGTATAAAACCTACCCTCTTCATCTATTTTTTCCCCCATTACTCTCCTTTTCTCTTTTTATCTCATTACTTCATCACTTCATCTCATTCCTCATACTTCTCCTCTTCTCTTTGTTTACTCTCCCCTTCTTCTTTGGCCGATGTATTACTGTCCACCTTCCCCTCCGCCACTTTCTCCCGAAGGAGATGATTTGTTTCCACCCACGAAAGCGGGATGCTCTGAAAATTCTGCTGCTGTTATGGCCATGCCGACGCCCTCATCTAGTCCACTGATGACCTTCAAACGTGATTTTGATACAATGGATCACGACGACATATTGGTACCTAGCCAAGCTGATGCCAATAGTGCCAATAATGAAGATGCTACCTCTATCTCCACAAGCTCCACTCAAGATGCTAGAAGAAGCAAGCGAATCCATAAAATGGCACCCAAGAACTACGCCGTCGATATTGAACCTGAAGATACTGGCGCCTTAAGTGAATCTGACAGCATGGCCACAGAAGATTCCGAATACGATGGTGACAACGCCGAAGATAACTCCTCCTATCAAGACATAGAGACTGTACTTGATTTTTCTTCTGGAACACCGTACATGGTTGGTGGTCCCTCTCGTCAAACAACAAACAGCACTCTTGGTCTCTTCCCTCAAGCAATGGATAGCACTCTTGGTCTCTTCCCTCAAGCAATGGATAGCACTCATGGTCTCTTCCCTCAAGCAATGGATAGCACTCATGGTCTCTTCCCTCAAGCAATGGATAGCACTCATGGTCTCTTCCCTCAAGCAATGAATAGCACTCTTGGTCTCTCATCTCAAGTAACGAACACCATGCCTGATCTCGCTCCTCACCAAGATACAACAAGAAAAGCCAATCTCCCCATTCGAATTGTGAAACTCTCAAATACCGATCGGGTGATAGGTGTTCTCAGTAGCATGTTGGATCCGGTGAAACGTGACGTCTGGAGCCAGCTTTTGCGCCGTCAAAAGAAACCTTGTAAGTGAAGTACAATGAATACAGCAAATGGACCCTAATCACTGTAAACTATTGTTGAATAGCTACCAAAATCCCAACTATTCCTGCGCAATCTTTTGAGGATTTTATGAAACAAGGTCAAACGGGCGACTCGACTACTGAAGATATCGATACGGTGACCAAATATTGCAGAATGACTGGCTTTATGGCAATCTACCTTGCTTTTATTCAAGTCGTCTTCCAAGATCTGGCCGATGGAATGCCCGAGAACATCTTTCAAGACTTTATGGGGCTCTTCAAATGTGGTAACGATGTGGCTAGCGCTTCTGATGATCTCTTCTCCTGGTATCATTGGCGATACTGGCCCTATTTGGTGTCGCAAATTCGACAACACCTCCAGCGCGAAGGGTGCAATCGATTCAGCTCCATGGACAACATTGACACCATCCTCACCAGATTCTACACCCAAAATATCTTGGCACCTACCGCTTACGAACAACAGAAAAACAATGGCCAGTACTTCACTCCAAAGTCTGTCGTCCAATTCATGTGGTCCATTTGTTTAAGGGGCAACAGCAGCAACAGCAACATCATCGGTACCCTTCCTCGTGTGCTTGATCCGTGTATGGGCATGGGTGCTTTTTTATGCGACTACATAACAAGATTGGTGCAAAAGGCAATGGCGGACCCGGCTATCTGGAACAATGGCGCTGCACTCCAAAGAATCCTGATTCAGCTTCCCGAATCTATGTGGGGGGTGGAAATCGATCCGTTTGTCTACAAACTCGGCAAACTCAACATCATGGCGCATATCTTTCCCCTGTATCGACAATGCCGTGCTCTCAATGTCTCTCTTGATGGATTCTCTATTGGTCGACTGTCACTCTTCCGCAACAACACTCTACTACTGTTGGGCTCCGATCCAAACTCCGATGACACCGATAATGCGAAATGGGAACACCACCAGCTCTCACGTCTACGCTTTCCCGATCGGCTTTCCTTCGACTATGTGCTTGCCAATCCGCCCTACAAGATTCAAAAACTTATTCAATTGGTGGATCCTGACGTGGCCTCGTATAATGATCTGAATGTTGTTGCCGCAAAAGGGAACCAGGCGTACCTATTCTTCCTACGGTTTTGTCTTCAACGGGTGCATCCTACCAATGGTCAACTTTGCTTTATCACTCCGACCCAATGGACTATAGGTGTCTATACAAAGCCCCTAAGGTAAGCATCTAGATATTCGTGCTGATGATTGGTCGATTAAACGCTCATCTTTCATTTTGTTGAACCAGGGAATGGATTTGGAAACACTGTCGGCTATTGAACTTTTACCAATTCCAGCAATTCAAGGTGTGGAACAATGTGGGCACCGACTCTCTCATCTTTCGACTCTGTATGCGACACCAGCACTCCAACATCGATCCTGACGTTAATGAGGTGCAGTATTTACAGTACAGCGCACGCCTGACTAGCCTGGAAGATATGCTCGATGCCTACTACAACTTTGATCCCCACCATTTAAGCAGCAACGATCCACTCATCATACACAAGTTAACGCCCAGCCATGATCTCAACCAGCTATCGAACGTTATGGCCGACTCCTTCAAAGCCCTCTCACCCTCTCACAACTCCCTTGTTTTCGAACTCATGGCCCTCACTCGTGGATACCCTAAACTGTGTGATATGACAGCCAATGCACCGTTAGAACAGCACCGAGGCACAAGTTGCACCCCTCTTTATGGCTTGGTGGTACGAACTCAATGGGCGCTGGAACACTTTGGCAAGGAATGCTGCGATACCTGGCTCGAACCTATCCTCTATTGGAATGGCAAGTCAATTATACCGCCCCGATACAGCAAAAAATTCCGCAAAGCCGATGATCCTCATGGTATCCGACTTTACAACGACAAGAGCCGGGTCTTTTGGCGCCACCGGGACGAACGGCGGATGAAGAAACGTGAACGCCCTCCTTCTGAAGCTTACATACACTTTGATGGTGCCACCGATCGTGATATTCCATTGTACTCGTTGATTAAGGTGAGCCGGCAAGAAGCAGAAACTCTGAACAAAAAGTCGGCCCTGTACAAGTATCTCCGTGAAGCTCGCATGGAACTCCAACCTGAATTGAAAAACAAGGATGTTATCTTTTGCTCCCGCAAACAGAGCGCCGGTGTCGATAAGTCTGTCAAATTGATCCATCCCTGGCACTTTTGTTACTACACCAAAGCACTTCCCCGCCTGCGCTTTTCCATCGACCGCCATCGACACGCCCTGACTAACCAATGGACCTACTTTACCGTGAACAAGCGTCAATTCTGCAAGGCCAACAACAACACCACCGCTGAGACCCAATCCACCCCGGCGTGGGAGAACTACTACCTTGGCATTGTCAACTCAAGCACCTTCCAATTCTTCTGCAAGGTCCACTGTGCCTATGATCAGCGCGGCCGAATGCAAATGCAGGACACCAGCATTGCCAAGATCCCCCATCCGCCTCCCACCCTTAACCAAGTCAGCCTGATGGATTCCTATGTCAAGCAACTCATAGCGGTACGCCAGCTCCTCTATCGCATGATGAAGTATATCACTCCTTGTGCCTCGGTGATGACGATTGTGCGTCAATGCGACTGGAATCTCGCGCCTTCCGACCGGTGCCAGCTCGAACAAGTCTCTCCCCCTTACGATTTGGCCTCCGAGAAGGACGAAGATGGCGGAACTATGGCAAGACTCCTTCAGCAGGGCGGTGGCACCTTGGCCGACCAGATGGTACGAGCGTTGATGGTCAACTCCTTTTTGCAATATATCATGGATCATCTCGTGTACCGCATCTATCAAATCCCCCCTGATCTTCAACTCAAGCTGGAAAAGGACCTCAAGACCCATTTGACCGAAGACTGGACGAAATACCACCCGCTTCTTGAAGGCCGTTCGGTGGGCTCCGCGGTGAGAGCTCTTTTGGCTGGTAACCTGGTCCTTCCCCCTGGTCCTTTCTAGTGGATTCATGCAAGGTCCACTTTTTAGAGTAGCAGAAGTAGCAATAGAGATAGTAGAAGTAGTAGTAGTTTTTTTTTAGTAGTATCAATGTTTTTTTCTTGTAGTAAATTCGTCTTTCTTCATCTTATTTGTAACAAAACAGAGGGGTTAGTCAAGTAACTTCGTGCATGAATTTGTTTTCGACACCTATGCACTCCAGATTTCAAACCCCGATTGGCTATAAGATTATTTTTTTGCCCGCCCTATTATTTTGCTCCTTCTTCCCCTCGTCATTACTTTTTTGCCTCCATTGTCATTCTCTTTACTCCACGACGATAAACGAAAGAACGAACGAGCAAACGAACGAACGAACGCACGGTAACTCTCCTCTTCTCACGCCATGTTCATCCTTTGCTTACCACTACTAACTTTTTGCCTTTTGCATCGTTCCTCTTTCTTTTGACACTAGATCGGCTACGACAATGACGACGGCAATAGGGACGACGACGATGCTAATGACGACTCCACCACTGCTTCATGTCGCCCAAAAAGGCTCTTTTTAAAATTTTCAAAAGTAAAAAACATGGGGAAACCCTCGCAATTTTTTTTTAGGTGCACTCCCATTCCATTGTAGAATCTCGTAGTCCAAGTTACTAATAAAAGTGTACCAATCCTTTGCCCATACCCTTCCGCTACTATCGCTGATACTTTTACACAGCTTGGCCGTTTTTGTCCACCTTATTTGCTTACTTTTTACAGCAGTTTAGTCATTCCCATTACAATAGCTTGTTGCCATTAGACACTAGCTTAACTACGACCCCAAACATAGCCTGTACCATAGCCCCTTAGTCCTGTCCCATCAATAAAGCCTACTTGAACCATCCTACGAAAGACGTTTCTCAAATTCATAACCATGTACTTCATAAAGACCAAACTACAGATGAGTAGCTCATCATTGACAACTCCTAAAACGCCAGTGGTTTACTAGTTGTTACGAATCTAATGACTTGTACATGATCCTAAGGTCTATCTTCGCATACATACAAAGTTTTATTGGTACAATAGGATTAATGGACTATGGTACAGACTATGTTTGAAGCCGGAGTTAAGCTAATGTGTAAATGGCGACGGGTTGTAATGAGAATGACTAAGCTACTGTAAGAATCAAGCAAAGGGAGGCGGACAAAGACAGCCAAGCTGTGTAAAAGTATCAAAGATAGTAGCGGAAGGGTATGGGCAAAGAATTGGTACACTTTTATTAGTAACTTGGACTACGAGATTCTACAATGGAATGGGAGTGCACCTAAAAAAAAATTGCGAGGGTTTCCCCATGTTTTTTACATTTGAAAATTTTAAAAGTGCCTTTTTGAGCGACATGAAGCAGTGGTGAAGTCGTCATTAGCATCGTCGTCGTCCCTATTGCCGTCGTCATTGCCGTAGCCGATCTAGTGTCAAAAGAAAGAGGAACGATGCAAAAGGCAAAAAGTTAGTAATGGTAAGCAAAAGATGAACGTGACGTGAGAAGAGGAGAGTTACCGTTCATTCGTTCGTTTGCTCGTTCGTCCGTTCGTTTGACGTCGTGGAGTAAAGAGAATGACAATGGAGGCAAAAAAAGTAATGACGAGGGGAAGAAGGAGCAAAATAGTAGGACGTTTTTTTTTATAGGGAAACCGGAGTTTCAAGTTTATACTTTATTGGTGTATGAGTAAGAAAACTGCAAAGGGAGCCAATAAAGGGCTGGCGCTAGCGCTACATACAAA
>LT554890.1:20047-36273 GCA_900079185.1 Absidia glauca
GTCACTATCAAACAAGCTACTGTATCATAATACAGTACGCCTACGGTAGCTACTATACATTCAGTAAGTATAGAGATAGTGTTCTCAAAGGATGTCCACCTTACGTGAATGAAAAAGCCCGGCGGTCATTTCAAGGGCACAAGTCGGAGTGTGAAACCGGTCGATTTGTAAAAAGCGACTCCTGTTTTCAGTGATTTCAGTTTTCTTTCTTCGTCCTTCTCTTTCCTTCTAATTTTATTTCTCATACTCTTTTGTTTTTAATCAATCGTGGTCCAATGTCCCTTGCTGGATACCTCTTTGGGAATGTGGATGAACAGGGACGGCTTGACAATGACCTTGATGAAGTAAGTAGTAGACGAAGAATCAAGACTCTCTCTTGAGTTCCTGTGTTGATGATGTATTCAACAGACACTAACTCCTCATGTTTACGCAACGATATAGGATCTAAAACAAACCTTACAGCACGTTGACGCTGATGTCTTTTCTCGAATCTTCAATCCTGATACCTTTGGCATACACACTTCTAACAACACCAACCCGGACGAAGAAGAGGACGAAGAGGACGACAATGACGAACAAGAAGACTCTGACCACCGAACGAGCGTTTATCAACGGCAAAGGACTCAACATGAAGCAACTATACAACATGCAGCAGGGGCGATTGATTACTCTGACTTTGACGAAACAGTGCCAGACGAAACAGCAACAAGAGGACCGACACACTTGAACTACCACCACAGATTATTTGGCAGCGCCTCCAAACCTCCTCTTCGGACTGGATCGATACCAGAAATACCCAAGATGCCAGTAAAGCGAATGCAGCCTTCCACCACACCAGCACGATCATTGTTATCCAAACGATATCATATAGAAGAAGACGATGATTACGATACCTCCAACGACATCGACTTTATCAACTCACGTAACAGAAACAGCAGCAGCAGTAATGATTCAGGAACACGACCGCATGACTATTCCACAGCTTCAGTTCATTGGCATCACCATCAGATCAGCACGCCTACACCACTGTCATCGTCAGAAGCAGTATCATCTTCCTCGGCATCACCTTCTCCTTATGCAATGGTCGATATCACTCAGCTATTTCCTGCATTCAAACATGGTAAAATGCTGAACTTCTCCGACCTATTCATGACACGGATCAAACGGCGAATCAAATTCCAAACTCCTCCTCACCATCAAGGTATTGATTGAATGAATGCTTGCTGATTACACCACTAACTCTGTTTACTTTGTCATAGTGTTCCTGAATGACGGGTTTCAGTACGAAACGGCATTGGATCAGCGGCACATGTTTCTTCACCAACCTCTCAAACGACGCAAGCTACTCACCACGACAAACGAAATAGATCATCATTATGAAGACGATACTATGCAACAACAATCATCCATGGAATACTCTTCTACAGCGCATGATTCTCCCTATCAAAATTATCACTCTGACGACAAGGACTATTTGTACCATTCAGTCATGCTGGAACCTTGGGAAAATCATATACTTTGGGACGAACTTGATCCTAAAGAAGGGTAAGTGAGCAGGGTCAGATGTTATAAAGAATGTGTGCTCTAATACGCACTTATAGCCCTGGACACTACGGATATGCAGCACCAGCACTTGCACCCTCCATCAGCAAGACCAACAACCCGATAAAGGAAACGATATTGAATGGAGATCTAGATAGTGGGGACTGGCTCGACATGGTGATATGGGACGACGACACTTCAAGGAAACGATCTGGGTGCGCACGCATTCCTCTTAATCCCGACTCTATCAAGGTGATCTTGGACCTCAACGATCCTCACATGTTATTTGACGCCGAATCAATGCAGGAAAGCCAACAACAACTGTCACCGATCAAGCATGCCGTCAAAAAAGGACGCAAACCTAACCCTCGGCCAATCCCTAAAGTAAGTGATGGTGATATTTTTTTATCAATCAACTCTAACATCTTCTTCTCTACTACAGATGCCATTGATCTATACCAGTGATCCTGACTCTCGCAGCAAACTCCCTCAAAGTCGCTTCAACATATCCAACGATCGGCATTACGATATGAACTTTGCCGTGGTCCGCGTCCGACAAACCCATGGTCAACTAGTGGTGCAACACTCAGTCCCGGCTCTACAGCTTCATCGGTCCTTGTACAAGACAAAATTGTCAAAAGCCGAGCTACGGTCCTTTCATCGCCAACTCTTCCAATGGCCTCACAACACGGATATCAACTTTTCTCGGGTGCGATTGAACAAGAAGAAGCCCAACAAGGCCAAGAAGCTTCAGCAACAACTCGCCCCTGGCAACGCATCTTCTTTGAATGGGACTGGTGATAATGATGGCATCCTACGAACTACAAAGGATCTGTCATTAAAAGACACTTGCTCTTTTGTTTTGATGGAGTACTCTGTAAGCTAAAAAAAAAAAAGAAAGAAGTAAACTGGGTGGATTACTGGGAGGAATCTAACGTATGTCTTTGCTCTCTCACCTTTTGTTATAGGAAGAACATCCCCCGATCATATCCAATATTGGCATGGGTACTTTGATTGTCAATTATTACCGCAAGACTGATCCCAAAGATGACTATGTGCCGAATGTAAGTGGTATGACTCGATCAGGCGGAGGTCCATTTGCATGAATTATCGATGACTCATGCCACTCTTTATAGATGGATCTTGGAGAACCTTTTGTGCTTGAAGTTGAGGACACCTCTCCCTTTATGACCTTTGGCAATGTGGAACCAGGGCAAACGATATCTGTGATGTACAACAACATGGTTCGGGCGCCTCTCTTCCGGCATCAAGTCAAATCGACCGACTTTTTATTGGTACGGAGCACTCACCATGGCCAGTCAAGATACTATCTTCGAGAAATCCCCGCCATCTTTGTCATGGGCCAAACCTATCCTGTACAAGAAGTGCCTGGTCCTCAATCCCGCCGTGTGACAACAACAGTGAAAAACAGACTCCAGATCGTAGCCTACCGACTGATCGCCAAGCATCCGCAACAACGCCTCAAAATGTCCAAACTGGCCTCACGATTCCCTGAATATCAAGATATCCAAGTGCGCCAACGACTCAAGGAGTTCCTCGAATTCAACCGACACAGCAAGGACAAGGGTGGTGGCTATTGGAAGGTGCGGGCTCCCAAGGGCGCGACCGAACGCAGACTCCCTGGCGAAGACCAGCTACGACAGATGTGCACACCGGAAATGGTTTGTTTGTATGAAAGCATGCTTGTCGGCGAACGCCACTTGTTGGATCTAGGGTACAGCAATGTCAACGACGATACAGCGGATCAGGATGAATCCAATACCTCTCAGCTTGAAACGGAACAACAACTAGCACCTTGGTTTGCCACTCGAAACTTTATCAATGCGTGTCAGGGAAAAGCCATGCTCAAGCTCTCCGGCGAAGGCGATCCTACTGGCTGTGGCGAAGGGTTTAGCTTCATTCGGGTGTCTATGAAGGATATCTTTTTACGGGCGGGGGAATCGGCGGAAAAAAAATTAGGTAAGATCAAGGGAATCGAGCGGAACTCGTACTCATATCAATTTGGCCACATAGCTCAAATCAAATCAAGACCGAAAAGTGCTCATAGATACAACGTCGCAGAACAGCAACAGGTTTATAGAGAAGAGGTAAGTAGTCGTAATGACAATGCATCTACTAGACATGTACACTAAACTTGGACTGCCATTTTTTTATGCTATAGATCGAACGCATTTGGAGCACTCAATGGAACTCTCTGTCCCAGACCGAGGAGCCAGACTACTCACCGCAAGAAGTATTGGATGAATCCTCTGCTGATGAAAGAGAAATGGACCAGATGAACAGCCCCATGACAGTAAGTGTGTCCATTTAACCTTTATAGATCATGTACTAAAACCACTCTCTTTATCGCTAGCCGGAAAACACAGAATGGCGGCATCAACGGCGATACGATCGAGCAACATCAGAAGGGATCTACGATGATATGACAGACGACAATCTCTCGGTGGCAGAAAGTTACAACTCTCAGGCACAACATCGGAATCGGGAACTCCGCATCTCTCGGCATATGCGCGACGACACTGGTGAAATCAGAATCGTGGTTGAAGTCGTTAAAGATCCTGCTGTCATCAAAGCATACCTCGCACAAAGGCAACTGATCATGGAGAACGCAGCAAAGTAAGTTGAAAGGGGAGGGGGTAGTGATCTGTAAAACTTGACGCTCTCTCTTTTTTTTCGCAATACACCTAGTTTGGAGGCAATCGATCCAACATGTAGCCGTGAAAAGACCGCCCGAATGAAAAAACAGACGCAACACCAGCTGGAGAAACTCAAAAAGATGACGGAAAGAAGGCGGCAGCGTCAACTATCAAAGACAGCCGCATTGGCCGAGAACCCTGTCTTGGGGCTGATGCGCGGAAAACGGGAAGGTGCAATGGTAAGATCAAAAGACAAGGAAAAAAGACCCTTCTTCTAAAGGTGTGTGCTTTCTTTATTACAGAGGCGATGCGGTAATTGCGGCCAACTGGGTCATATGAAAACCAACAAGAGCTGCCCCAACTTTCCCGGCGACAAGGAAAAGAACAACAGCAAACCAGTCGGTAACGAGGGTGCTCTCCTCGATGACCTTGATGATGGTACTCCGACTCCCTTCTCCAGCTTTACTCCACCCCCCACATCCTCCTATACCTTTCCTTCATTGTGATTAGCTCTCTATATACTCATTTCTTCATTTATATATACTTTTGCCTCATTTAGCAGTTACTTCCCATACATACATGCATAAAACAAACCCAATAAACTTATCTTCAAACCTTCAAAAACAGCTTTATTGACACATATACCGTTTTGTTTAAAATGATAGGGTCATAAAAGTGCCGCCCTTCAAGTGAACGGACAAAAGACAGCGTCCATTCATGCATATTACACACATTCAAAATTTTGTGGTTAGAGGCGTATGCTGAGTTTTTGGGGAATATAAGGACTGATATGGCGGGGCGCTCTCTGAGTCCCTGACTCGAGTCCCGGGCATAGTTGGGACTCAATTCGAAATGAAGATAAAACCGCCCCGCCAGGCACAGGAATGGTCTTACTCTTCTCATGGGGAATCGATCGGCAAGGCCCTCTCTTCTCCTGGTATCAAGTACAACAAAAAGGCACTTATCAGTTGCGGCTCATCAGCTTGTATGGCGGGTAACGTGTTAGGGATATGCTGCTAATTAAATCGCAGGAACACGATCCTGCCCACACACTCCTCCAACAATGTGTGCCTATGCACTTTCGAATTTGAACCCCGATTGGCCATAAGATTTTTTGCCCCGTTCTATTATTTTGCTCCTTCTTCCCCTCGTCATTACTTTTTTGCCTCCATTGTCATTCTCTTTACTCCACGACGTCAAACGAACGAACGAACGAGTAAACGAACGAACGAACGGTAACTCTCCTCTTCTCACGTCATGTTCATCTTTTGCTTACCATGACTAACTTTTTGCCTTTTGCATTGTTCCTCTTTCTTTTGACACTAGATCGGCTACGACGATGACGACGGCAATAGGGACGACGACGATGCTAATGACGACTCCACCACTGCTTCATGTCGCCCAAAAAGGCTTTTTTTAAAATTTTCAAATGTAAAAAACATGGGGAAACCCTCGCAATTTTTTTTTTAGGTACACTCCCAATCCATTGTAGAATCTCGTAGTCCAAGTTACTAATAAAAATATACCAATTCTTTGCCCATGCCCTTCCTCTACTATCTCTGATGCTTTTACACAGCTTGACCGTTTTTGTTTATCTCCATTTGCTGGTTTTTACAGTAGCTTAGTCATTCCTATTACAACCCGTCGTCATTTTGCACATTAGTTTAAATACAGCCTCAGACATAGTTTGTACCATAGCTCATTAGACTCATTACATCAATAAAACCTACTTGAATCATCCTACGAAAGACGTTTTTCAAATCTTTGCCCATGACAATACCATGTACATTATAAAAACCAAACTACAGATGAGTAGCTCATCATTGACAGCTCCCAAAACACCGTTGATTTACTAGTTGTAATGAATCTAATGACAAGTACATGATCGTAAGGTCTATCTTCGCATACCTACAATGTTTTATTGATACAGTAGGATTAATGAGCTATGGTGCAGACTATGTTTGGGGGCCGGAGTTAAGCTAATGTGTAAATGGCGACGGGTTGTAATGAGAATGACTAAGCTACTGTAAAAACCAAGCAAATGGAGATGGACAAGGACGGCCAAGCTGTGTAAAAGCATCAGTGATAGTAGCGGAATGGTATGGGCAAAGAATCGGGATACCTTTATTAGTAACCACGACTACGACATCTACAATGGAATGGGAGTGTACCTAAAAAAAAAATTGCGAGGGTTTCCCCATGTTTTTTACATTTGAAAAATTCAAAAAGAGCCTTTTTGGGCGACATGAAGCAGTGGTGGAGTCGTCATTAGCATCGTCGTCGTCCCTATTGCCGTCGTCATCGTCGTAGCCGATCTAGTGTCAAAAGAAAGAGGAACAATGCAAAAGGCAAAAAGTTAGTCATGGTAAGCAAAAGATGAACATGACGTGAGAAGAGGAGAGTTACCGTTCGTTCGTTCGTTTACTCGTTCGTTCGTTTGTTTGACGCCGTGGAGTAAAGAGAATGACAATGGAGGCAAAAAAGTAATGACGAGGGGAAGAAGGAGCAAAATAATAGAACGGGCATAAAAAAAACATCTTATGGCCAATCGGGGTTTGAATTCGAAAGTGCATCGGCACACATTGTTAAAGGAGTGTGTGGGCAGGGGCGGTTTTACCTTCATTTCAAGTCGAGTCCCATCTATGAACGGGACTGAAGTCAGGGAATCAGAGAGTTTCCCGCCATGTAATTTCTTATTGTCAGCAAAATTCAGGATACGCAGGTTGGTTCTGTCCGGATGGTTCTATCTGTAGCATTCCCCTCATCCCGCCTACCCCACACACATCCAATGCCCACTACTACACCCACAGATGGCTTTGTGAAATGGATGTTGTTGTTTTTCCATCCAGGTCAGGGCTATGCAGGACCTTAAGGTTTCCAACCGTAAGGTATTGACGGCACATAGTGACTGAGTAGGTAGACTTTTGAAGGAGAATGGTGAATTCGAGATGAGAGGGGTATTATACATAGGATACAGAGGGAAAATCCTTCTTTTACACAAACCTCAAATCAGGCATGATTTTGCATGAATGCGGGGTTTGAAACCCCTTGCAAGGATCCCCCACCTTTCAATCATGGAAGACAGATATATTTCAAAAAAGAAGAAAAGTTTATTGACGACATACAAGCGAAGCTAGACTAGAAGGTATACAAGGCAAGAAGACTAACTAAAACCATAAAGAGAGAGAGAGAGAGAGAGTACACACAATCACGAGCCGACCATCTGACTCGAGGATAAACAAACAGGGGTGCGGTTGATCAAACGAATTCAACGTAGGATTCAGGCACCAGCCCCGTTTCATCATTGTCGACGTCTGCAATCAACCAGCCCGCACACGGACGATCTTGAATCCATACCACTTGGCCACACACCATAGCAACCTCGTCCTTCGTTTCCGGTACAAAGTCAAAGAGGGCCTTTGCGTAGCGTCCATGGAATCGGCTTGACGACAACGAGATCTCCGAGGGTGAGTTGCCAAGGTGAAGGGGCGAGGTTGCCGGATACGCAAAGTCACGGATCAAAACGGCTGTGCCTGAGTGAATCGTACCCTAAAAAGAGAGAAAAAAAAAAGAGGGAACAAGCTGTCAAAGAGGGCATATTCAGGAGTGTGGAGTATGTATACCTCTGTTGATACTGCTACTGCAGGGTGCTCGTTCTTGGTGTTCGGCAGTTTGGGGGATGATGGTGTTTCGTCTTCGTTGCTGGAGCATGTGGTCATTGATGCTAAATCTTGAAGCGCTGGCGTTGTGGCTGGGGGCGGCTGGTGCTGCTGAGCTCGGCTTTGTCTTCTTGTCGTGATCCGCCTTCCAATGGTGCTGTTACGAGCCATCTAAATATAAAGTGTCAACACAATGTCTATCACCATGCTTTTCTTACCTTCTTGACAAGGACAGTAAAGTTGGAGAAAGAAGACTTGGTCATGGCGGGCAAAAAAAAGTAGGGTAGTAAGGAAAGGAATGGGGAAGAGGAAGAGGATCTTCAAAGATGGAATGCAAGATATAAGACAAGTAGAGGTGTTAAGAAGAGAAGGAAGAGGTATGCTCCCCAAATGGATTTCCCTCTTAAAGTTCCTTTACGAGAAAGAATGAAGGACAAGAAAATGGAAACAAGGAGAAGGAGCGGATTAATCAAGAAAAGAAGGAGGACCAAAATAAAAGCCCGCGGCGGAGTTTAAATGGAGGTGCACATGTATTTGGGACGACAACAACAGCTATCACTAAACACTAAACTACAGCTGAGCCTTGATGTGGTACCATTTGTTATCTTTGCCGTCGATCCGACTGGGTTCGTCTATGTGGTTGGACTATATGATAGCAAGAGAGGAGGGTCAGACTTTTGCAGACAACGATGAATTAGGCTTACTTTTGCTTCTAAAGGTTGGTGTAACTTGACGTGAGCTTTGTAAGGGGAGTTGTCCACTGTGATGTTGGTTCTATATGGATAACGTGATGATAAATACGAGCCCCACAACCTACCCTTTCTACTTACACATCAATATCATGGGTAGGAGCTTTACAAGGAATCTTTCCCTCGATCAAGCGTTTCCATGCGTCGTGCGTTTCCTGGATGACAGAGTGTGCATATGCCTATATAGAAAAGTTGTATCATCAGCACCCCATAGCCATGGTTTTACCGATTACCTTATCCTTGCATTGACCATCAAACGCAAAATGATTGGCAGGCTTTCCGTCCGGCATCTTGTAAATCTTGAACCAATGGTGGGTGGCACGAATCAATTCGGGGAAGTGTGTCTTGACATCATCGATATCTAAAGGGTGGATGAGTTTTACACCACTGACTTTTTCATCCTCTTCGACTTACCATTCATGACACTAGCCATCGGATCGTTGACATCAATAGCGATCAACTTCCAGTCTGTTTCACCTTCATCCAAAAGAGCCATCACACCAAGAATCTTGACCTGTTTGACTTGACCAGGATACCCAACCTGTTCACCAATTTCACACACATCAATAGGATCGTTGTCGCCTTTGGCCATGGTGTCTGGGCTCACATGCGTGGGGTCTTCCCAAGTCTTGAGGGCAAACAAGAAAGAAACAACACTTAGTCATGTCGATCCTTTTCACTAACTCCCTCCCGCTTACCTGAGGCAAAGCACCATAGTTCCAGATGTATCCCTTGTAAGGGAAACAGTTGCGCACAAACCGAAGCTTACCCTTCTTGACGTCTTGTTTCAATGGATTCATCTTTTCCCCCGTTGCAATCTATACATGGACAAAGTCGGGATGAGTGGAATGTGTGTGTTTGGTTAATGTCCACCTACGTACTTCGAGTTTGGCATTCGTCCACCGTGGGATTTCCACCACCATGTTCATGATCATCTGTTCCTTATTGGCATACAATGGAATGTCGTGGAATGGTGATATCAGTTGCCCATTTTGTCCTATAGGAAAACAGATGAGACGAGCGAAAAAAAAAGACGATCCACAAGCACACACACACTTACGGATATAGATACGGTAGCCAGTAGTATATCGTTTCCCACTAACAACAGTTTCGTACATTATGTGTCTATAAATGATCAAGAAGGGTGGTATAAAGGAAAGAGAAGGGAATAAATAAAAAAAAAGATCAAGGCGGGCCTTTAGTAATCAGAAATATGGGCATGACGGAGTTTGAATTTCCATGTGATTTCACTCTTCTGCATAATCCCCTCTCCCGGACAGTACAAGCCGCTCAGGCACCACTGGCTTCTTTTGTTCGTTGCTATGTTTCAATGTCAAGTACCTTACATATATGCAATCCGACTTGCTGGGTGGGAAAACTTACTGCCAGCTCTTTTGATCAACAAGAGAGTGATTTGAAAATCTCCTCCCGTATGCTGTCAAAGACCAGAACACAAGCAAACAAGGTCCCCCCTTGCTCCTTTTTTTCAGACCAAGGAAAAAGAAGAGGAGAGACGGAAGAGGATTCACTTTATAAAAAAAAAGCTTATCACTAGAGTGTGCCTGGTGTAACCAATGAGGTGCCTGGGCGGAAAAAAGATAACCGCCAAACCGCCCTCGAAAAAAAAGTTGTTGGTTCGATCATGCATCCTCATGTAACCTTTTTTATATATCATGAACCACACCGTCGGGATCGAATAAGAGGCTGCCGGTGGCAACAAGAAGAAGTTGTTCTGAAGGGCCTCGAAAGAGGGGATTGCCATGGTTTTTCAGTCACCGCCGCGGGAGGGATCAGCCAACGGAAGGGCTGCCAGCAAACGGAGACAAGTGTCACTTTGTCAAATGATTGTTTGTGCAGTCGTTGGGTAATGAAATGTAACCCATTTGAACACATCTTAAACCACAGCGCCTTATGTAACATAGTACCATTCGTCCCAAGGTGGGTGAAAAAATCAAGGTATACAGGAGGTCGGGGGTTGAAATTGCTGATTTCGGGGTTTTCACTTCCGGCAAAAAAAGCTAAAGCTAAAGTGAAAATCTTTTTTTTTTTCTCCTTTCCTTTGCCTTTCTTTCTCCTTCACAACACTTTCGACACTCGGTTGGTCTAGTGAATCTACTTTTGCTGTAGCGAACTATCACCTTACTCAAGTCCTGTTACATTCCCTTTACGTACTCGGTCACTCTCCTCATTGACACTTCCTTCGACATTGCCATTCCGTGTTGCGTCAAGTAGTGTCCCATCCAACCCTCGTCATCTCTCGCTTGTTTACTCTACTCTTTGTCTTCTTCGTGATCTCCATACACTCGACATATCATTAACATGGCGTCTTCAAGGTAAGGAAGGGTATAGTTGCACAGTGTGTATGTGATTGGGTTCAGCACCAACCCAATTCTTTCCGAAGCGTCTATCACTAACTCGATCCATATTACGTGATTTGATTAGTCTCTTTGATCCTCGTGCTCTCGAGTCTACCAAGAATACAATTGCGGCGTTTATAAAGACCATGTTTGCCCAGAAACCCAACGTCTCTACGACAGCAGTAGTGTGCTCAGCGGTGGTTGGACTCTTTGCTTATGAACAGTACGTCTATTTGAAAAAGAAGAAATCGCTACCTGGTCCTCAATTCAAGATCCCTGTGATTGGCGCCTTTATGGATTCTCTTTATCCTACATTCGAGGGCTATATGAACAAGTGGAAAAGTGGTGAACTCTCATGTGTGGGCGTGTTTGACAGGTACAGAAATAGGATGATGGGGATGATCAAAACAAAAGTGTAAAAGGGCGATCCAAATACATAAACAAATCCAAATGGACTAACCATTCCAACAACGTTAGATTTGTAGTGATTGCTTCTACATGTGACCTTAGTCGCAAGATCCTGAACTCGCCCGTCTACGCTGAACCTGCTGTGGTGGCCTCGATGAAGCATATTCTGTGTGATGATAACTGGGTCTTCCTTAGCGGCAAATCACATGTGGACTACCGACGAGGTCTCAATGTTTTGTTTACACGCAAGGCCCTTGGCATGTACATTCCTATTCAAGAATCTGTCTACCAAAAGCACTTTGACAAGTGGCTGTCCTTCAAGGGTGAAAAGCAACAATTCCAATGGCACTTCCGTGAGCTCAACATGGAATCCTCCCTCCGTGTCTTCTTGGGCTTCCATATGTCTGACAAGGTGGCTGAAACAATCTCGGAGGAATACTTCAACATCACGGCTGCCCTTGAATTGGTCAACTTCCCCATTCCTCTCCCTGGCACCAAGGTCTACAAAGCCATCCAATCAAGAAAGTACATTGTGCATCACTTTATCGAAGCTATCAAGGACTCTCGTATACGCATGGACAACGGCGGCCAAGTCAAGTCAATGATGGACGCCTGGATCAGCGCTATGAAGGAAACAGAACTGGAGTGTGAACGTGACGGCAAGCCTGCTCCTCGTAGATTCGACGATCGTGAAGTCGCCCTGACCATCCTGACCTTCCTCTTTGCCTCTCAAGATGCCACGTCCTCCGCCATGACCTGGGCCTTCCAATTATTGGCCGATCATCCCGATGTGCTGGAAAAGGTGCGTCAAGAACAGATCAAGGTGCGCAATGGAAACCTGGCTACCGAACTGTCGTTGGAGCTCATGGAAGAATCCGTATACCTCCGCCAAGTCGTCAAGGAAATCTTGCGCCTTCGACCTCCCGTCTTGATGGTGCCTTATCAAACTGTCCGCGAATGGCCCTTGACCTCTTCTTACACTGTCCCTAAGGGTGCCATGTTGATCCCTACGACGTATCCTGCTCTTCACGATGCTACTGCTTATCCCAATCCTGATTCTTTTGATCCCGACCGATGGGGTCCTTCTGGCCAAGCTGAAAAACATCCCAAGAACTTTATGGTGTTTGGTAATGGCCCTCATCATTGCCTTGGAAAGGAATACGCTATCATGCATTTGATGGCTACCATGGCCCAAGCTTCTCTTCAATTGGACTGGACTCATTACCGCACTGACAAGAGTGATGATATCTCGTAAGTTTAGAACACACTACTAGGGGGGAACACAGGGGAAAGCTCTTTATGCATCATGTGGTGGGGCGGAATCAACTCACCAACCTTATACCTGTAGTATTTTTGCCACGATCTATCCTCAAGATGGCTGCATCATGAGTTTCCATCCTCGGGAAACCACTACCGCTTAAACATACTATCTACCGCCTATACACTCATATTGTCAACTCGTTCGAAACGACCCTTTTACTCTTTAATCCCCCTCCCTCCCCCTTAGTTATACTCCTCGTTAATGCCGTCTTTATCTTTACTATCTTTACATATCTTATCAATAAACATTTACTCCTTAGTACACTTGTAAGATTCTATCTTGATAAGCAAATGTCCAGGTTTTTATAAAAAAAGTTGGAGCAAGGCACGCATGATCCGTTTCCTAGCGGCGTTTGTAATTCGCTTGGGAAAGGTCTGTCTTTTCCTTGATTTCTGTAATAGGTCTTTTGTTTCTCTGCCCTCACATGAATGAATAGATGGAGAGATTTAGTTTAAAAGGTGACCTCTGGTGGCACCAAGACAAATGTGAATAGGTGCGGGTGAGAGAACGGGGGAGGGGGGCAGTAATGACGAGCTTCACCTTTGTGGTTGCCATGATTCAACTCCGCTACATGAATTCATGCAAAGATTCAATACCCGTCCAGGTTAAAGAGTGTGTGGCGATGAAGGTGAAAGGAGCCCGAACGAAGCGTAGAGAAGAGGGCACTCATTGTGGGATGTTCATTATCTGCATACACAATTCCCCTTTGTGTGGGTGAGTGGCTATTGAAAAATTTGAGCTTTTGAAAACTCATCGGTTTTGAACCCCTACTTTTTTTCGTAAAGAGTTGCTTTATTTTACCAAACCGAGATAAATAACCCACCTTGAAATTTTACATGGAACAAGTTACAGCTCATATGTATCAAAAGTAATCTAGAAAAAGAGTACTCCTATGTTGTATGCGTCCTTGAACACAACCAAATGGCCCAAAAGAGCGACTGATTGGTGGCCCATCTTAAAACAGGGATTCATCCAAGAAGCCCGACATTCTTGACGTCGTTCGATATATAGGAATTGCATATATCTCTATGTAGAGTTGAACATTCCGTTTACAAGAAAATTCATGTCCAAGAAAAGCGGCACTTTTTCATGGAGGCCCTTTTTTCATTTGTCGGGGTTTGAAACTTGGCTATATAAATTTGTTTCTTGTCCTTACACTCCCTTTTTTTCCTCCTTCTTCCCCTCGTCATTACTTTTTACATCCCCATCGTCTTTTTTTTCCTCTTTCCATCGGAATGACACTATCTCTGACGTAGCATTTGTATGAACCATTGTCCATTAGCAACGAACGAACGGTAACCCTTTCCTTCTCATGAAACACCCTCGCTAACAATTGACCGTTTACATCGTTCATCTTTTTTTTCGACAGTAGATACGATACAACGATGACGACGACGATAACGATGACGACGACGACAATGACGACTCGACCACTGCCTTAGATCAACTTTTAAGGCTGTTTTAAAATTTTTCTAATGTAAAAACATGGGGAAACCCTTGAATTTTTTTTTTGGGGTCCATGATAGATTCTTTCGCCATTGTCCATGAAAAGTGTCCCACGTCTTGTCCCAAAGCACACTACTGCTGATACTCTCAGCACCGCTCTACCTTTCTTTATTCTGTAGCTCATTCCTCTAGATTAGTTATTCCATGCCACAGTCTACATTAGCTTGACCGTAATCCTACTCAGCCCAATAAAAACCTACTTGAAACCATCTCCATGACCTTACTCTTTTGAACATGCTTCTAACATTACTCCGATTGGGCCAAGTCTTGACTGTTTAAGAGAGTTTGAAAAGAAAGGGAAGGTGTTTAACAGAAAAAAGCGATCCTTTGTGGCCAGAATAAGCGGCGTTTGAAACTCGGTGGGGCTGCAAGTCCATCCCCATGGAAAAGTGCCACTTTTCTTGAATATGATATGTTTTTCGTAAACGGAATGGCCAACCCTACTTCAGCTTTTACCGGGAAAGAAATGTGCTTCCTATCTATTGAATAACGCTAGGAATGTTGGGTATTCTTGGATCGATTGCTGTCTGTTGGGAAACTTTAATCAGTCGCTCTTTTGAGACTTTTTGGTGTGTTCAGCTTACAAGTACTTTCCTATTGGCATATTGCTTCATGTGAAATTTGAGTATGGGTCAGCCATCTCGTTTTCGAGAAAAAGGTAGCTTTTTTTTTTTCACAAAAAAGGAGTCCAAAACCGATGAGTTTACAAAAAGTTCAACTTTTTCAAAAAAAACCTTCACCACCCACCCACCCTAGATGCTCCTCGCCCACAAAGAGGCACTTTGTCTGCATATATCCACAATGAGTGCCCACGCTTTGCCCACACCCATGACCCAATCACATTGCGTCGCCTTGTCAATCACTGCTAAAAGGGTTTGATTTTTCACTGCAAACAGGACCATTTTTATAAAAGATTGTCATCTAAGTAACACGCACAATACAAGTATACATACGAGGGGGGGGGGATATCCATACTGATAAAAGTAATACATAAAGAGTACTCAAACTAAGGGGTAACTATAACTGTAAGAAGTATTTCAAAGGCTGTATCGAGTGGAAAGAGTGGTTTGACAGGTGGGCGACAAGGAGGCGTAGAGTTGATTCCAATTATCCAATGGTAGTAGTTTCTTGTATCCATAAAGAATAGCTTCGAATTCCTGATTCAAATTGGAGGGTAAAAGTTGCCACTGAGATATGATGTCCATGATAGTATCAAGATCCTACGAGAAAGGAAAGATTAGTTTTCATGTCCATTGCCCTTCTAGTCACTTACATTCAAACCAGCTTGTGGATTCACCTTGAGCATTTCACAGAGGCCCAGAAACGCCGATTCTTTTTCACCATATTCATGCACGGTCATGGACTTTAGGAGCCACGGGCGGATAAACAGCGGCAGATGCGTGGCCATGACGGACGGACATGCCCCACCCAAGCGGCCCAGGGTCACCATGGCGTTCTCCTGCAACGAGTCGGGCAAATCAACTTGCTGTAGGATGGGCAAGAGGCGGTCCATCAGGCGAGGTATAAATGGTTCAATGTTGTTGCCCCACCGTAATGCGATTTCACCCACGGACCACATGGCGTTGTTACACACCGAGAGACATTGGTAATCAGGAAGCATCTGGTCTATCATATCTGGGAGGAAGGATGTCAGGAACGGCTCCAGTTGTTCAAAGCAGGAGGTGGCAAGATCACCAATAAGGACAAAGGTGGGCTGGAGGACTTCAGTCAGAGGATCCTAATGGGGGAAACAGTGTGAGTGGGGGATGATCAACACACACGGAATTACTTACACGAACACACACATCCAATAAAGAGAGAAGCTTCGGCTCTGATTGCGATATCAGGGGGCCCATGATCGACCCCAGACCTTGTATCAGTCCAGACAAGAGATCCAATGCACAGATCATGAATTCAACAGTCCATCGAACACCCTTTAATTGTCAATCTCCGGTATGCTTTCCAAGATGATGAACACATGTTCCTGGCTTTGGATATCATGGCGGGTGGGGACGCAAGATACCACA
>LT554890.1:52844-73870 GCA_900079185.1 Absidia glauca
GAATCGGATCAACGAAATACATCACATGCGTCCCGTTCAAACAAATACACACACATACATACACACCAACTTACCTTCTCTTCGTCTGAATCGACAACCACGAAGCGAGACAGAATTTTAACTTGTTTGATGGTATTTTCAGCAGTATCTTCCATGTGATGCCACTATGAAAGTGAAAAAAAAAAACAGGATTAACCAGCCTACTCACCTCGGTTATCTACCACCTTACGTATTCCGCCAGTTCCATGGACTTCAGATCATCATTCACTTGTACAGACATTACAAGGAACTTGTCCTTAGTTCGTTGCTCCAATGGGGTTTCTTCCTTGAGGGGTTGAACCATCACTATACAAAGACGGCATAAGGATGAGACCTGCCAAGAGCACTACCTCCGACTTACCTTGCACATCCAAAGACCCATTCGCAGAGACAACACCAGCTTTCGGTGACACACAGTATAGTTTGGGAGCCGTCGTCTTCACTTTAAAGGCCACTTTGTCATTTGATGGATTCCGCAACGTAAGTACTTCCTTGGATGTCGGAGTGCCTAGGGTGGCAATTACCAAAAAAAGGAACAACCATGAATCAGAATAGTCTTTGCCTTGCTAACAATCACCAATCGCTGTTGTACTTACGTTTAAAGGTCAATGCTTCGGAGGGCTCCAACTGTAAAGACATATTTAGTTAGGGAAAGGGATATGAAAAGAGAAGAGAAAGAAAGAAGTGTTTTCAGTTTCAAAGTTTTTGCTCCCTTTTTAGTTTTGTTTTCAATCTCCGTCTTTTTCAAAATCCCGCTTGCTTGAGGCCCAACATTAACTGAATGAAATGGGTTCTGCACTGCGGCCTGACATGTGGACCTGAGTTGGCGTCTCAATGTGATGGCTACGCCAAGGGCGACAGAACGTGGGCCTCATCATGCGAATGCCCTACGCTGTCCTCCCCCTGCCAAAAGATCGTAGAAAGAGACGGAATAGGCATTGCACTTTGTACATCCTAGGATGTTGCCCGCGGGGAGAATGCAAAATCATATGCTCGTTCGGTTTTTCTCATGTGGGTTGACGTTGACACTTCAAATGCAATGGGTCTCTTTTTGATCTGCACGCCAGTGCTTTCTTTACTTTTTCAAACGCCGCCCATAATGGCGCGCATGAATTAAGGGATGTGGCTGCGCGCACGTAGGGCCCACCAGATTGTCAATCAGCCAATAAAACGTATTTGAGAAACCATCACCGTGTCTATTCTTTTTCAAAACTCTCTCTGAATTCGCCGGTGTGACAAATCTTGACCGATTGCTACGCACACAAGAGTTTGCAAAAGGCAGAGTGTGAAATAAAGTGGGTGGGCGTCCTTTGAACAAATTTGACTTTAAAAACTTTACGACTTCCACTTGTAAATTTTTGCGACGAGTTGTCTTAATT
Organism: Absidia glauca; assembly: GCA_900079185.1. Taxonomy (NCBI): domain Eukaryota; kingdom Fungi; phylum Mucoromycota; class Mucoromycetes; order Mucorales; family Cunninghamellaceae; genus Absidia; species Absidia glauca. The sequence continues at coordinate 54,263 of LT554890.1, forward strand.
TTCGAAACTGAGATGGATAACCCACCCTTAAATTTTGCATGAAACAAGATGAACTGTACATCTATCGAATGATACCAAACATAAAGTATGCCTTTGTCGTTGGCTTCCCTGAACATCATACTAAGCCTAAAACAGCGACCGATTCTTGAGACCCCAAGTCTCAAATTAGTCCGTCAAAATCAAACATCTTTGATATCATTCCGTAGATAAAAAGCACTACTTTTTGCAAGTAAAATTTGGGGCAAGGTTTGTTATCTCTTTCACGAGAAAATCCATGCCCAACAAAACGTAACCCTTTTGGGCATTGGGTAGTTTGCACCCACTCTAGATTTGAAACCCCGCTTTTGGTACAAGGACTTTTTTTCTGCCCGCCCTTTATTTTGCTCCTTCTTCCCCTCGTCATCACTTTTTTACCGCATTGTCATTATTTTTTACTCCACGACGACAAACGAACGAACGAACGAGTAAACGAACGATCGAACGGTAACTCTTCCCTTCTCACGTCATGTTCATCTTTTGCTTACCATTACTAACCTTTTGCCTTTTGCATCGTTCCTCTTTCTTTTGACACTAGATCGACTACAACGATGACGACGACGATAAAGACGACGACGATGCTAATGCCGACTCCACCACTGCTTCATGTCGCCCAAAAAGGCTCTTTTAAAATTTTTAAATGTAAAAAACATGGGGAAACCCTCGCAATTTTTTTTTTGGTGCACACCCATTCCATTGTAGAATCTCGTAGTCAAAGTTACTGATAAAAGTATACAAATTATTTGCCCATACCCTTCCGCTACTATCACTGATACTTTATATAACACTGGCCTGCTCTCCTCTTCCTATTTGCTTAGCTCATTACACTAGATTAGTCACTCCATGGCAAGCCCTGTTTTCACTGCCATCCCCTAGGACATGTAGCTTAAGCATAGTCCCATTCCGTCAATAAAAACCCTAGTTTAACCTATCTCCATGACTTTCTCTTTTGCATAAGCTCCAGTGATCTTGGAGACTATGATATGTAGCGGCTTCAATCACCCCCAGAAAACCCATACATTTAAAGCGAAAATCGGAGTTTGAAACATCTGGTGTGTCAAGCCCAACCATAATTTTTGAGAGACCCAGACGCTGGTTCTTCTCTTTCTTCTTTTAACTTTTTTCTTACAATGACCTCGACCAAGATCCCAAAGGCCTTGACTATTGCAGGCAGCGATAGTGGAGGGTAAGTCGGCCATACTTAGCTATCTAGACTCCACCTTTGAATGTCATTGTGTGTTTAACCATGTCTACCTTTTATGAATAGAGGAGCCGGCATCCAAGCAGATATCAAAACCATGTCAGCACTTCAAGTATACTCGACCTCTGTCATCACCTCTGTCACTTCACAAAACACCATGGGTGTGGATGGCATTCATGAACTTCCGGCGGCGTTTGTCCAGCAACAGTTGCGATCGGTGCTTGGCGACATTGGAACGGATGCGATCAAGACCGGCATGCTTTCTTCCGCCGCTATCATCTCTGCGGTGGCCTCGACCCTGAAGGAATTCCCCCAAGCAGCCGCCAACTTGGTTGTCGATCCTGTCATGGTATCTACCAGTGGCTCGCGCCTGTTGCCCCAAGATGCGATCCAGGCGTTTATTCAAGACCTACTGCCGCTAACCCTGATCCTCACCCCCAATGTCCCTGAAGCCCAAGTGCTACTGTCCCTCGAGGCTATCCAGTCGGTGGAAGACATGCATGCAGCTGCACGGAACCTCGCCTCTCTTGGTCCACGCTTTGTACTATTGAAAGGTGGTCACTTGCCCCAGACACGACAGGGCTCTCGGTGTGTGGTCGACGTGCTCTACGATAAGGCCAAGGATGAAATCACCGAATATGTCAATCACTATGTCGATACACCCAATACGCATGGCACAGGATGCACTTTGTCTGCCGCCATTGCCTCTGAGCTTGCCAAAGGCGAAGATCGTAAGTACCTGTGTATGTGTTTGATCGATGTAATCTTACCCCCCTTTTGTTTTGTGGTAGTCTATCAAGCGGTACGCACAGCAACGACTTACATCCAGGACGCCATTGCCACATCTATGGACAGTGTTGGTAAAGGATCAGGGCCTGTCAACCATTTCCATAACCTTCGATGGATGCCATACACCGGGTAAGCAACGACATGGATCCCCGCTCGTCAAAGCTAACACTTGTTGCCTTTTAGAAAAAGCTTTGTCCAAGCCATGCGTGATGCTCTCCCAGAAGGTCTTTGGAGTGACTTTATTGACCATCCCTTTGTCCGAGGCATTGCTGATGGAACACTATCAAAAGACTGCTTCATCTACTATATCAAACAAGACTATCTCTACCTGGTGAACTATGCACGCTGTGCTGCCCTGGCTGCTTACAAGGGTAAACACGAACCACAGATCATATATGACCCCAAAGACTAATGAATGTCTTTCTCTAGCCAAAACCATCGAAATGTGTGCAGCAAATGCCAAGATCGTCCTTCATATCCACCACGAAATGCAATTGCACCTGAAGGTAAGACATTCGAAAAGTATGATAGTGAGGTAACCCCATGCATGATGATCCTAGTACTGCGAAGAATGGGGGATCAGCAAAGAAGAAGTCTTGGCTACGACGGAAAGTGTGTTTAACGTTGCCTATACTCGATTCGTCTTGGATAAGGGTAAGCATAGGCAAAGGACGGGCGGAATCATAGACTGACTAAGTGGATTATACTAGGCGCGAGTGGTGATCTGATTGACCTGCAAGTGGCAATGGCCCCGTGCTTGCTTGGTTATGGTGACATTGGGATGAAACTCTATAACGATCCAGCAACCAAACGTGAAGGCAACCCTTATTGGAAATGGATCTCTAATTACGCACAAGACGATTATCAGACGGCTGTCAAGGTGGGCAAAGGTACGTTTCAAGTAGGAAAAAGTAATCTCAGGCACACACTCATTCACTCACTCACTTTCAATAGAGCTCATGGAAGACTTGGCTATTCACTCTATATCCACCTCGCCTACACGATTCAGGGAAATCTGTGATATCTTTGAACAAGGCACAAGACTAGAAATTCAATTCTGGGAAATGTCCATCAATATGAATTAGGGTTACCTCCATTATGCATGTTTAAACTCCGACAATAAAGACTCCCCCAAGCCACTTTTGGTCGACTTCTGGCCATTTTTTTCTTTTACTTCTCTCTTCTCTTCTTCCTCTCTTTTTTTTTTTTAAAACCATGGGCAACAAAGTAGATCTCAAGAAACGTAAACGATCGGATGCACAAGCCACAGAGCCTGTTGTGAAGAAGACCAAGACAGACGACACTGATATTGACGCTTCTACATTGAACGATGCGACAGCCGATGATACCACGGGCTACAATCCTGGTAAGTCACTCTTAATGTGCACTACAACAACCATACTTATCCTTGTTCCCTTTTAGAACAAGCTGTCGATCTTGCGTTTGCCAATCTCGATGTGTGCGACAAGACCAAGCAGGCGATAACGGAGATGGGCTTTACGACGATGACCGAAGTGCAAGGACGTACGATTCCTCCTCTCATGGCGGGCCGGGATGTGCTGGGGGCGGCCAAGACGGGCTCTGGCAAGACATTGGCTTTCCTCATTCCTGCCATTGAAATGTTGTATCGACTCAAGTTTAAGCCAAGGAACGGTAAGTCAATGAATTCAAGAGGGAGGACTTGCATGGACTGATTTACCTTGATTGTTCAGGCACGGGCGTTGTCATTGTCTCTCCTACTCGTGAACTTGCCCTGCAGATCTTTGGTGTGGCCAAGGAATTGCTTGCTCATCATCAGCATACGTTTGGGATTGTTATTGGCGGGGCGAATCGTCGTGCGGAGGCGGAAAAGCTCGTCAAAGGGGTCAATCTCTTGGTGGCAACTCCCGGGCGGTTACTGGATCATTTACAGGTAAGGACTTTAAGTTATTCAATGGACTTGGACTCACACACTTGTATATTGCAGAACACACGAGGGTTTGTCTTTAAAAACTTGAAGGCCCTGGTGATCGATGAAGCGGATCGTATTTTGGAAATTGGGTTTGAAGAAGAAATGGCTCAGATCATCAAGATTCTTCCCAAGGAACGACAAACCATGCTCTTTTCGGCGACGCAAACCACCAAGGTGTCTGATCTCGCTCGAATCTCTTTGAAAAAGGGGCCCCTCTATATTAACGTGGACGAACGCAAAGATACCTCAACGGCAGAAGGTCTGGAACAAGGCTACGTGGTGTGTGAATCCGATAAACGCTTCCTGCTTCTGTTTACCTTTTTGCGCAAGAACCTCAAGAAAAAGGTGATCGTCTTCTTCTCCAGTTGTAACTCGGTCAAATACCATGCTGAACTTATGAACTATATTGATGTGCCTGTCCTTGAACTTCATGTAAGCGCCCCAAAAGCCTGAATCCGTACACAATGGATGTACTAACTCTTCTTCTCTGTGTATGTACTGTAGGGGAAGCAAAAGCAACAAAAGCGAACCACGACATTCTTCGAATTCTGTAATGCGGACAAGGGGATCTTATTGTGTACGGATGTGGCGGCCCGTGGTCTGGACATTCCCTCTGTAGACTGGATTGTGCAATTCGACCCTCCTGATGATCCTCGCGACTATATCCACCGTGTGGGACGAACAGCACGTGGCGGCGGCAAAGGCAAAAGTCTCCTCTTCCTCCTCCCTAGCGAACTTGGCTTCCTTCGATACCTCAAGCATGCCCGTGTCCCCTTGAATGAATATCAATTCCCGTCCAACAAGATCGCCAATGTACAAAGTCAACTGGAAAAGCTCGTCGAAAAGAACTATTACCTGCATCAGTCCGCCAAAGATGGTTACCGCTCTTACCTTCAAGCTTACGCCTCCTTTGGTCTCAAGAAAATCTTTGATGTCAATAGTTTAGATCTGGCAAAGGTTGCAAAGTCCTTTGGTTTTAGTGTCCCCCCTAGAATTAACTTGGCTATCCAAAGCTCAAAGTAGAGCCTCCCCCCTTCATTCCCATCTTACTCTTATTTTATGTATCCTTCATCTTCATCCCTCATCTTAGCATTCATCTTTTTTTGTTGTCATATTTTTAATAAATCATGCTGTTGTGTTCATTCATCTCGATTGAAAAAGTCTGTTGGGCGGAGTTTGGAAATGGGAAAATCATGCAAAAGTTGTCCACTCTATTCTACATATCACTCCATCTCACTTTTGGCTACTTTGTCTTTTAAACTTTCTCTACGTAAGCACCATGTGTTTCTGGAATCCTCCACTTCAAAACAACAAAAAGCTACCGATTTTCCAACCGCCGCTTTTTTTCAAAAAAAGGATGGACCAACCCCTTTGAAAAAAGTGTCACATTTGGTGAACATGGATTTTCTCATGAAAGAGATAACAAACCTCACCTCAAATTTGCCATGAAGAAAGTCGCTCTTCTCATCTGCCGAATGATGTCAAGGATGTTGGTTTTTGGTGGACCATTACCGACTTTGGGAACTATTGGAATCAGTCACTATTTTGAGTCTTTGTGTAGTGCCCAGGGAAGCAAACAACTCAGACATACTTCAATTTTGGTATCTTTGATCGATATATATTTAATCTTTCTCCATGTGGAATATGAAGATGGGTTGTCCACCTCGGTTATAAAAAACAAGGCAACTTGTCACATAATTCACAACTGGAAATCGTAAAGTTTCGAAAAAGTCAAAGGCTCCCCCCTCCCACTCTATTTCACACCCCGCCTTTTTCTTGTGCGTATGTATCAATCGGTCAAGATTTGGAGCATGTCAGAAACATTTTCTAAAGAGTAAAGTCATGGAGATGGTTTGCAGTAGGTTTTTATTGGACTGAGTAAGACTACGGTTAAGATATTGTAGGCCTTGCCATGGAGTAACTAATCTAGAGTAATGAGCAACAGAATGAAGAAAGGGAGAGATGGTCAGCGGTGCTAAAAGTATCAAGAGTAGTGTGCACATGGATTAGGCAAAGCGATAGGGCAATTTTGAAGTGCTGTACTGTACAATGGCTTAGGAATCTATCAAGGAAAGGAGAGTGCACTAAAAAAAAAATTCAAGGGTTTCCCCATGTTTTTACATTTGAAAATTTTTAAAACAGCCTTTATGGGCGATGTAAGGCAGTGGTGAAGTCGTCATTAACATCGTCGTAGTCGTTAGCGTCGTCGTTATCGTCGTAGTGAATCTGAAGTCGAAAAAAAGATGAATAATGTAAAAGGGCAATTGTTAGTCATGGTAAGCAAGAGATGAACAGGATGCTGAGATGGGAAGCCTTACCGTTTGTTCGTCGTCGTTCGTCTTCCGTCGTTCGTTTTTCGTCGTTCGTAGTGCGATACTAATGTCGGTGGAGAAAAAAAAAGTGGTGCAGAAGCGAAGAAGAGGCAAAAGAATAGGATTGACGGAAGTCCTGATTCTTGTAGCTGGGCGGGGTTTGAAACATTTAGTGGGGGTGCAAATCTGAGGGGTCGGAGCGGCGTTCAAAACCATGATCTATAAAAAAAAAAAAAGAGATGCTACTTCTCTCTTTCCCCAACAATCTTCTTTTTACAGCATGGCGAATCACAAGTGCGTCGATTATAGCTTGTACCTGGTGACGGACAGCTCTCTTGTGCCCTCACACACGACACTTCTTGGGCAAATAGAACAAGCGTTGGAAGGTGGTGTGACGATTGTGCAGCTTCGGGAAAAGGACATGGACACGGGCCCCTTCATTGACCTTGCGCGGCAAGTCAAGGCGCTGACGCAGAAATACAATGTGCCGTTTATCATTAACGATCGTCTTGATGTGGCGCTTGCTGTGGATGCGGATGGGGTGCATATTGGCCAAGATGACATGCCGTTGGTGGAAGCCCGTCGAATCCTCGGCCATGGCAAGATCATTGGGGTGTCCTGCAACAATGAAGACGAGGCCCGCCAAGCTACTACGGATGGCGCTGACTATTTGGGGATTGGCGCTGTGTGGTTTACTTCTACCAAGGAATTGAAAAAGGAACCTTTGGGCGTGGCGGGCGTGCGACGTAAGTGGTCCCTCACGGCCTTCTCCCCTTTTTTTTTTTACTCATCTCTCTTTTCATATAGGTATCTTGACATCGATCGATGGATATAGGGGATATGCTGTGGCGATTGGTGGGATACATCTGGAGAACGCCGAGGAACTCATGGTGGGTGCAAGCACGTCGGGTACCTGTACGCTGAATGGGTTGGCCGTGGTGTCTGCAATCATTGGTGCGACGGATCCCAAGGCTGTCTGCGAAAAGTTTGTCAAGGTCATTCGAGCCGCTCAGGGCGGAGCCACCCGCGACTCTGTCAGCCATCTTCTCTCGCAGTGCCATCTTGCCATTAAGAATATCCACTCTGCGACACCCATGGTCCATCATATCACAAGTAAGTGCCTTGCCTGCAACGCTATCCTAGGACACTCACTCTGTTTTATGTCTTTTTCTGATTTGCTTACTTAGACAATGTGGTGATCAATGACAATGCGAATGCTACCTTGGCCGTAGGTAAGAGGAATACCACCTTTACATCGTAGGCTAACTTTTTTTTTTCCTTTTTTTAGGTGCCTCTCCCATCATGTCGACGAATCGAGTTGAAATGGAGGAACTGGCCGCTGTGAACGGGGCGATGGTGCTCAACATGGGCACCTTGAACGACATTGATACCATGATCCTCGCCGCCCAAGTCAACAACCGTCAAGGCAATCCTGTGGTACTCGATCCTGTTGGTGGCGGTGCAACCACTTTCCGAAAATCCGTGGTCCAACGGTTCGTCACTGAAGCTCGCATGACCATCATCAAGGGAAATGGCGGGGAAATCTTGTCCTTGGCAAATCGTGGCGGTCGGAGTCGTGGTGTGGATTCTTTAGGCAATGTCGATGAACAGGTTGCTGTTGCAGCTGTCAAAGAGCTCGCCCTGAAACACCGTAAGTCGATCCTCAATTCTGTGCTAAAAACTTAATCGATTCATTTATTTCTAGAATGCATTGTTGCCATGACAGGACCTATTGATTATGTCTCAGACGGTGTGCGGACTTTTGCCCTTCATAATGGTGGTCCTATGCTGGCAGTCATCACCGGTAGTGGCTGCATGGTCACATCGATCGTGGCTTGTTTCGCAGCAGGTAAGCGAAAAAATAGAAAACATCATTAGACTCTCTCTCTCTTTCTCTATTCACTCATTTTTTTAATCGATCCACTTTTAGCGAACCGATCGGATTACTTGATGGCTACGATCGCAGGGTAAATCATAGCAAGCTGTAGGGAGAGGGGTAGTGTAACTCATGGTTTTGTTCTAGGATCCTCACTGTAACGATTGCGTCTGAACTAGCCATGAAGCGACAAGAAGTCAAAGGTCCTGGGACCTTCCGATCGGCCTTGATCGATGAACTCTACACCATCACGCATAAGAACCCTGAGTTCATACAACAGTATGCAAACATCCGATGCTTAGCCTAAAAATCGTCCTTAGTGTTAGTTATAGTCATAGCATCCCGTATTAATTCTCATTTCTTTATGTCTTACCTTGATCGTCAATTAATAAACTGTTTACCTTGGGATCAATGTCTTCTTTGAAAAGTCAGGTACAAGATGCTGGATTATGTGGGTATGTCAGCTAAAAGCCGGCAATATCATGCAAAGGGCACATTCAGGGCAGCGTTTTTATTGGTCAGTTTGGTTTTCTAGCATAGTCTGCCATCAGAATGAAATGTAACTTGGCACACCCTTCTAAGGCCTACAGAGCCATCATGGGCATACCATTAGATTCAGGATCATCCACTTCCCCAGCCATTTACCCTATGACAGTAAGCGTAGTGCTTAACAAGTGTAGAGGGGTTGGGCGGGGGTTGAAAAATGCTATCAGTCTCCCCTTTTTCCACAAATCTTTTATTCTATCTGTAAATGAATCAAGTAGGCTTTATTAATGACATACAACTAAGGAGCTATGATTCAGGCTATGTCTAAGATTGTGGTTAGGCTAACGTGTAAATGGCAACTAGTTGATGTAATGTAATGACTAGACTGCTGTAACCAAATGATGGACAAAGGCGCCCGTCTGTGTAAACGTGTTGCGTCCAATCCCTATACTAACAAAATGTCCATCCAGTACTGCTTCCAGAGAGCTTATGACCGTTGCCATTCTGTTGAATCTACTGAGAAAAAGAAGAGTAATGACGGAAGATGTTAATGATAGTAATGTAAGGGAGAGGTGGGCAGGATGCTGAATGGAGAGTCACCGTTGTCATCGTCGTCAAGGGCCGTCATGCATAGTTTGTGTCAGAGAGGAGGGGTCATGGCAAAGCCGATAGTAAGAAAAAGGTGATAGAGAAGGAGAGAAGAAGTAAAGAATAGAAGATTCAAAAAAGAAGTCGAGTTATGCAACTTGGCTTGACGGGGTTTAAAACGAAATTAATTTGGTTTCAAACCCCGCCTACTCAAAAATTCAACGTGGAATGGGAGCGACGCAGCTGATTTTTACAAAGAAGGTCGGTCCCCTCGTTAAAATTTCAGGAGATCGACGTTTCATGCAACCGTTGCTCTTAGACAAGACAGACCATTTAAAAGAGGGCGATCAGCACACACACACAGATATATGTTTATTCGTACGAAGAGAGAATGTAGAGACTATAACTAAAAACTGAGCTGTCTAACCTACACGATTTTAACTATTTGCGTTTTCCTTTCGGCTTCCTTCGTCCTTGAGTGATGACGATATGTTCGGCCCATTCTTGAGGCTGGGAGTCGGATGGTTCGTCAGTGCCCGACACGACAGGCGTCCCCCACACGGTCTTTGGTTGGTGCTGGTGCTGTTGCGCTTCCAAGGCCGAGGTCTCCAATGCTTCTTGCAACAGCCTGTCGTTTTCTTCCATGGTCATCGGTTGGTATGTTTTAAAAAAGGGGTCGTCTTCCATCCTTGCCCGTTCTTCACGTCGTGTATCCTGTATCTGTCGAGAGTGTTGTTTCTTTGCAGAGATCTTGATGGCTTTTTCTTCACGCTTGATTCGGTCTTGTCGCTTCTTGTTGCGCAGTTTCAGCTCACCTACCAAAGAGAGAGAGATGAGGGATGGGCGGGAGGAGGAGGGGGGGGTATTAAAACTTACCTTGGAAGTGATGAAGGGTTTCCTTGGAAACCAGGGGTTTCAGGTCGACTTCGATAAATGTTACATCACACGCTAAAGGAAGATGACCAATGTACTTGCATCGATGGCGAATGTCCTAAGTAGTAAAGAAGGAGTTAGTCATACTCTGTAGAGAGCCATTGTCTTGATGCTTACCTCCGTGAGAGTTGTCTCTTCCACACCTCGAGTTTTGACCTGGAGCAAAGGAGGGAAGTTTTGGTAGTCGCCATATTCATGCTTCAAAATGCGGATATCCAAGGGGTGCAAGTAGATATGTTGACCATCCTTTGCCTGATAGAAATAGAATTCATTGGTAGGGCTTTGTCGCTGAAGATGGTGCTGTTGCTGTTCTTTTTGAGGATTCGCCGATGGGTTGGATCCGTTTGTTGGTGCTGCCAAAGAGGGGATATCATCCGTCCCAGCACGTTGCAAATGATGTTGTCTATAAGCTTCAGGAATGTCGTTTTCGTCGACGATGGCCGGTGGTTGTTCGTGGATTGTGTGAGAGGCTGTAGACGACTTTTCATTCTGTCGCGGGAGATGTGGATGGCTTGACTTTGCTTGATCCAAAAGGTGTTCAGCAGATTGCACAGCGGTTTCCAGCGTCTTGTTCGTATACATGGTTCCAATGGCTTCGGCTTCTAATCCCAGTTGGCGCAGTCCGGCTTCGATAAACGGTATGTCTTCTGCTGATCCCCAGTCCTTGGCGTCCTTGAGTGCTGTTTTCAATTCCCGGATATCACGATCGTTTTCCATGAGAAGGTAGTCGGGGCTGGCGAGCATGAATCTTCCAAAGAGCATGACGTTTGGTGTAAAGTGCCAAGGCATCAGCGTCAAAGAGGTCGTATCACCACGATTCTGGTGTCTGTTGTATAAATCATCGTTGATCGGCCATGTGTCAGACAGAGGGAGCGCCAATGTGGATTTGCTGGATCGTTGCATCAGACACAGATCGACAGTGTCACCTTCAGTCACGTTCGCAGGATTGATTGTTGTTTTTGCTGGGCTTGATGATGATTCGCCGGTGGATGATGACACTGGTCTTGATACGGCAAAGGGATGGACATTGCGTACACTTTTGAGATCCCGGGCATACACAGATTCCCAGCAGATCGGACATTTCCGCCAGTGTTTCTTGGGTTCACGAAGATCGAGGTAGTGGAGAATACAGTTGAGACAAAAAGCATGGCCACATTTGGTGACACGGGCAGCTGTTGGAGGTGATAGACAGATAGGGCAAGATAATGCTTCTTCGCCAGTGATCAGCTAAAACAACAAACCATCTTTAGTTCCCAACCTTTCGCTTGCCCATCCCTTCTTACCACTTGTTCGATGCTATCCCAGTCAAAGTTCGAGTCAGGCTCGATGATATTGGTAAGATAGTTTCCAAAAGGCTTGACGACGAAGCGGAAGCTAGAAGAAGGATGATCGTTAGCACGTGTGTGATCCAAGGCCATCATGATCTTACTTTGCATTGACAAATCGTTCCTTATTGAAGGGCTGATAAGAAGTTGGTTTCTGTCGACGTGGTGTGTAAGCGGGCTGTTGTTGTCGTTCCGGGAAAGAGAAGCTAAGCAGATGATTCAACGATACACGGCCCTTCTTGTCAGCAGTAACGTCCTGACGATGGTGTTGATCAACCTACATAGATATCAAACGAGCATGAGTATTCGGCACATCCTTCTTTGCTTTGGTATCTTACCTCCAACATTCCCGAGGATTCAGCAGTTTGAGAAGAACCAGGGGTATTTCGAGGTGGGCGCCTAGTTTTGTTCTTGGCTGCGGCATGATTGTTCCTTGTGTTGGTGTTGCTGCTGCTTGTGTGATCTTTTTGCTGCTGATGATTGGTTGTGCCAGCTGCCGGGGTTGGAAAACGAGTCCTTGCTGAAGATTGAGGTTGACGAGACCTTTGCTGAGGCGTATTGGCGTGTGGCTTACCATTTGACTTTGTAGAAGAGCCTCCACCTTCTTTAGCGCTGGTGCTTTTGTTGGTGGTATCCGCCAAAGCAGGAGACGAAGACGAAGACGGAGCGTTATTGTTGGATCCAGGTGTAAAGGCAGGCGCGTTCGCGTTCATGATCTATGTGATGCTTGTTGCCGAGGAGAAGGGGTAGTTCTGATAATAGTGGTGAAGATCGGTCTGTCGATAATTTAACCTTGGCGGCTGGAAAGAGCGATAGAGATAATGATATAGGTGCTTGGTGGCTTGGTGGTGAAGATGTGAATAGGTGTAGCAACGAGGATTGTTACTTAGTGTTGAGTCAAAAGAGGTTGTATAGATGTGTTCAAAAGTATAGTATTGGTATAACAAGGCTGTTAAGGTTGCAAAGAAGAGAAGGTTGAAAGCAGACGTTTCCATTACTTGAGGAGAGTGAGAGAAAGCATGGTGGGAATAACAAAAGGTGTAACAAAAGAGGAATGATATATAGTTTTACAAGGCAGGTGACAAATAGATAAGGAAGAGGAGAGAACAATAGTAAGCAATGGAGTATGAGTACAGATTAAAGAATCTAACAACCGTAAACAAAAGAAAAGACTAAAAATCCAAAACCGACGCAACTTTTATTTCCCACTTCGGCGGAGTTGGAAATAGGTTGGTAAGCGTTTTACCTCCATCATGCACATCATATGGGTGACTTTGGCTTTATCTTCCATAACCTTCAAGGTAACAAAAGCTTTTATGCAACATGTTATCTGCTACTTATACCTTAAAGGACATGCAGAAGTGTATTCACAAGTTTATCACTCCTGTATGGTGTGCGTGCGGAATCCAACCAAGTAAAACATCCCACTCACGCTAATGCAAACTCCGACCTACATGGGCCTTATAAGGAAGACTTTTTTTTTCTATTCTGCTTTTACGCCTTTCTTTCTCCTCAATCTTTCTCAACAATGGACAAGCTTTCCAAAGTGACTTCTTCCATCAACTCTCCTCTACCTAGTAGCTTATCAAGTAAGACGGGTACCATCTCTTGCCCTCCATGACATTAACCATTCCTTGTAGGTGAATGCAAAAAAGCAGCCAAGATTCTTAACAGCTTTGTCGGTAAGGCAACACTAGTGCGCATACAAGCCCAGCATTCATCTTTTCATAACATGGTTACATTTACTAGATCCAGGACAAGGCATGGACAAGATGATCCCACCCAACATTTTGGAAAACGCTCATGGACTTGCCATCTACTCTGTGCTCAAAGCTGGTTTCCTCTTTAGTGGGCGTGCTGGGTCTGGTCTCGTCATCTCAAGGTAAGACACAAGACTAGATATACTAGACTAGTATGACTTGCTAATAATAAGCTACTCCTACATTTTAGGCTGCCTGACAATAGTAAGGTTTTGACAGTCGGGCATTGAAACCGATCTTTTATTCTGAACCACGTTTTTTGATCGCCAGGTTGGTCTGCTCCAAGCGCAATATTCACTGGGGGTATGGGGGCAGGCGGCCAAATAGGTAACTATAAACTGAAAAAGGTACATAGAGAAAGAGCACTTATATTCTCTTGTCATTCAATAGGGGCCGAACTCACTGACTTTGTATTGGTTCTGAACTCCAAGGACGCTGTCAAGACATTTAGTCAGTTTGGCAACGTTACTCTGGGTGGCAATGTGTCAGGTAAGTGCTTGATAAGGCATGGAAAAGCTCTTTGACTCTGATGTTTGTTTGCATCTAGTTGCTGCTGGACCTATGGGACGAAATGCCGAGGCGTCTGGATCCGCAAGCCTGAAGAATGTCGCCGCTATCTATGCCTACAGCAAAACCCGTGGCCTTTTTGCCGGTGTCTCCCTAGAAGGATCGGTGATTGTAACACGCGGGGATGCAAACGAAAAGCTTTACGGACGCCGTGTTAGTGCCAAAGAGCTGCTGGATGGATCCGTCTCTCCCCCTCCCGAAGCCGATGCCTTGTACCGTGCCCTGAACGCCAAATTCCATACACTTGGCAACCACACACACACCAACTACCAACATGCCATAGAAAATGGATCCCCATCGTCACCATCGTCGGCAAAGTACAAAGGCACCAACATATCTGCCCCTGGAGCAATTCGTCAGCCGCCCCCGATCCGACAACCTGTTGGTTATGGCGCACCTTCACTCCCACCTCCAGCGTCACCCTATAATACCATTGACAACGGATCAGCAAACATCGGGCATGGATATCCTCAGGACGCCAACCAATATTCCTCGGCAGGGCCCCCTTCATACTCGCCTCCACCACAATCGAACTTTAAGCGCCCACCACCGCCTCCTCCAGTCAGTCGAAAGCCCGCTCCGTCACCACCCTCTGAACCCACGGCCCGGGCGGTTTATGCATTTGCAGGCGAACAAGACGGCGATCTAAGCTTCAACGAAAACGATATCATCACAGTACTTCAGAAAAGCGACAGCCAAGACGATTGGTGGACTGGGAAGATCGGATCCAGGCAAGGCATCGTAAGTAGACAAGTATCAGTGAAATCAGTAATGACTTTTTTATCTCTCTATTAGTTTCCTGCAAATTATGTCCAGCTTCAATGAAGAACGTCCTTTTTATAGACTTTGTAGACTTGATTTGTAAACCCCTACCTTCTCTCTCTGTGTGTGCGTGTGAATAAAAAACACTTGTAGATATGACATGATGTATAATTGGATGTGTCTGGTGTAAGCTGGAATCTGATAAAAAAAGAAGCTGACGTTTTCTGGATTATGCTTGTGGTACCATGGCGGGGAATCAAATGAATGTGATGACAATTGAAAATGGCGGGGGTTGAAACTTAACATAAAGGCGGGGCGTATAAAAGTCGACTTTTTCTTGCTCACTCTTCCTCTTTTCCTTCTCTAATCTAATAATCATGGCCACCAATTCTCTCGTTGATATCAAAAAGCTCTCTCCCAAATTCCAAGATCTTTATGCCAAGACCAAGGATTTCGTAGAGGTAAGTGAGGGGACGGTGAGCCTCTGGCTGATACTCATGACATTTACCCTTTTTTCATAGAATGACTGCATTCCTGCCGAAAAGCTCTTTGACTTACAAATGGGTAAAGGAGAGAACCGCTGGAAGGTAAGTCCAAGTGCTGCAAGTGACGGTAGCTGAAGAAATTTCCAGATCATTCCTCCTGTTTTAGAAGAACTCAAGGTGAAAGCTCGGTCTCTCGGGCTGTGGAACCTTTTCCTCGGCAAAACGTATGCGGAAGGTGCGGGATTGACGAACGTCGAATATGGTTTGATTGCGGAAATGACCGGCCGGTCCAAGCTTGCCCCTGAATCGATGAACTGCTCTGCGCCTGATACTGGTAACATGGAAGTCTTGGCCAAGTACGGCACCCCTGCTCAGAAAGAAAAATGGCTGAAACCTCTCCTGGATGGCAAAATCCGATCGGCGTTTGCGATGACTGAACCTCGTGTGGCCTCTTCTGACGCTACCAACATTGAACTGAACATTCGCCGCGAAGGAAACGAGTATGTGCTGAATGGCCTCAAGTGGTGGATCTCCGGCGCTGGTGACCCTCGCTGTGCTCTTTACTTGGTGATGGGCAAATCCGATGCTGACAACGAAAGCAAGTACCGCCAACAGTCTATTGTCCTGGTGCCGGCCGATGCGCCTGGCGTGACGGTGGTGCGTCCTTTACCTGTCTTTGGCTATGATGATGCTCCCGAAGGCCACTGTGAAATCGTCTTCAAGAACGTCCGTGTCCCTCTAGAAAACATCATTCTCGGTGAAGGCCGTGGCTTTGAAGTGATCCAAGGCCGCCTGGGTCCTGGTCGTATCCATCATTGCATGCGGGCCATTGGTATGGCTGAACGTGCCCTGGAATATATGATGGTCCGTGTCACTGACCCTGCTCGTCGTACTTTTGGAAAGGGGCTCTATCAACATGGCACAATCATCTCCGACATTGCTCGCTCCCGTATTGAAATCGATCAAACTCGATTCCTGGTGTTGAACGCCGCTCAAAAGATCGATGAAGGGAATGCTAAGGGTGCTTTGAAAGAAATCAGTATGGCCAAGGTAAGAATTCATGTCGCTATCTACCCCGCATGGGCCTGTGAATAAATCGGGATTACTAATTCTACCCCGTTGATTCTTTGATAGGTCGCCGCTCCCAACATGGCGCTTGCTGTTCTTGACAGGGCTATCCAAGCACATGGCGCTGGTGGTCTCTCCGATGATTTCCCTCTTGCCAAATCCTATGCTGGTGCAAGAACCCTTCGCTTTGCTGACGGTCCTGATGAAGTAAGTGTGTGTCTCTCTATAAAAGGGTTTTCAATGTGATTCACTCATTCCTCCTCCATCTCACAATCACAATAGGTCCATATTAGGTAAGTCCAAGCAAGTGTACAAAAATCGACCCACTTTTTTACTAATGCATCTCTCTTTATAGCCAACTCGGTCGCAATGAACTTCGTCGTGTGGATGAAATCCGTGCCAAATTCGAATCTCAAAAGGAAAAGAGTCGAGCTCTGTTGGCCAAACTCTAAGCACCAAGATCTCGAGGTGTCGCTTTATGACCCCTTCCATTACACCATCTCCATTTAGTGATTTGATATCCTATGTAGAATTTATACACATCACATCTAAATAAACTCCATGATCTCACTCGATACTTTAGGATGACTTTGTGCAGTGATCAACTGTGGATGTGGAGATGCGAATTGGTGATTTGCACCCCCACGGGGTTTCAAACTCCGGTGCGGGTTACAAGAATAACTTTTGCGCCAATTCACTTTTTTGCTTCTTCTTTGCTTCTTTATCACTTTTTTTTTCATTCCATCGACATTAACACCGCAAAACGAACAACTCACCCTCTATACAACGGCCTTAAAAGCGACGAACGCAGGGTAACCCTCTCCTTCTCACCATTTTGTCTTACCATGGCTAACATTTGCCTTTTGCATCACTGCTCCTTTTTTTCTTAGATTAACGAATAGTATGATAACGGATATAGGCTCTCTAGTAGCAGGAATGGACGGACATGTGGTTAGATTAGGGATTGGGAATGGGAGATTTTCGGTTGCACTCACATTTCCATAGTACATTCTGTAGCCATTGCACTTTGAAGCATCTCCAATCGTTTGCCCACTCTTCTTTGATCACTACCGCTGCCACTTTTGGCACCTATGGACAGTTGCCCCTCCTTCATTCTCTTGGTCATGGTATTAGATTAGACATTACAAGTTCTACCCCCCCCCCATTAGCTCAAACATAGTCTCATTCATTCATTCATTCAATAAAACTTTCTTGAAAACATCATCATGTCTACCGTCTTGATTCTTAGGACCAAGCTTGAGTGAAGAAACCGCTACTGTTGCTCTGAATTGACTGGGAATCTATAGTCTCTAATCCTATCCCATCCTTTTAATACGGTCTGCAATATCAGGCACTAGTCAGGCCAAAAGGTGTCACCATATTTTAAACACCGCCAACCGACGAAGTAGACAATAAAAAAGGCGTCAGGGTTTGGCACACCGGGTGATTTGTACCGCTACATATAAAAGTCTAAAAGATCACTGGAGCTTATGTGAAAGAACAAAGTAAAAGATGGTTTCAATTAGGGTTTTTATTGACTGAATGAGCTACATGTCCTAGTGGGTGGCAGTGGGCTTGTCATGGAGAGACTAATCTAGTGTAATGAGCTAAGGAAAAGGGAGAAGAATAAACGGACCGGCATCAGTAGTAGTAGGCTTTGGGATTGCATCAAGGGATAGTGCACTGTATCAGTACAATGGCTAGGCAATCTACTATGGACAAGATGAGTGCACCCAAAAAAAAATTGCGAGGGTTTCCCCATGTTTTTTACATTTGAAAATTTAAAAAGGGCCTTTTTGGGCGACATGAAGCAGTGGTGGAGTCGGCATTGGCATCGTCGTCGTCTCTATTGTCGTGGTCATCGTTGTAGCCGATCTAGTGTCAAAAGAAGGAGGAACGATGCAAAAGGCAAAAAGTTAGTAATGGTAAGCAAAAAATGAACATGGCGTGAGAAGAGGAGAGTTACCGTTCGTTCGTTCGTTTACTCGTTCGTTCGTTCGTTTGTCGTCGTGGAAATAAGAGAATGACAATGGGGAAGCAAAAAAAGTGATGACGAGGGGAAGAAGGAGCAAAAATAAGGACGGGCAGAAAAAAAAGATCTTGTAGCGAATTCGGGGTTTGAAATCTAGAGTGCAAAGGCACACATTGTTAGAGGAGGGCAGGATTGTGTTCCTGAGCTTCAATTTGCGACAGAATCCCTGACATATCAGAGTGAGCATGCTACTACATTTTAATGCTACACTGTTGAACTGTCTTTTGAATGACAAGTAGGCTGGATCAGAGAAGATTGAATGTTGTCAAATGGAATGACAGGGGTGGGTATGTGTGCAATACGGATTCCACTCTGTGTCTAGTGTATGAATAAACGAATCTCACCTTTTGACTCGACCACTTTATCTTATGAACTTCACACAAGCGACATGAGGCATCCTCAGAAAACCAAAAAGCTCGCCGGATTTTTCGAACTCCGCTTTTTGAAAAAGGATGGACCATCCCCCATGAAAAGGGCCACTTTTTGTTAGACATGGATTTTCTCGTAAACGACATAACAAACCTTACCTCAAATTCTACATGAAAAAGGTGGTGCCTCGTATCTACCGAATGCTGCCAAGGATGCTGGGTTTTGGTGGATACATTGCCAATTTTCGGGCCGTTGGAATCAGTCGCTGTTTTGGGAGTTGCTGCAGCGTTCAGACAAGCATACAGCACAGGTATACTTTCTGTTTGGCATCATTCGATAGATATACGTTTCATCTTGTGCCATGTGGAATTTGAAGATGGGTTATCCATCTCAGTTTTGAAAAACAAGGCAACTCGGCACAAAAATTTACACCTTGAACGATAAAGTTTCTAAAAAGTCAAGGACCGCCTGCCCACTTTATTTCAAACCCAGCCTTTTTCAAATTCCCGTGGCGCATGTCAGAGCCCCCAAGGAACATATTCATGAAGTAAAAGTCATCGAGATGGTTTCAAGTAGGCTTTATTCACAGAATAAGACTATGGTTAAACTACATGTACGACTGCCATGGACTAATCTAGTGTAATGAGGTACGGAAGGGGAGAGCTTGCCAGCGGTGCCAAAAGGGTTTGCGGTAATAGGGATTAGGCAAATGAGTAGTGATGTTTTAAAGTACCATGGCTGCAAAATGTACCATAAAAACGTGAGAGCCTATATCCGTTGTCATTCCAATCGATCATCCAAGGAAAAAACGAGCAATGAATGCAAAAGGTAAAAATTAGCCATGATAAGGCAAAGATGGACAGGATGGTGAGAAGGGTAGAGTTACTTTGTATTCGTTGGTGAATGGCGTTGTATAGAAAGCGAGTTTTTCGTTGTGCGGTGCTAATGTTGATGGAAAGAAAAAAAAAAGTGACGAAGAAGCAAAAGAAGAAGCAAAAAAGAGGATTAGCGCAAAAGTTATTCTTGTAGTCGCATCGGCGTTTGAAACCCGAGGGGCTGCAAACCTTT